>CM055956.1:36276303-36701303 GCA_029490685.1 Schizonepeta tenuifolia
TCAAAAAAGACAGCATCAGAAAAGAAACTAAAATGATGGCTGAACTACGTAAACATTTACCTATTCCTTTTGGATTCTTTCTTTGCAACTTGACCAATCACCACCACGAGCAGGAATGTCCCCAACACCAGCGACATGAATAGAAACTGGGGAATTCTCTCGGGAAACCACCTCAGATGCTAAACTCAGATTCTCAGAAAAATCCACAATATGTTTTTAGGTGCTCATATATGTGTGTGTGGTATGTGCGTGTATTCAAGATCCGCCAAAATGAAAGAAAAAAATTGTATATATACCTCTTTATGACTTGGAGATGAAGTATGAACGTTGGGTAAATCCTCCAATACCTTTTAGATGCATGCCTTTTCTTTATTCGCTGTACAAGACATATTTTTCCGTAATTCTGGAAAAGTGTGTGATAAAGCAGTTTTTCTGTCAGAAGTGTACCAGCTCTCTTTAGGCCCGTTTCTGAGACCTCACGAGCTCTCTCCAATTTTTGAACTCCAGCTAGCTCGTCTCGCTGTCTTCTCGCTTCAAATGAACTACACCTCCTCCAGGAAAATCCTTTAAGATTCTGTGTGTTTTCTTGAGAGTGAAGTTGTGTTGCTGTGGTGTTTCCTTTTTGGGTGTTTACACGTGTTATGCTTTAATTGGCTATGCTGGATGTACCTTCTGACGGTACTATAGACGCATTAATTAAAGCGTCCTTGTTTACCAGGTGCACCAGCAGATAAAAGACCTCTACGAGAGACCTCAAGGAAAGACCTCAACGAGAGACCTCGAGACAGGTCTCTGACGAGAGTCCCAATGAGCTCCCTGAGGGAACCACACGAGACCTTAGTACTCAAACGCTAAACTATACTTTTGTTCTTTATTATCAGTTCCAATCATTGTATCAGCTCTCGAACTAAGTATTATTGTTGAACTACATTATCTACTCCCACCTACTCTGAATTTCGAAAGATCTTTCTTTTGAAAGTACAGAGTAGTCTCACTTATAACAAACTGTCCAGACATGAGTTTCCCTTTCTAGCAGTTCGGATTTTCCTTGGCTGAGACCTGCCCATTTTAAATCTTTGAGCCACCCCTCATCATTACTTTATCGAGTAGTGGGAAAAACTCTGCAACTTCCCACTACTTTTACTCAACCACCTCCCTCTCTCTTATATTAGGGTTTTTACTTCTACCCTTCTTCACTCTTGCATTTTCCCCAATTTTACATTGATTTACTCATGGCTCAATCTTTCTCTCACTCCGGAGAAGACACTATCTCTGATCAACCTGCGTTTCAAACATTTGACATTCAGTCTCATCCATCTTCACATGAAGATTCGCAGTCGGAGACTTCTTCCCATACTCAAGTCAAAAGAAAACAACATTCTATTCGTCGTTCTCAGCGGATGGCGTTCAAAAATTTTCCAAGTTCGACACCTCCTTCCAACCCAGAAAAGATCATAAATTTGACCGAAGGTTCTTCCCCGTCCGGTCAGGAGGTTAAAGAAGCAAGTTCCTTACTACCCCCCACTGAAACTTCCCCTTCTTTGAAGATTTCCGCTCTCCCTGCTATGGAATCTGACACTATTGCAGGTGAATCCTCCCTCACTCTTGTAGAATTATCAGTAAGATCACTATTGAACTGTGACGAATTATTTGATATTAGCATGCCCGAACCACATGACCATCCTCATCTACTAGATTATCCTTTGGTAGCTTTTTGGTATGACCAAATAGAAGCAGGTTTGAGATTTCCTCTTCCCGACTTTGTGTCTCAAGTTTGTGATCTCCATAATCTGTGGCCCAACCAATTTCACCCTTCTTCTATCAAAATCCTTCTCACCTTTTTTATCGTGCTTCGCGGCAATGGGGGCTTCCCTACCCCTTCACTATTCCAAACTGTGTATGACGTGAAATCCACCGACGCCTTTTACTATGCTAGCACTCGGCCCAAGGGTCTTGCTCAACACTTGTGTGTACCACGTAGCACGAGAAAAGAATGGAGGAGCAAATACTTTATCATCACTCCCAAACAGGGCCATTGGCCTTTTGCTTACCCCCCATGGCAGGCACTTCACCTGAAGCAACCTCGCCCCGGAGTTAAGGATATCCCTCCTATTACCCTCAAGGTGCTAACGAAGCTAACTCAAAGGGCACGGCTCGTCGCCTTTCCATTCAATTCCTTGCTATATAACCCTAGCGTGCTTTCCTTCTTCGGGCTAGCACCTCGAGGAGATCATTCTTTTTCCATCGAGGGTGGGTCTCGTCTACCTTTTTATATTTTATCTTTTCCTTTTTGCTTCTCAAGCTTGCTCAATATACAAATATTTTATTTTTTTCATACTCCACTTTGTGCAGAAATCAGTTGGATTCAGGATGTAAAGCTACCAAATGATAAAGAATTCGACTTTGCTATTCCACTGGAGGAGCAAGCTCGTCATGAATCTCAGGTTCAGGATCCTTTGCATTCCATGAACCAAACTCTTTTATCTATTCTGATGCCTTCGCAACCTCAGCTAGCCCCTCCAGCATCTTCTCGCACTGTTATCAAGCCCAAAGCTATCAAATCATTGAGCCGCAATGTTTCCCTCCAAGGCCTTAGCATGGATAAGGCTACCTCTGGTGGGCTCTCTTCTTCCTCCTGAAAGGAAAAAACCAAAATGGATGCCTCCACAAAACTCATGAGTCCCTTTTCTCCTACGGCCTCCCAGTGGCATTTCTAACAAGTCTAAGCACACTTTTCTCGGTAACTCTCCTCCTAAAGGCACTGATTCCTCAGGTTATGCTTTCAGAGGTCAGACCTCTAGCGCACTCCGCTAGCTGCCTCCTTCCGAGTGCCTTTCCCTACTACAGGCCATCCCTCTCTCCGAAGAGGAAGCTGAAGCTGGCTCTCCTTCCTTGAATTAATTTCAAGAGAAAAACGTCCATTGCTTGGTGCAGGTATTGCTGTTATCATGTTCTCACTTTAAGAGATTATTCACCTTAAATATTATCATCTTTCTGTTTAAAATGATTAATGTCTTTCTTCCTTTCACTTAGCATTGTTATAGCTAATCAGCGCTCACGGGCGCTTGCTACAATTCAAAGATAGCTCTCAAGAGAAGGAAATAGGGAGACTGAGGGATACACTAGTGGCCAGTCAAGCACAGCTACTGGAGTTGACCAAGGCAAATGAGGACCTACAACACCAAAACCAAGATATTTTGGATACTAGTAGCAGACTTTCCCTAGCCAATGACGACCTGAAGAGGAAAAACCATGAACTACTCATGGCTTAGGCAAAGATGTCAGCTTTATCTGAAGAGAACACATCCCTTAGCACCATCAACGCAGAGCTTAGCCATCACTTGTCTCAAGTCAGCAAAGAACTCGAAGAAACTAAGAACCTCCTTCAAGTTGCCAACCTTTCCTATCAATCAGGTTATACCGAAGGGGTTCATTGGTGTCGCAGCTACATCTTCCGCACTTCTCTGGGTCAGAAAGTGCTTCAAATCCTCCATGAAGGTCTCTTGAAATCCTTCAAGGCTTCTCTGGAATATTTGCTATCCGTTCACCAAGATATTGCCTCTTTGGCGAAGAGATGTGGTATGACTGTATTGGCTAAAACTCTCAACCTAGGTTTCAAGGAGCCACTAGAGGTCGATCCCATTGTGAAATGCCTGCCTCCACCTCCTTCATTTAAAGGTGATCCTTCTACTCCTCTTGGGGCGGCTTGGTGGCTTCTAGTCATGCGAAAGGCCTTTGAGGCTTTCTCAGCCTCTTGTGACTTGCAAGTAGCCTTCTCTAACCCGCCCGAGCCCTCTTATGACTTCTTTCCAAAGGATTTCTTTCAAACCGCTAAATCATCAGGTATTTTGTATCCCACCTTGCTTTCATATGTTTAATTTCGTGTTTGCTATTACAAACCTTCACCTTTTTTAGCAATCTATTTCTCATTTAATTTCTCTATTATTTTTAGATGTATCCTTAACTGGTAAGAGTTCACAAGTCACTGGTGATAGACTAGGAGGGCCAGAAAATGCTCCTAAGGGTGAATCTGCTGAGGCTGCGAGGGCTGATCCTGCTGATGATGCTACTAATTTCTTGGCTTAGCTTCTATGTGTCCTAAACTTTGAACAATATTTCTATTTATCTCAGTTCTGGAAAACTTTTGTTGTGTTTCTTATCCTCCAGCTTAAATTACCCTGGTTGTTTCGTTATTTTATATGCAGTTTTGCATTTTCACGAGGTACTTTTAGACCCCCTTAGGGGTGTAATGTACACACCTACTCACCCCTGCTCTAGATGGTTTTATCCCATTGTCAAACCATTTAGAGTATATACTTCACTTTATTTTACTAGATATCACATTTATCGCCTTATCTCGGTTTCAAAACATCATTTATCGCCTTATCTTGGCTTCATAACATCATTTATCATAACGTAACGAAGTGCAAACCGAACTTAAAAATAAAAAGATGACTTCTCAGCTTTTATTTATTCACAACAAGTTCTCTTTTTTCCATTACAGGAATACTTGTCTAGCTGAGCAAGTATCCTACCAAAAAGGAGTGTGACCTGGCATGTAGTTCTCCTACTAAGAAAAAAAATTTCCATAAGTTTCATTAAAGAGCCCTTAAACATAGTATTTCTTTAGATTACTTATGTTCCACGGCCTCGATTCCACGTACCCTTCATGACTTGTGAGCTCATATGCTCCACCGGGAAGCACTTTAGTTACCACAAAGGGTCCTTCCGAGTTTGGCTCAAATTTCCTCACTGGGTGCATTGCGTCAGCTCTCTTGAGCACGAAGTCTCCTTCTTTAAATTTCCTAACTCTCAATTTCGCATCATATGCTGCCTTTATGCGAGCTTTGTAAGCCAGGGCTCGCTGATGAGCTTCCTCTCGCACCTCATCAATCAGGTCGAAGCTGTCAGCTCTCAGATCCTTGTTCAGATCCTCATTATCAGATATCAGCACTCTGGGCAAGCCGTATCTGCAATAAATATTCTTCCACATGAACTTTATAATGTTTTCCTCTGTTATAGAAGATAATGGCTCTGCCTCTACCCACTTACTAAAGTAGTCCACTGCTACTATAATATGGAACTTTTTCCCCATTGCCATAGGGAGCTTACCCACTAGGTCTTTACCCCACTTATCAAATGGGCACTTTGCATATTGAACTCCCAGCTCTTCTGTAGCTCTATGAATCAACGGGCCATGCTTTTGACAGCTAGGACACCTTCTTACGAAAGCCTCAGCATCCCTTTTCAAAGAAGGCCAGTAATACCTAGCTCTCAGCACTCGCCGGATCAGATCTCGAAACCCTGTATGGCACCCTCTGCCTCCGTCGTACATCTAACTAACGGTTGCGAATAAGCTCTTCTAAATAGATGTCCCCCAATTACACAATTGCATAGATTTTCTTCTTTCCGGGTCTTTCTCCTTCTATCAGTTCTCCGTTCTTAAGAAATGTAGAATGGGTGCTCTCCGATCACTTTTTTCTTCTATCTCGTGGATGTTCTTCTCTATTCGACACCTCGCCATTCTCAGTAACGTTACCTTTTCCGGTATTAAACCACTCAACGAACTAGCCAATTTAGCAAGGCAATCAGCCTGCGCATTGAGGTCTCTGGGTATCTGTTCCATCTTCAGGTGCTGAAAGTTCTTACTTAGGTTTTTGACATGTTCTACATATTTAACCATTCTTTCTTCCTTGACCTCATAATTTCCTGACACCTACTGGATCACCAACTGAGAGTCGGAGTAAATGACAACCCTGTGAGCTCCCAATTCAGCGACCATCTCCAGTCCTCTAACAAACGCCTCGTATTCAGCTTCGTTGTTAGAAACTCTGAATTCGAATCTCAGTGCAAAGCTATGCTCATCCTGGTCCGGTGTTATTATGACGACTCCAGCGCCATACCCTTCAACTGTTACTGAGCCATCCACAAAGACTTTTAACTTAGGCCATTGCATGGGCTGAGTAGTTTCTTGAATAAAGTCTGCTAGGGCCTGCGCCTTGATAGCTGTGCGCGGCTCAAATTCTACATCATATTCTCCCAGCTCCACACTCCACTTACCATCCTTCCTGAGAGGTCTGGCTTACTCAGCACTTGTTTGAAGGGGAAATTGGTTCTCACAACTACCTTGTGAGCTAAGAAATACAATCTTAACCTCCTCACTGCTGTCATCACGGCCAGAGCAGCTCTCTCCACATCTGAGTATCTGTGCTCAGCTCCCTGTAGAGCTTTACTGTATGATATAGTAGATGGGCCTCTATTGAGAACCCTTCTCTCTTATGAGGACCACACTTAGTGAATGGTCACTAACAGGTATGTACAGATATAACGTTTCCTTGAGATCTATTTGGTTAGTACTAGTAAGCTTGCCAGATGGATCTCCAAATCCTCAAATTCTTTCTAACAGCTCTCATCCCATTTAAATTTGCTAGCCTTTTTCACTATCCTAAAAAATGGGAAGCTTCTTTCAGCCGAAGTTGATATGAACTGACTAAGCGCTGTAATTCTTCCATTTAGTCGTTGTACCTCCCTTATATTAGTAGGAGCAGTCATTTCCAGTACAACTCGAATCTTATCTTGATTTACTTCGATTCCTCTTGGGGTAACCATGTATCCCAGGAACTTCCCCGATTTGACTCTGAATGTGCACTTTGCTGGATTTCACCGCAGATTATACTTCTTTACTATAGTCAGAACCTCCTCCAGGTCTCTAGCGTGGTGCTCCTCCTTCACACTTTTCACAAGGATATCATCCACATACACTTCTATGATCTTTCCTATCTTGTTTTCAAATATTGCATCCATTATTCTTTGGTAAGTAGCTCCCGCATTCTTTAGACCGAAAGGCATTCTTATATACGCGAAACGTGCTACATACGGTTACAAAGGCTGTTTTAACCACGTCTTCAGGGGCTAACTGTATCTGGTGATACCCCTGATATGCATCAAGCATGGACAACAGCTCACATCCGAAGTTGAATCGACCAGTTGATCAATGCTTGGCAATGGGTAATGGTCTTTTGGACATGCTTTGTTTAGATCTCTGAAGTCTATGCACATTGGCCAGCTACCATTGCTCTTGGCTACCATTACTGCGTTCGACAACCACTCAGAATATTGGATTCTAACATTATGGCCAGCATCTAACAACCGTTTAATCTCTTCCCTGATCACTTTTTCCTTTTCAGGCCCGAAGGATCTCTTTTTCTGCCTCACTGGCTTTGCTTTCGGGTCTACATTCAAATGATGTAGAGCTATGGATGGGTCTTCTCTTACCATATCTTCTGGGCTAAATGCAAATAGATCTGCATTTCTCTGCAAACACTGGATTATAGCCTTCTTCTGTTCCTCAGTCATTTGTTTTCCCATCTTCATGGTCAAACCTATTTTTCCCGAAAACAACTCTACCATCATCAGCTCTTCCTCTGCTGGCTACATTCTAGGTTCCAGGTCTGTCTCTACATTTTTCATTTTTGTATCCTCATCATGCGGTAGATGCTCTACCGCTAAGGTCCCATTCGCCTTCTGCTTGGCATGTTTAATGGATCTTCAATAAGATTCTTTCGATACTTCTTGGTTTCCTAAGACCTCACCTACCAACCCCTCCTTGTGAGCTGGAAATTTCATCTTCATGTGGTAAGTGGAGACCACAGCCTGAAAGTCGTTCAACGCAGGCCTCCCCAGTATTATGTTGTACGCTGAAGGTGTATCCACCACTAGGAATTTCACCATCCGGGTGTATGACGCCTCTCCACTTTCTAATGTCACTTGGAGGGTTACTTCTCCTTTGGGCTGTATCTCGCCTCCAGCAAAGCCATATAACGCTGTGTTTACCGGCATCAGATCAGCATTGATCTTCATCTTCTGGAAACAATCCCATAAAAGCACATTCACAGCACTCCCCGTGTCTATAAAGATTCTCGCTACCTTCCAATTAGCCACCTCAGCGCTAATTACCAGTGCATCATTATGGGGCAACTCACTAACCAGATCTTTAGGACCAAAACTCACACATGCCGTTGGATTCGTCTCCTCTCCTGGAAACGAATCTACTACATCAATCTCCATGCCTACTGCCTCCGCGAGTTCCTGGACTTCTTTGCTCACCTGAGCTTTAGCAGCTCGCACATAAGCTTTGCAAGCTCCGCTTGAGTCACCGTTAACATTCCCTCCTATAATCATATTAATGTTTCTTCTTTTTAGTGGGGATCTTCCCGACGAGGAGGAGTCCTTTCCTTCTGATCCATTTTTCTCAGTTCTGGTTCTTTTTTTGTACCCCTTTTCTTTTTCTTTTTTGACGAATTGGAGTAGCGTATCATCTTTCTTTAACAAACGCTCAATGGCATCCTTAAGATGTTTGCATGAGTTTGTATCATGACCATAATTGTTGTGATATTTGCCGTATAGCTCTGATCGCGGATTGTAAGGGGCTTCCTTATAAGTGAAGAGACCTAGCTGTGGCTTCCATGACCTCTACCAAAGATTCGTTGAGAGGAGTATATTGGTCAAATCTCTCCGGAGCTCTCTTGGGCTTCTGCCCTTTTTTATCCTTTTCAGCTCTCAATGTTGAAGACGACCTTTTTTCTAAGGTCTCCCTTTTGGGAACAGGGGATGGTTCTTGTACCTTTCGGGCCTCCTGAGCTTCTTCGAGATTGACATATTTTTCTGCTCTCTGCAGCAACTCCTCGAAGAATAGGGGGCTCTCTTCTTCAGCGAATTAAAGAATAAGCCATGTGCTAATCCTTATATAAGCGCCTGTACCTTCACATCATCTGAAGCCAGAGGAACTTGCAACGCTTCAGCATTAAAGCGTGTCATATATTCTCTTAAGCTCTCTGAGGGTCCTTGCCTCAATGCCATGAGTGAGGAGGACGTCTTTATGTGCCTCCTCGCACTAGCAAATTGGTGGAGAAACATAGACTTGAATTCGATGAATGAACTTATACTATTGGAGGGCAACTGAGAAAACCATTGTTGAGCTACTTTCGATAGAGTCATAAGAAAAACTTTGCACTTAACTCCTTCTGTGTACTGGTGCAGCATTGCACCATTTTCAAATCTCATCATGTGCTCGTACGGATCCATGGAACCATCGTACTCTAGTGTCAGTGTCTTGAAATTTGGAGGTAATTGATCCTCTCTGATATCTTTCGAGAAAGGGGAATGACTGTTACTAGTTTTAACATGTTTCTTAGGAGACTTCTTGGGAGAGGAAGTCTTCTTCTGAAGGTCTTTTAACTGCTGCTTGAGGGCTGCGATTTCCGCAGCAGCTCCCTCATCTCGAGACTTTACTACCCTCGTTTCGTCCTCTGCACATTTTCAACACAAAAAAGGAGGCCAACACAGATTAGTAATCATTGTTTCATTAACGAACAAGTTATTTAGAAATAATATTTATTTTCTCTATTCGTCCACTGACCATTTTCGGATCTAGTTTGAGGGCTTTCATACCCGTCATTTTCATATTGGTTTTCCTCTGCAGGTTCTGTTTGTCGAGAGAAAAAATAAGAGTATTTAGATCATGAATAGCTATTCTCATGTTAATAAGGCTTGAATCACCTTATTAACTTTTCATGCTAGTCAAGGTCTCACCGGACCCACTTATACCTGTTTAGATTTTTCTTTTGCTGCATTACTATATTTCTTATTTTGGCTTTCGAGAGGGATCGGAGCCTTGGACACAGCCTGATTCACCATAGCGCTGAGCTGGTCCATAGAGAGTGCGTACGTAACATTCTGCTACGCAGGTGTCTGAGGCTCTACTCTTGACCCCCCTGAACTTTTGCGACCTCCCTCTTTCTGAGGGCTCACCGATTTAGAGGCCCCCTCTTTCTGGGGCGTCACTAGCTTTGGCAAAGCTGCTTTCCGATTCTCTTCCTCGATGTGATCCTCTGAGGAGCTATCATCATGTACTTCCCCTTCTGGCAGGGGTTCTTGGTCTCGGACCGACATATTCTCCATGACTAAACTGCATTTCAAAGCTTTCAGCGATCAGTCAATAGCCAAAGGTGTATCAACTGTTCAACACCACCCTTTTCAAAAGGTTATTATCAGGTCTCACCGAACCTTTAGAGAATTCAGGGAACACGATTCAACATCTTCCCCTTCTCTATATTCTAATCTCAATTGAAACTGAGGCTAAGTGAGACCTTCTCTGAGGACCTCACATCCCTCTGAGTTTCATTCCCCTATGCTAGGGGTGGGTTTCTGGGGTTCATTTCTTGAAATCACCTAATTTCTTGCCATTTCTTAACAGCAACAACTTTTCTCTCTAGGCACACCACTAACAATTTTTCGTGAGATTATGAAATAAAGATTTTAAGAGAAGATGAAAAAACTCACACAGAAAGAAGAGAAAGATTACAACATAGAGGTTTTCAGGTCAAAATCTATCTTTTTTAGAAACAACAAAACTTCCATTAGGAAAATGAGAATCTGAGTGTTTTATGAAATGTTTCAACTTCGCTACTTCTACGTTTTCATAATACTTTCTTCTTCCTGAAAAATCATTCGCGATTGAGGGGTTCCCTTGAAAGGGGGAAATCTCTCCTTCCTTCGAGTTTGAGCGAAAATCTGACTTTATTGAAGAAAAGAGTATCAAGAACTCTCTACGAAAACATTTTTAAGAAAAAATTTCGAGGAAAAACTCTGTTTCCTACAAACGGCACCATATGATGCATCTAAAAAAAGACAGCATCAGAAAAGAAACTAAAATGATGGCTGAACAACGTAAACATTTACCTATTCCTTCTGGATTCCTTCTTTGCAACTTGACCAATCACCACCAAGAGCAGGAATGTCCCCAACACCTGCGACAGGAATAGAAACTGGGGAATTATCCCGGGAAACCACCTCCGATACTAAAGTCAGATTCCCAGAAAAATCTACAATACGTTTTCACGTGCTCATATATGTGTGTGGTATGTGCGTGTATTCAAGATCCGCCGAAATGAAAGAAAAAACTTGTACATATACCTCCTTCTGACTTGGAGATGAAGTATGAACGTTGGGTAAATCCTCCAATACTTTTTAGACGCGTGCCTTTCCTTATTTGCTGTACAAGACATACTATTCCGTAATTCTGGAAAAGTGTGTGATAAAGCAGTTTTTCTGTCAGAAGTGCACCAGCTCTCTTTAGGCCTGTTTCTGAGACCTCACGAGCTCTCTCCTATTTTTGAACTCCAGCTAGCTCGTCTAGCTTTCTTCTCGATTCAAATGAACTGCACCTCCTCCAGGACAATCCTCTAAGATGTCGTGTGTTTTCTTGAGAGTGAAGTTGTGTTGCTGTGGTATTTCCTTTCTGGGTGTTTACACGTGTTACACTTCAATTGGCTATGCTGGATGTAACTTCTGACGGTACTATAGATGTAATAATTAAAGTGTCCTTGTTTGTCAGGTGCACCAGCAGAGAAAAGACCTCAACGAGAGACCTCAAGGAAAGACCTCAACGAGAGACCTCGAGACAGGTCTCTGACGAGAGTCCCAATGTGCTCCCTGAGGGCACCACACGAGACCTTAGTACCCAAACGCTAAACTATACTTTTTGTTCTTTATTATCATTTCCAATCATTGTATCAGCTCTCGAATTGAGTATTGTTGTGGTCAAGTAAAGGGCGCAGGTCCCCCGTAGACCTGAGTACCTTTTGCATTACATTAACCTCCATCTCCACATCATCGTCCTGCTGCATCTCTTTCTCCTTTGGTTCCGGTTGAATGTTATTCTTCGTTACTTCCTCAGCAACTTTCTCCAGCGTGGAAGAAGTTTCTCCCACCGGAGCAGCTGTATCTACTCGCACCTCTTCAGGGACCGCCATTGCTTTGGCGAGTGCACTGTTGATAATCTCTTCTACCTCGGCTGTGAGAGGATATGGCATCACCCAAGATGCTCGGTCTGTTGTGGCCAAAGGAACCTCCGACGGTGGCGATTCTGGTTTAAAGAGGTTAATACGGATTCCGTGAAGGATCTTGTTAAGTTTGTTTTTAGGGGGTGCGGATACCATGGTGGGATTTTTAAGGTTTACATTTTTGGAAGAAATCTGCTGAAGGCCGAAATTGGGGGGTTGAGGATGGAAAGTGGATTATGGTAGTTTTTTAATTGTTAGTTTACGTGGGGAACGTGGTAGGGTGGCAGGCGGTTATAGGGCTAGGGGCAGGTTTTGAGTGTATTTGTCACATCTCATCTGATGTGGCAGTTACTATCTTGTCAACTGTATTGCCCGAGTCCATCGCGTAGCCCAGAGCACCACTCTTGCCCTCCTACGCACACATTTTGCTCAAGAAAAAGTGTTAGATCCTTCTTATTCCTTTCGCCCAATACTTGTTCTCTGCAGGTCACGAACACATTACCCTATACAGGGCAAACTTTCTCTTATCCTATGGTTAGACATTTCTACCCATAATCGAATTAAAATACGCCTAAATTTGATTAAAATTATGGCTATTTTAATACCTATCTTCCTTTTTTTTTTTAAGAAAAACGAAATAGAAACGGACCAACCCTATTTGGATATGTGGCTTGCACTTCCAACGGACCAACCCACTTAGTTGATAGTTTCCCCGACATGAGTTTGAACTTGGATTAGTATAACAACACCTGTTGTCCATGTTCAAACTTCTTGACCTTGATCAACGCATCATGAGCTTTCTTCATCCTTTCTTTGTACAGTACGGAACTGTCATATGAGTTGAGTTGGATTTCCTCGAGTTCTTGCAATTGCAGCTTCCTAGCTTGACCAGCCTTATCCTAATCATAATTCATTTTCTGAACTGCCCAATACGCTCTATGTTCTATCTCCACAGGCAAGTGGCACATCTTGCCAAAGACTATCCTGTAGGGCGATATCCCAAATGGGGTTTTGAATGTTGTCCTGTATGCCCACAATACATTTTCAAGATGCATACTCCAATCCTTATCTATTGGGTTAACTATCTTTCTCAAGACAGCCTTCACAATGCGATTAGACAATTCAGCTTGACCATTTGCTTGAGGGTGATAAGCATTCGAAATTCTATGATGTACTCCATATCTGCTCATTAACTCTTTTACAGCTCCATTGCAGAAGTGTGTTTCTTGGTCACTAATGATCATCCTTGGCACACCAAACCGGCTAAAGGTATTGCCCTTGAGGAATTCCACAACTAACTTTGAATCGTTTGTGGAGGTTGCCTTGGCCTCCACCCATTTTGACACATAGTCGACTGCCAATAGTATGTATAGATTTCCTCTTGAGTTGGGCTAGGGCCCCATGAAATTCATCCCCCATATATCGAATATTTCCACAGGCATGACTGGGGTCATGGGCATCTCATTTCTCTTGCCGATATTGCCCTCTTTTTGGCATTGAACACACCCTTTACACCACTCGAAGCTATCTTTAAAAACATTAGGCCAATAAAACTTGCAAGCCAATATGTTCCTTGTCATTCTTTTTGGTCCAAAATGTCCTCGACACACCTTGGAATGACAATGTGCGAGGATGCTTGCTTGTTCCTTCTCATCAACACACCTACGGATGACTTGGTCAGTACACATTTTCCACAAATATGTTTCATCCCAGATGTAATATTGATTTTCCACCTTCAACTTATTCTTTTGGTATAGGCTAAAGTTGCTTGGAAGTCGTCCCAAGACAATATAGTTGCATAAGTCGGCATACCATGGGTCAGGGTTGTCTTGGGCAAGAGCAAGATGTTCGTCTTGGAAAGTCTCCTTCATCGGCTCGATCTCTTCTTGTTGGATGATGCGACTCAGATGTCCTCCAAAATCCCTTCAGGCCATACAGTCGACCTATCTGCTAGTTGGATAGCCACCCGTATAGGTTTGAGTGGCCCCATCCTTAGATCATCATACATCGACTTAGGCATGACGTTAATCGATGCTCCAAGATCCAGCATGGCCTTTTCAATCTTCATATCTCCAATGATGCAGGGAATATAGAACATCCCAGGGTCAGTGCACTTGGTCGGCATAGGGGTGTCTTGTAATACTGCAGATACATTCTCACTAACTTGGAATCTCGTATCATCTGTGTATTTGATCTTTCTTGTACATAATTCCTTCAAAAACTTGGCACACTTGGGCATAGGCTGTAAGGCGGTTAAGAGGGGTATGTTGATCTCGACCTTTTGGAACATTTTGGTCAACTTCTTCATCTTCTGAGCATCCTTGTCCTTTGCAAATCGTCTTGGGTAAGGAGCTTTTGGCTCATAAGGTTTTGACTTAACTGCTTCCTCAACCTCTTTCATTGCTTTAGCTCTAATTTCAGCAGCGTCGAGCTCAGCCTTTCTCCTTATGCATGTCGTTTCCCTTTCAACCTGTGCTCTTTTCTCAACTGACAATTCTTGCCATAGCTCCTCAACATCACCTGATCCCATGGGTGCCTCTTCATACTTTTCTGGTTCATCTTCATGATCTTGGTCGATATCAACATCGTGCCTAATAGACTGTGGTTGCCCAAGCAAAGCTTTTTGAGGTATATATTGATCAGGCACTCTTACTTCAAGCAACTTGGCTCCGCTACGCAATGTAATAGCATTCACTTGAGCCTTCTTTATCTCAACTTGAGATGGTAGTTCTCCTTTTCCTTCGTTTAGCATTGTCTTAATCTGAGAGATTGATTCTACCAGGTGGCTCAATGTTCCATTAATATTTCTCATGCCTCCCCTTGTCTCCATACAAAAACTGTCCAACTCTTGATACCCCTTCCTCTGTTCTGCAGCGAGTCTCTCTACTTCACTCCTTAGGGTATCTCTTGGTTGATCTCTATTATGTGGGGGTACATAGGGTTTTAGTTGCCCTTGTTGAGGTGCGTTCAAATAAATGTTATTCCCAAATCTCAAATTGTCATTGGGCCTCCCGGATCCATTGTTGAAGTTCCTTCGCTGCCCAATATCTCTTTGTTGGTACGGTTGCCCAACAACATTAACTTCTTCATCTTCGTACAGTGATGAGCACCTATCGGTGGGGTGAGTGTTGGCAGCACAAAGTTCACACTTCATAACCCTCTTCCTTAGGATTTGGCAAGGATTCTCATTCCCATTAGCATTATTCTTGTTTTGGTTCATCTTCTCCTTCATCATAGAAACCAGGATATCAAATTTGGGATCACTGCTGTTCGGCTCACGCGTCCTGGTCATGATGGTCTCATCGTGATTTCTTTTCCTGTCTGCCATCTCAGCGAATAATTTGAATATTTCACTGGGTGGTTTATTGATAACATTACCTCCATAGTCTGCATCGCTTCAGTCTCGCTCAGATTGCCTCAGCTCATTCATGAAGGCGTTAATCAAATCCTTGTCACCCAACCCATGCTGAGGACACCTTGCGATCAGTTTCTTATATGTAGAGTGGTAGTCATAGATAGATTCTCCATTGCCCATCTTTATATTCTGAATTGCAGCTCTAGCGTTCTGGATTCGGGCAAAGGGATAGTATTGCTCAAGAAACTTCTACTACATTTGTTGCTAAGATGTTACGCTGCCCTGGGGTAGTTGGTAAAGCCATTCTCTCGCTCTATCTTGTAGTGAAAATAGGAATGTCAGGAGCCGAATGTATTCACTCAGTATGTTTTCTGCAGCAACAGTGTGCACAGTATGCATTGCCATCTCAAAGTCCAGTAAATGGAGATGGGGATCCTCTCCGGGCAAGTCACTAAACTTGGGCAAGATCTGTATCAGATAATGTTTCAGCTCCCAACTGTTAGTGATGGCAGGCAAAGTGATGCCTGCTGGATTTAAGTTGACATCTGTTGGAAACGTGATTTCCTTCAGAGTTTTCTCAGGATCAGCTTGTTGTTGCTGCTGTATCTCTTCTTCTTCAGATTGTTTGCAATCTGAAGTTTCTAGTGGTGACCTTTTCCCGTCAATCGCTTGTTCCTCCTCTCGTGCTCGTTTTTCAACTTCCCTCTTGAGTTTCTTTTGCTCCTTTATATACTTCTCCAGTTCAGGATGATACTTCAATTCACCGTTGATCCTAATAGGGTCGGAGCCAAACATGCACAGGGTCTCTCCCTCAAAAGACAGTTCTAAAATTAGCTCCCCGGCAACGGCGCCAACTTTGACGAGGCTATCGTTTGCTCTCTCAAAATGAATTTGAAGCCTATCCTCACAACTATATAGTTAGCAAGTAAGTATAGGGTCGATCCACAAGGACTTGAATGCCACTATCTCTTGAAGTCTCCTCCACCTGTAAAGAAAGTTTAGTTTTGCTATCTTGGTCACCAGGGCTCTCTTGCCCAATTCGAGAGCTTAAGTAAACACTGAAAAGTAAACAGATAACTTGATTAATAACAAAAATGACTTGATCTAGACTAAGACATCGTTAAGTGAAAACCCTAGCTTGGTCATTGGTGCAAATATAGTCATTACATGCATACACCGTTAGTTATAGGACTTGAATGCCGAGATCTCTTTTTATTCATCACGCTCTCAACAAACCCTTCCCTCAGCTATCCTTAATTAATTGACAATGCACCGCCGACTCCCTACCTTGGGCAATACCTCTGTCGGAGTCATCGTTCTGTATCTTGCCCAAGGAGCATTAATCTCTAGAAAGGCCCAACAAGGAATCATCACGTCTAGCCCACTAGGGTTTCCTATCGATTTGTGGTCTAATATGTCCTATGTGATTAATGGCCTATTAATCTCTCAATCGTATTATCTCATATTGGAATAAGTTCATTAACATATCAGGAACATATGCATGCAATTATCTAGCACAATTTAAACCTCTCAAGGATAAGTAATCACCTAACTATCTTGCCCGGATCAAGTATAAAAACTTAGCTACACATGATAAAAAAAGTACGAACACAATAATTTAAGAAACTCATAAGAAGAACCATATTAAAAACTTACGAAGTACATGAAAAGTAAATACGGCCAAAAGTGACGATGAACAAAACACAAATTAACTTTTCCCGTAGGACTTGTTTTTCTTCTCACAATCGCTCAAGTAAATACAGGGAATGAAGCATAAAAGACGGCTCTCTCATCATAGCAGCTAGGCTTCAATATTTATAGGTGAGCACGTAGGGTTTGGGCTCCCGGTCCTTAACATGGAAGGAGTCCACGAGCTACCTTGGGATGCAAGTAATACTTGATAAGCACGAACCCAACATGGCAAGTCACGTCAATCTCCAAGAGATCCCTTGCGGATCCTAAATCTAGTCGGATAAGAAAAGATATTTAAGTTAGATCATCTTTTCCTTATCCTTATAGATCTAGGAGAGAAACTCGCCAGCTGACCAAAGCACTCTGCCTATCTTGTCTTGACCAATAACGCTCTGCCTGACCTGGTTCTAGAAATGAAGCCTTCTATCCCTGTATTGCCCAGTTTTCACCTGCAAGGCAGCAAACCACCTTCTGCCCAAAATATGTCCTCCAAGACACTAAAATTAGACAAAACACACACAAAAACTCGATCTAAACTACCTAAGACAAACACTAAAAAGACACAAAATATGGACTCATCAATTTTCTTTAAGGAAAACTGCTCAGTTCAATCGCTCGACAACTAAGGAAGTCAGTCGGAGCTGTCACATAGTTAGGTGCACAGTTGAATTTTTTGGCTGATGGTCAACTGTGTGATCCTGACTGAGGTTTTAAAAGAGTTTTGCAATGCGAAAGTTTGTGGTTAATTTTTCTCGTTACTTAAACTGAAATCTTTTACTGGGAAGGTCAAGTTCCCAAACACTTAGTGCAAGTTCCAAAAAACAGTTTTGTATGCTTGGTCAGTTGGTTAATAAACTGAATAGAAAATACTAAAAGTAAAGAACATAGTATTTTTACGTGGTTCGGAGATTAACCTCTTATGTCTACGACTTCCTTTTCGGGAAATTAATCTACTAGATAAGCTTACACGTGCTTATCAAACGCTCAGTTTAGTTTGCGGGTACCAAACAACCTAACCTGTTCGATTATGGGTTTGAACAAAACCTTACAACACTTTTGCTGGCAAGTGTACAGCTTGTCTTAGATTGCTGGTTCTAAGAGACCTAGACTCTTTGATTACGTATTCAAAAAAAACCTAGATTTTGGGGGTTGGGGTTTCCAACTAAATAAGTCTTCAACACTTAGAAGAGTGTAGTTTGGATCTAAGGCTTAGAGACTCGATCTTTTCAGAAAGTTTGCTCAGAGAAAGCAAGATCTAGACTTCTAGACTCGATCAAAGAATGGGGCTTTGAGAATTAGAAGGAAGCAAAGGAGGAGGACTGGTCACTCTCTACGACTATGCTTCTGACACTTAGTGTTCTTGCTGGGGAGAATGCTACTTCATTTGAATTTCTTGATTGCTTGTGCGCGTGAATCTTTCCAGTATTTTTCTCGCATTGTGGATACCTCTATTTATAGAGAGTGAGATAAATTTTCCCAAAATGGTAACCACAACCCTTCCAAGTCTTCTCTTCTTGACTTCGGGACGTCTAACTTTAACAAAATAGCTCGACATGCATGAACTACATGGGTCACTTCTTAAGTCAGTCGAATTCAGGTCTGACTGACCATGTCTGGCTGACTTCATTTGCTTGAACCTATAAAGAGAAAATCCCTACGTTCAAACAGTGAGTTTTAGCTAGATTCAAAATGATAGTTTCATCTACTCGATTGGGGTCAGTTGGATTTTGGTATAAATCAAAACTTTTACTAATTTTCCCAACATAGACAATCTTATATTTTAATGTTTTCCACCTAGTTTCAACCACTCGGAATCAATTAAAAAAATGCTTGTTAACTTTTCCGTCCTAATGTAAAAGTTTCAAATTAAATGTTATTGCTGGGAAAATTACTAAATTTTTGATTTCTTCCAAAATCCAATTAACCCCAACCGAGTAGATATGTCTTTGAGTCTTTTTAGTTAAAGCTCACTGTTTTAGCTGAAGATCAAGACAAACTGAATCAAGTCAAAAGACCACTTTGTTATCACAGTCCAATTTCTAATGTATGAAACGACTCGAAAACGAGGGACAGTGAGGGTGAAACGATGAAAAATGAACAAGGGAATATCTATTGAAAGCGATAACAAATAATTATGTTCTTTCAATGCTCAACTCAAAATCTCATCGAATCAAATATATTAAATAAGAGTCGAGAGAATAACAAAATATAGTATCTAGCACAAAGCTTATTATCCAACCATCAGAATTATAATAATTCAAAACACGAATAAAATATCAGTGTTGCAGCGAAAATACATCAAGTCCCAAAATTATATGAATGAAGACACATAATCCAACTTAAACTGACTCGACTAAAAAACAAGAAACATCGCTAAGCACAGTGCACCATCATCATCATCATCGTGCGAGCTAACCTGCACGTTTTAGAAAACAACATGCAGTACTGAGTGCTTCATACTCAGTATAATTTGAAATCATGCTCGATGAAGCTATTTATTGAACTTGCCTCTCTTGCTGCATCACAAGTGTTAGAGTTAAAAAAAGTTAACTTGTGCATGCTCAAAAAAAATTTCTTTTCTGAAACGACTGCGCGGTCAAAATATATATATATAACTCAAGTATGAATCAATCTACATCAAATAAGAGAACGTGTCGAGAAGTAGGCCTCCTTTTCAAACACCATGATCGGTCTGACCTAAGATAGGCTCACAATCACTACTATGTGTACACATCATCCCGTCTCACACAGGACCGAATTCATCAAACTCAAGTAGATAATTATCACACAAAAAACTCATGATGATTTGGATAAGGGATCCCTCGCCGAATCAAATAATTCGCAAGTCAATTAATTTCAAAATCTCACATAATATGATAATAATAATCACATTCATCAGTTCTCGGTTAAAAAGCCCACATGTCTCAAGTTGGCTTGCTTGGGTAAAACTCTTCTCTTCTTGCTCTTTACTTCTGGACTCCACTCGTTCCTTCAAGAATAAGCTTCTATAAGGACGAGGTCATCTTAGAAAAACGAGAATCTAGGTTCAGTTACCTAAACTTCTACTTGAATTGGATTTTCTAACTTTTCTCGGTTCGACTTATCGAACTTTCTCGACTCCTAACTTCTACTCAGGTACTATACGATGATATACCCCGATCTTCTGAGTCTTAATTAATCGTCCTAATTATGATTAAATGTTCCTAAGTGCTTATTAAAGGTGTTTATATGTGATTATGTGCGAAGTTATGTGATAAAAAAAATTTGAGAAATAATTTTCCATGTAAAATTACCAAAATGCCCCTGAAAGGCAAAAACATAATTTTCTCGTTTCGGTGAATCGAAACAAAGATTTGATGAGTTATATAAGCATGACAATGTGAATTTAAGTATGTGTGTGAATTTCGGAAAATTCTTAGAAAGTTGATTTTATTATGGATAGTAACTGCCGACATGAATTCACTATTCATCGACTATTTTCAAATTTCGTCAAATTAGTATCTTTTAAATCTAGAATTTATTTTAAGATCAATGGTACAAGTTGAAGAAATTTCTGAGTTCGTATGAGACGAGTTTGAATTTTATTTCTTTGAGAAACGAATATGAATAGTAAATTTTTACGTTTTCTTCGTTATTTGGAATTTCGATCCGAAAATTGGATTTCTAATATTTTGGATTTATTTGGTGAAGAATGAGATGAGTTAGAGTGAAATTGTATGTCAAGAAAGTGTCGTGGCGAGTTTTGAACCGTTTGAGAGTTAATCGATTAAAGAGGGATGTTTTGTACTGGAAAATATTTTTCTTCTGGGAATTTTTATCTGATAATATCAGATTTTACTTCCACACCAGCCGACATGGCTCACTCCCTCTCTTTAAATTAGTTCCTACTCTCACTCTCAAGAGAGTGCATTACACCCTCCAATTCACAACCACTCTCATACCTCTCATTCTTCATTCTCCCCTCTCTCTCGGCAGCCCCTCTCTCTCTTCTCTCCCTTCTCTTCCCATCCTACTGCTGAAAACCAGCAGCACCATAGCCTCCATCTCTCCTTCAATTCAAGCTTGAGGAAGGAGCTAAAATGGTAAGGAATCGAGCCTAGTTCAACAAGCAAGAAGAGAAGTAAGAATTCAAGAAATTTCATTCCTTCCTCCACCTTCTTAAACTGCCGATCAGTAGCAATCCCTCCATCCTTCATTTTTCCTTCAACCAAGCTTGAGAAGAAGCTAAAGTTGCAAGGAAATCAAGATTTAATTCATACCTCTTTCAACTTTTGAGTAAGGATCAAGAATACTTTTGAGTAAGGATCAAGAATTTTCTTCTTTCTTTATTCCTTCTTGTTCGATCAAGATGAGTTTTAGAGGAGGAGTTTTGATCTTTAATTTTTCAAGTAGGAATCCTTGTTCTTAAGAGTTACCATGCATAAAATTTAGAGAGAAAACTTATCATTATCTTATTTTAATAAGTGCCGAAAATACCTCTAAGATTGGGAGTTTTCACATATTGTTCTTGATCATGATTTTTGTGATGAAAATGAGTTCTAAAATTTATTCTATGATGTTGTGTGTGATCAACTTAAGAAAAAGAATACTTGTGCTCTTAATAATGAAAATTTCGAAGGTTATGAGTATAGAATTAGGGATTCTCATTTCAATGATCTTGATGAATGGTTTTGATGATTTATTTAAGTCTTATAAATTATTCTAAGTGTGTGTGAATGATCAATTTGAGAAAATAAATCATATGCTTATAACCCTAGAGAAAATCGAAGGTTATGTAGTAAAGAATTAGGAGATTTCAAGTTATGTTCTTGGTGATTGAATTGATGATGTTAGTGATGAATTTGAGTAGTATGGATGCATGATAAATAAAGAAATTAACGAGTATGAATGGGTTGCTATTTCTCTTGAAAAAGTCGAACCATATGCATGAGTATAGTTGATGATTTTGTGATGAAGTCTTGTTAAGATTGTGTGATATTGATGATTTATGCATGAATACGTGATTAGAAGAGAAGTATGAATTATTATGCAATTTCTCCCAAAATATTCGAACCATATATGCAGGAATTTGATGAATTTTTTATGTTGAGAGTTCTTATTGCTTAAAATGATTAGTGATAAGTGAATTTGAGTATAACTTGAGCTTAAGTCTAAGAAAAAAACTTGTTTGCTTAAAAGCTTGAAAAAGTCGAACTATTGGAGCCTTAGAACTTGTGATTTTGATGTTAATGTGTTCTAAGTATGAAATTGATGTTAGATTAGTGAAATTAGATTTATTTGATGCACAATAGAACTTGAAATCATTGAAATCGGATTTTTATGAAGAAAGCCCTAAAAATAGCGATGAAATTGGACATAAAATGAAGATTTGTAGTAATCGAACTCGTTGGAGTAAATTGATTGAGAAATCGATCAATTGGAATTTTTCTAAGTACATTAGAACTTGGAATTTTCAAATTCGGATGAGTAACGCCTTAGATTCAAAAATTTTGAAGCTTTTGAAGAAAAATAAAATTGTGAATTTTTGTTTTTGATCTTGAATGATCGAAATGAAGTTATTATTGAGCAATTAGAAAGATTCTAAGTATGATAGAACTTAAAATTTATGGAAAAGATCAAGTATCAAGATTTTTATTTCGTGCAGAAAATTTCAAAGAAAATATGGAAAATTCTGATAAGATATGATATAAATGATGATTCCAAGATGAAATTGGGATTAAAACAAGTATGTTAGCCTCTTGAATTTCTGAATTCGGAGACCGTATGAAAAGGTTATGCCAAAATGAAGCTTTTGCACACTAATAAGTCGATTTTCTAGAATTGAAATAAAGTTAAGTGAGATTATGAGACAAATGAGCTTATATAATTAAATCAAGCATGTTGCAACTTGAATCGAGTAAAAACAAACCCTTATGGAATAAAAACAAACCCTTAAGAGGAATTAAATTAGGGGTTATTCGATCTATAAATCGAGAGTTGAAATTGATTGAAAAATTGTTCGATATGATTAACTTTAAGCTAATCGTGAAAGTTTAGGAATTTTTGGAACATGTGCACATTTTACGAGAAAAATAATGCCTTACTTTATTCTGAGAATTTTTGAATGAGGTCTCGAATTTCAAATCTAATTCCATATTTGGATTCGTTGAATTTTTATAAGAGAAGTAAAACTGTTTTCATTCAAAACCGAGAACATAAATTTTTAAGTTAAAAATTCGAGCAGTACCGAGTCAGCATGAGACAATGTTTTGAGTCTTGAATGAATTTCTGAGTATGAAATTGAGTATGTATGAATATATGTGAATTGCTAGAATTTTTCTAGAATATTATAAGAAGTTAGGAAATTTTTTTATTTTCCGACTATTTACTTAAGTCGATCGTTTTCCTATCTATGAGTACTTGATTTGTGATGTGACGACCTGAATGTGAATGAATCATGTTTAAAGTTCTCTGAGTATCAATGTTCGAGTCTGAGGAAAGTCTGTTGGTATAGTACTCGAGTAGAGTTAAGAGTTGAGAAGTTTGATTAATCGAGTAGAGAAAAGTTAGAAAAACCCTAGTCAAGTAGAAATCTGAGTAATCGAGTTTAGATTTTGCTTTTATACGAGAAATAGAACTCATCCTTATAAGAATGTTAACTTTGACGGAACGAGTGGAGTTCGATAGTAAGAAACGAGTGGAGTTCAGAAATAAGGAGTGACACGCACCCGTCGTATGGTATGATCAAAATACTTGTATATGCCCCAAACGGACAGTACACACTCCTATGCCCACAACCGGACTGGCGACTCTTAGCGGTAAGCTAGGGTCGATCCCACGGACAGTGAGGAACTACTTTACTCTTCAGGTGCACAAGTTTGGTTGTCGCGATCCAATCCTGTTATCTGTACAAATAAACTTAAAGACAATCAAATATAAAAAGGGTAAGATTTGGGGTTGGTCATGATTATTGTTGATATGTATATTCGGTCATAAGCATACTGAAGATCTGTCCATGTTTCGTATAAACTCAAGGCGTGGCCCAAAGACATTGGGGCGTTTCAAGAGTATAATTAGTTTGATTACATTTTTGTTTGATTGTTGTCAATTGTAAGTTCTATTGCGATTGATCTCCTCAATGTTTGAATACGAGAGCAGGGGACTTACCCAAGGGGGGAGGGGCGACGGCGGAGGACAGGGGAGGCACTATGGCGGCCGAGAGGGGCGGCTGACTACAGAGAGAAAATGGTGAGAGAGAGAGAGAAAGGAGAAAGAGAGAGAAAGAGGGGGGGGAGAGAGAGAGAGAGAGCAGGGCAATAACCAAGAGAGAAAGAGAGGGAGAGAGAGAGAGAGCAGGGCAATAACCGGCTAAGAAGGGAGAGGCATGGCAGAGGTGGTGGCGCGACGGCGGCGACTGCAGATGTCAGAGAGAGAGAAAGGAGAAAGAGAGAGAAACCCAAGTTAGAGAGATAAATGAGAAAGAGAGAGAAAAAGAGAAAGAGAGAACAAGGGACTTTCTGGGAAGGAGAGGCGCGACGGTGGCGGAGATGGGCGCATCGCGGCAGCGAGAGAGTGTGGAAGAGAATTAGGGTAATTACTAAAAATAGGGGGGAAACTGACCTATATGCATCGAAAATTACTGAGGGAAATTACTGACGGAAATTCCCTCAGTAATTACTGAGGGAATAAGTTCCCTTATTAATTACTGAGGGAAATTCGTTCCCTCAGTAATTACTGAGGGAATTTCAGTCAGTAACATCCAAAATAAAAAAAAAAAAATTTCAAGCCTCTAGTTGTGTCGAGTAATTAACATTTAACTTGATCTCTTCATTTTTCTTCGATTCACAATCAAACGTTGATAAATTAAAAAATATTTAAAAAAAATTCAAAATTGTCGAATCTCTTATATAGATTAATACTACTCATGATGATATATTTAATTCACTCGATATCTTTATTTTACTTGACTCAAAATGAACGTTTGTTACGTTAACATCGTCATCATTCAAATACAAGCAATACATTGACTCATAATATATAATTCTTCTCCTACTCGATCAATATTATATTAATCTTGATCATATATAGATCGACGACGACGACGTCGTTGGGTAATATAACTTAAGCAACTCCCTCTGACCCATTGATATTATTATGTTACTGTTCGTCACGAAGATTAAGAATAAGGGTAAAAAAAATAGAAATTGAGTAGATCTTATCGCTTTTTTGAGGATTTTGAAGGATTAAAATTTATATATATTCCTTATTGATCAGTGGGTCGGACTAGGGGAGACATTTGTCATTCTTCATAAAATTATGAATCAGTACAATTGATTAGTCACATTTAATTCAATCACTTTATTTTATTCTTTTCTCATAGAAGTTATAAAGTAACTATTCGATAATTGACGTCCATACATCGATCAAGTAACAATTACATCGATCGATCAAATTGGGTAATTTTATATTAATTGATCGAATTCTCATGTTATACTATACACGTGTCCATCATAATAAAAATTAAGTTTTCAGACCCCTAAACCTTTGAAACTCTTTAACGTTGTTATGATAACATGCATCATTAAAGAAAAAACCATCGAGCCAAATTACTGACGGAAAATTAAAATCCGTCAAGTAATTAATGACAGAATTCAATTTCTGTCAGTAATTACTGACGGAATTTAATTTTCCGTCAGTAATCCGCCAGCAATCTTTAAAAACCCGACCCGCCTTTTTTTCCGTCAGTAATCCGTCAGTAATTACTGATGGATTAGGTTTCCGTCAGTAATTTTGTCAGTAAATGGTTGTTTTTTTGTAGTGACACTTGGGATGGTTGAATCCTTTGTAGTCACTTGGTCTGAAGGTCACGCTTCACCCCGGTCACAAGGTCGTGCTTCACTTATCCTTAGATAGCAGTCATACCTGATCCCTCCAAGTATGACCCTCACCAATCTTCTCTTCCAAGCTTCCCGGCTCCGCACCTACAGAGTAGACATAACTCGTGGGATATCCATTTCCGGTAACACGTCCAATCGGTCATCGATATATTTACGATGCGTGAGGTGGGTCCCTTGGTCAATAACCATAGGTTGATGCCTCATCACAGTTGATGGATAGCTATTAGAGAAGTTCATGACCGAGGAAGGATGCAATATCCCCTTGCCCGTTCCTCGCCATCCAGATCTACAACTCCATTGAAGGGCTGCTTAGCTACTCGGTCATGGGCATACTGAACATTACTGTCTGTCATGCCCTGGCCTTTGCTTGGCATGGTACAGCCCTAACCAAGTGAAGATCACCCACTAGGTCAGAACTGCCCATGAATTCTGTTAAGATCTCTCCAGAACCACTAGATCCAATCCGAAGGCACAAATGCTTCACGAACACTTCACATATTAACAATAAACTATTTCCCCCACCCAAATCTCACCAGGGGAACTACTCACACATATTGAAATGCATAATAACAAAGGTAAAATTAAACACATGAATAACACAACGAAATACTTAAATTAAGATAGTACCTAAGGCAAACTGCCTTGGATTTGTTCATGACAGGAATTGAAATGAAAGCTAGTAAATTGTTTGTACAAAAACATAAAGAACTGCGAGTAAATTGTATCTTGGGCGGAACAACTATCGAATGCTAGGGTAACCAACGTTTTGCCAGCCACACTTGCTGGACTTTTACAGTAAAAGCCATGGCAGTCAGATTCCTTCTCTGGCAGACTATATCGGCGTAATTGATTGGTTGCCATACTTAGCTTGATCTTGATGGATGCTTGATTGATCGGGTTGTTGATTGACAATCAGCGGGTGATTGATTGGAGTGATTTGATTGCCTTCCAGATCCTTCTGCTGCTGGGTCTTGACACAATCTCCGCAAATCTCCTTCACGTACCTTTCCATATTTAGCTTCGGCGGCTGACTGATTATGGCGGTTGTGGTCATACTAGCGGCATGCTTAGGTTGGCCTCACACTAGGGGACTTTTCTTCTCCTCGAGGAATTAGCTGCATGAAATGGGCTAGAATTGCTCCGGTAATGCCCAATCTGACCATCTTTCCTTTGTTTGTCCTGGACTGAGCTTCCTTCCTTCGAATGGCTGCTTTCTTCCGTAATTAGACACTATAGACACAAAACGACAAGAAAAGTAGAGCCAAATAGTCAAAAAGTCGAAGACGCATCAAGGAGAGAGATGGAAATAGGTATTCTGAGCAAAAACCACTGGATGACAAATGGGCTTTCTAACAAAAACAAATCGATGAATGTGATTACTATTATCATATTATGTGAGTTTTTAAATTAATTGACTTGCCAATTTTGAGCTTTGATGTATGTTACCACCTACTTGAGGAAGACGAATTCGGTCTTGTGTGAGATGGGATTTCTGTGTACACATGTTAGTGATTGTGTGCTTTCCTTTAGATAAGCCGGTCACGGTGTTTGAGAAGGAGTCCTACTTCTCGATACTACTATTTGATTGTATATCTGGTATATTCTTAAAATATATTACTACTTGCTCAAACATTTTCAAAAGTGAAATGATTTTATTGCATGCACAAGTTAACAGTTTTATAACTCTAATACTTATGCTGCAGCAAGAAAGGTAAGTTCTATTATATAGCTATATCGAGCAAGCTATCAAGTTTATTTTGGCATGTGTTCACTGAGTACGAAGTACTCAGCCCTGAATGATATTTTAAAATCTTGCAGGTTAGCTCGAATGATGATGGTGCAGTGTGCTTGGTGGCGTTCGTTGTTTCGAGTCAAGATTTGTTTAAGCTTGGGTTATATGTCTTCATACATATAACTTTGGGATTTGATGTAATATTCCGCTGCAACACCGATATTTATTCGTGTTTTAAATTCTTTCAACTCTGATATCTAAATATGAGATCTATGCTCAACACTTTCTTTTGATATCCTCTCGACTCTTAATTACCAAACTTGTTTCATTGAGTTTTGAAATAGTTAATCGATAGCAAGTTGATTAATTGTTATCGCTTTCAATAAAGATTCCCTTGTAAATGAGCATGTTCCGTTGTGATTTGTGTTTATTCAGTTGTTTCATTCTTCACTGTCCAATGGATTTTAGTAGTTTTTACACACTAGAATTCGGGCTGTGACATATACCAACAGACTGACATCAAACTCAAACAACTATACTTAACTTTCTCGATAAACATCAACCACATCAACACATAATCAAATAAATGAAAACGAGAAATCACTATTCACACATCAATCATAAATTCTCAATTTCACGTCTCAAACAGTCTCAGAAAATCATGAGATTAATTCTCGATCACTTTAGACACAAATCATGCATAAACATGTCATCACTTTTCAGATTGAGTATACGCAAATAGGTACACGACTGACTCAATTAAATAGCCGGAAAAAAATTTAAAACTTCTCAATAAATTCCAGAAAAGTTCCAGAAATTCTCAAATAATCATAGGAACTCAAATACTGACTCCAATTTTCAATCGGAACTCAAAAGACATTCTCATGCCGACTCAATATTGCTCGACTTTTTAACTTAAAAATGAAAGTTCTCAATTTCAAACAAAAATAGTTTCATTTCTCTTAAAATAAATCAAGGAATACTAATATGAAATTAGATTAGCATTCCGAGATCTCGTGCAAAAATTCTCGGAGGTAAGTAAACACATAAAAATGCTCGGAAATAAGCACAGAGAAATATGAAATCAAATTCGCACGTTTTTCGAGAATACGCACAAAAATGCTCAGAAAATTCTCAAACTTTCACGAAAAGCTTAAATAAATCTAATTGAACAATTCTTCAATCAATTTCAACTTTCGACTTGTAAATCGAAAAACCGTAACTTCAATTTCTCATTATTTTCAACATTTTCTCAAACTCATGGTTTCGACATCCGATTTTCGAAATTCTAAATGCTATTATACTTATTTTAATTCCAATTTCATAAAGAAATTATCGAATGCATCATATAACATAAAAACCTCAAAATCTCAAATTTATGTGCTCAAAACTTTCAACCTTTTCACTTTCTTATCTAGACATGCTCAATTTTAAAAACCTCAAATGCTAGAATGCTTAAAATAAATCCAATTTCTTAATTAGAACATCAATTTCAGCATACAAGTTGAAGAACAAAAATTCTCAATTTTAAATTTCAAAAAGTTTTGAAATTTTCAAGATTTTACATGCTTTGCTCAAATTCAAAGATTCAAGACTCTTGCATGCTTAAAATAAATCTAATTAATCAAATTCATCACTCAATTCATCATACTCGATCAAACATCAAATATCCCAAATTATATTTCTTTATTTCTTCAAAAAAGTTTGGGATTTTGAATTAGAAATTCAAACTCTTCAATTAATCACATAATCATGCTCAAACTAATTTCAATTTCTCAAATCCATCATCGTGGACTCGAGAATACAAGAATCACACTTTTATACTCATAAAATTTTCGAAATTTTCAATAATCAAATAATAGAATTTATTCTCTCAAATTTATCTAAAAATCATGCTCAATCATACTCAAATTCATCATAATCATCCTCAATTCAATCATCAAACTCATAATATGAAAACCCCTCAATTTTATACTCCAATACCATTGACTAACACATAATTAGAAGCATAGGAGTTTAATTTTGCAAATTAATTATATACAAATGCTTAGATTAATTTATAAGACTTATTTCCATCATCAAATTCATGATCAAGGTCACTAATTAAAAACCCCTAATTTTACTCAAAATTTTTGGTCCACTTCAACAAATGATGATCAACGTTTTCTCGCATGAAATTCATCCATATAATTCAACAAGGATCAAAGATTTAAGCTCACAACAAAGAATTGAAAACCCCTCATTCAAGGCTCCATTTGGCCGATCAAAATAGAGAGAAAAAGAGAGGATTTCTTAGGCTTAAATCGAGCACAAGGAATAGAGATCAACGATTTTATTTGTCTTCGGAAAGGAGGGTGACCGTGACTCGATTCCTAGCAACTCGAAGCTTCAAGATTGAGCTCTAATGGAGGAATTTCTGTGTGTATATGTGTTTATGTGTGTGATTGACGTGAGGGAGAGAGATATGTGAGAGAGAGAGAGAGAGCTGTCGAGAGTGAGGGAGAGATAAGAGACAGTGAGATAAGTAATATAGCACATGGTGCAACCACCAATGTCAAAACTGAAGTGGTGTCGCGATGAAATTTGCCAGAGAAGAAATTTTTTTCGGTAAATAGTAATGTAACTTTAATTAACCCTCGATTAAACACTAATCTCACCACGATTCTTTCTCGACATCCATACTCTCTAATTCGTCTTATAACTCATAAATTAAATCAAAGATAAGAGAAATCAAATTTATAGAACAAAATTATGAATAGCGGGGAAATTTATCAAAATCACTATTCATAATAGAACGTTGAGAAATAAAATCCAAACTTTTCTAGTAAAATGTCAAATGACTCTCAAACATGTTTCAAAGGTTTTAAAACATCATTTACACTAAAAAAACATTATTCTGATGAAATTCAGAAAAATTTGATGAATAGTTAAAATTGACAAAAATTATTATTCATCAAAAAGTAAATCTTCCCAAAACTTTCTGAAATTCTAACTCAAGCTCAAACTCATATACTCATCCCCAAGTACATCATCACATCTTCGATTCGGATAATCAAAATGAGAAAATGGCATAATAACACTCAAGGACATTTTGGTAATTTCGAATACTTAAACTCACAAAATATTGGGGAATTAGATCAGTCGACTCCAGAAACGAATGATACAGTTATTCTTCCAACTGTGTTTGGTTTTGTAGAAGTCATGACACTTGGAAGTCTGAACAAGAAGTCTAGGAAGTCTAAACTTGGAAGTCTAAAGAGAAGACCAGACTTGAATTCAAAATTCAAATAGCACAAAGTATAGACAGGCTGGAAATTCCCTTATTTGGACCAACAATGAAGACACGCTAAAAAATAAGGTGGCAATTACCATTTTAGGAAAGTTTGCAGAATAGGTGAGGAATCATGCCTTTCATGGCAGAGGTTAAACAGCTCTTCCAACGGCTACTTCGACCCCCCCCCCCTATAAATAGAGGCATTCCTCCATGCGTGAAGACCATTGAAATAATGCACGAGATTTAAAAGCAAGAATCCCGCACAAACTCCCAGCAAAGAAAAAGTTTAAGTATTTGATGCAATCCAAGATTGAAGATCTTAAGATTTTATTTTATTTTAATTTAATTTTCATTTTTAATTATTGTAGGCCAAAAATAAGGCTTTATTTTAGTTCTTTTTCTAATTTCATATTTTATTAGGATAAGGATTAGTTTCCTTATTAAATTATGATTTGATTCCTTATTGTTCAATGAATTGTTTCATTATTAGATTAGGATTATGTTTCTTTTTATTCAAGGAATTGTTTTCTTTATTAAAATAGGACTCTATTGTATTCCACCCCTATAAATAGGTTTAGTAGGGCATGGATTAAATAACGATTTGATAAATAATATTTTGTGAGTTTATCTCTCCTTCAGTTCATTTTCCGAACTAGCGGATTGGCGGCATGCCACCATTATGTTCTTATCGACTTATCAAATGGATCACCATCCCTATTTGTGGCGTCATTCATCATCCCCGAGTTGCTACGTCAACATCACGCTGGGTTATAGGGAATTCCAAATTTACCTATTTCATTTTGTGGGTTAGATTCCGAGGTTTTAGGATATTCCATCTTTATCCAGTTCGGTTCAGATTTGGTATTGGGTGTATACTATTCACATCAGCGTCTGCAACTCCAGCGAGGATCGTATTAGTATTTGAAACCGAGTAGCACAGAGTATCTTTCTCCTCCTTGTGCTTTCTTCTATTCCTTCAGAAGTTTCTTTTGATCGAGTCTCAAAGTATACATCATTGTTTTCCCTATGCAGACTTCTTTAATAGTTAGAGTCCCTAAATCTTAGAAAATCTCCATTGTAAAGTGTAGAAGGTCTTAGTATTTGGAAACAAAATCACAACTCCTATCTAGGTCTTTTCGAATCCGTAATCGAAGAAACTAGGTCCCTTAGTACCGACAAACTAAGGATAGATTTTGTTCTAACCTGAAATAGGACTGTAGGTGTTGTTCATGCGCGCAAACGAACTATTCAGGTTGTTTGGTGCCCGTAAATAGACTCAACATTTGGGAAGTACGCATAAACTTCTCTAGTGGATTACCAACCTAAGAAGTTGATCGTTCATGAGCCCATTATATCTACTTTATTTAGAAACCAAATAATGAAACAAAGATGTGAGCTCCCCTATATTCTGAAAGCTGAACCCGTTGACATGCACCCATCATATCGTACGATCAAAATACTTGTCTATGTCCCATATGGATAGCATTCGCTCCTATACCCACAACTGGACTGGTTAGTCTTAGCGGTAAGCTAGGGCCGATCCTACGGAGAGTCAGGAACTACATTGCTCTTCAGGTGCACAAGTTTGGTTGTCACGGTCCTAACCTATTTATCTGCACAAATTAACTTAAAGATAATCAAATATTAAAGGGGGAAGATTTGGGGTAGGTCATGATCACTGTTGATATTTGTATTCGGTAATAGACATACTAAAGATCCGTCCATGCTTCATATAAACTCAAGGCGTAGCCCAAAGACATTGGGGCGTTTCAAGAGATTATACTCCACATTTTAGATGGTTGAGTCCCTTGTAGTCACTTAGTCCGAAGGTCACGTTTCACCCAGGTCAGAAGGTCATGCTTCACTCCTCCTTAGATAGTAGTCATACCCGATTCCTCTAAGTATAACCCTTACCAACCTTCTCTTCAAGTTCCCCGATATGTCTAACATGCGTGAGGTGAGTCCCTTGGTCAATAACCATGGCTTTATGCCTCGTCACAGTTGATGGATAGCCATTAGAGAAGCCCTAGACCGAATAAGGATGCAGTATCTCTTTGCCCGTTCCTCGCTATCTAGATCTTCAATACCATTGAAGGCGCTGCTTAACTACTCGGTCATAGGCATACTAAACATTACTCTCTGGCATGCCTTGACCTTTTCTTGGTGTGGTACAGCCCTTACCAAGCGGAGATCACCCGCTTGCTCAAGACCGTCCATGATATCTACTCAAACCTTTCCAGAACAACTCAACTCAACCGAGTGCACAAATGCCTCTCGAATAACTCACATATCAATAGTTAATCACTCCCCCTCCCAAATCTCACTAGGGAGACTACTCACACTTCATAATGGAAAACATAAACACAAAATAGTGAGAACACGTAAGTATAGAAGAAATACAAAATACTAAATTAGAATACCTAAGGCAAACCACCTTCTATTTGTTCTTCCCAACGGAATGAAAATGACAATGGTAAATTGTTTATACTTCAAATTTAAAGAAAATGCTGAGAAAGAAATTGTATCTTGAGGGGTTGATAAGTGTCTCCTCCAGCCACACTTTCTGGACTTTAAATAGAGATAGCATATAAAATGTCAATACCCTAGCTGCAACCGTCAATCTCTTCCTGCCTAGGGTTTACTTCCCATTTTTAGCTCTTGATTGCAGGATATGAAGATATGATTTAATACGATTTGATTCTCTCCAATATCTTGTGTTATCCTCGTATCTGATTGATATCCCACCTGGTAGGACTATCCTTTCCTGGTACCGACGCACATTTCCATAAATAGCCCATTGACACGCACCCGTCGTATGATACGATCAAAATACCTGTGTATGCCCCAAACGGACAGTACGCGCTCCTATGCCCACTACCGGACTAGTTAGTCTTAGCGGCAAGCTAGGGTCGATCCAACGGAGAGTGATGAACCACTTTACTCTTCAGTATACAAATCGAGTTGTCACGATCTCAATCTGTGTATCTGCACAATAAAATAGACGGAAATCAAATATAAAAGGGGGTAAAATTTGGGGCAGGTCATGATCATTGTTGATATGTTTATTCGGTCATGGGCACACTAAAGATTCGTCCATGCTTCATATAAACTCAAGGTGTGGCCCAAAGACATTGGGGCGTTTCAAGAGTTCATACTCCACATTTGGGATGGTTGAATCCCTTGTTGTCGTCCTGGTCCGAAGGTCACGCTTCACCCCGGTCACAAGGCCGTGCTTCACTCCTCCTTAGATAGTAGTCATACCCGATCTCTCCAAGTATGACCCTCACCAACCTTCTCTTCTAAACTCCCCATGTCCGCACCTACAGAGTAGACACCACTCGCGGGGTACTCATTTCTGGGACCACGTCCAACCGGTCATTGCAATGCCTATGATACGCGAGATGAGTCCTTTGATCGATAACCATGGCTTGATGCCTTGTCACAGTTGATGGGTGATTGTTAGAGAAGCCCAAGACTGAAGAAGGACGCAGTATCCCCTTGTCCAATCCTCACCATCCAGATCTAAAGCACCATGTCAGGTGCTGCTTAGCTACTCGGTCCTGGCACCTCAAACACTGCCGTTTGTCATGCCCTGCCTTTGCTTTACTTGGTACAGCTCCAACCGAACAGAGATCACCAGTTAGGTTAGAACTGCCCATGAGTTCTGCTCCAGTCCTTCCGGAACTACTGGACTCAACCGATGGCACAAGTGCCTCACGAATATTTCACATATCAACAGTCAATCATTTTCCATACCCAAATCTCACCAAATAAACTACTCACACATAATTAAATATATAATGATAAACGAAAGAGAACACATTAATAAAAGAAATACGAAATACTCGGATTAAAAGTACCTAAGGCAACAGCCTTGGATTTGTTCTTCACAGCGGAATGTAAAATGAAAGCAGATAAAGATTGTTTTGAACCGAAAATATAAAAGTGTTTTTTTCGGACTAAGTACTGTAGACTGGTAAAATCTCCAAATTCTTCCTTTCATGGATGCTTGGCAGATATTGTCGAATTTTCTCCACGCGGCTTTCCTTCTTGAGCTTTGGCGACAGACTGGAAATCTTTGTAGTGGTCAAACTGGTTGCATGCTTCATGGTTGAATTCCTCGTAGGCAAAGTAGCTGCAAAATCTTCTTTGTTGTTGGGTGCATTGTGTTAATACCACGAATGCGAATGATGAACAACAACTTAGCTTCAGGGTTCACATGGAATCCTCCTTTCAACCTCGTCTCTTGCTTCAATTCATCTCCTCCCCTGCATACTCCTTTGCGTAGTTCTTGCAACTGACTGGATTCGCTCCAGTTCTGCTCATTCTGACCACCTTTCCTCTGTCTGTCTTGAATTGAGCTTCCTCCCTTCGAACAACAGTTTCCTTCCCCTGGACAGACTCTAATGACACAAAAAGACATGAAAAATAGGGCCAAACGGCCCAAAAGTCGAAGACGCATCACCCATCTATGCTGACTGCGATTGTCCATTCTGATCATACTGGCTGCTTCATTCAGTAAGCTTCACATCGGCTGGTACACTCCAGGGATCATCTTTTCTCAGAGGTGATCTGAGTGATGCATCGTTGAGCTCTCTTCTTGAGGAATTCATTCACCCAATTTGGATAGATTTGTCTCAGTAATGCCCATTCCGACCATATTCGTCCATATGCCCATTTCCGAGCTTCTGCCTCTAGAGTATCTGTTTTCTCCCCTATACAACTCATACATACACAAAAGAAGAGAAAAATGGGGCGAAAAGATCCAAAAGTCGAAGTCACATCACACCTACACACTTAAACCATACTTGCCATCAAGTATGCTGGTGGATTCACAAAAGACACCGACAAAAATAGATGACAGAAAACTAATCACATGAAAAGATTAGCAGTTCCTCTTACACACTTAAGTATATGGCTAAGTGTATACTCTTATTCTATGCTTCCTTAGCTTCCCTATAGGCTTGTTCATGGATTCATAGAAAATGTTTTAATCTAGTGCAATTCATCAAAGGGTATTTGTTAGGTCGTAATGGGATATACAAAGCACAGGTAAGATTTCTGGATAAGTAGTTTCAAACTTGGTTCCAGTCATACTGACCTATCTTTTCTGGTATTGGCACTCCCACTTCATCTTTTCTTTCTTTTCGGCAGGTTTTATTTATTTACTTCTTCAATTAAGCGAATTCGTCTTTTCATTTTTGAACCCAGATTCTTCTTTCTCAATTTATGCTTTTCCACCTTAAGTAATGAGCAACCCCTTATCTTTCACATAGTGTTGGAGTCACACCTTTAATAAATTTTAATGCAAGGGCTTATGAAAGAATTCATTCAGTTCAAAGTGGTCAGCAAGGATTTATCATTTTTCAGCTTAATGAAATAAATCTGGGGCACTAAATTGAAGGAATTGCCCTAATCATATAAACTACACCATCCAACTAAAATCTACTATCAAATTTTAAGGTTACTAAGCAGCATAGTCACACGAGAAAATAAATGCAAATTGGCACAAATCTCACAGGTATTGATTATTCAGTATGCTCTTTACAGCTATGATGTGATAATGCTCATCATACCAACAAACCAGTCAAACCAAATAGCATGCATGAATCACCAATACCAACAACATGTGCAGACTGACTCTAAACTCAAAGACTCAAAAAGAAAAACAAAGACCTTTACTAGAGAGAGAAAAATTATTCGTGGAGAATGAGGACTTGGTCTCAAAAGATTGACTCTTCTCTTGGTTGAATGCATCTCGAATGCCCAACAGTTTGTGTCCTGAGTTTGGCATGGAGTAGATATTATGAGTAGCAATTATGGAGTGGTGGAGAATGGGCGAATGAATTTTCCAAAGCTTCAAAATGCAACGGTCTCGTCAGTTAACGCAGACCTTGACCACATGTCATACTGCTGATACGGTAATCCCTTAAATACCTTGTAATGTCTCCACCAACCCCACCTACACACTTTGCTTTGTAAAATGGGTTCGATCTCCGACGTATAGTATCCAGCTCATCTCATCTACAAGGTTAGTCCTCCAAGAAACACAAAAAATACTAGAAAATAAAAGAAACATAAATTCAAAGCAATAATGGTCATATCAGTGACCTTATTCTGGGTTTCCTGCGAGTCATTGCTCTTGTTTATTGTCTCGAGCTCGACCTTGCTTCTTCTTCTCAATTGTATATGAGGTCAAGGAGACAATACTTCTCCTTCTGCTTATCCATACCCGAGTAATCATAATAGGGCTTTGGTCGATGCCCATTCACCAGGAATGTGTCACTTCCATTGATGTCATACACTTCAATACTACCAATGAGGAATATTTCCTTAATCACGTAAGGACCTCCCCATTTAGATCGGAGTTTTTTCCACTCATCATTTTGAAGCGTGACTTGAACAACAATACCTTTTGTCCCACCCAGAACTCCTTCTTCCTGATTTTGGCATCGTAGATCCTTTTGGTTCTCTCCTTATAGAGGACAGCTTTGTCGTATACCTCTAACCAGAGTTCCTCGAACTTACTCATCTGCAGCTTCCATTCTGCTCCAGCCAAGCCCATACTGAGATTTATTTTCTTGATTGCCCAATACACCTTGTGCTCTATCTCAACAGGCAAATGACATATTTTTCTGAAGACCAATCTGAACGGAGACATACAAATCGGAGTTTTAAAAGCAGTGCAGTATGCCCATAATGCATCTCCCAAATGGTTGCTCCAGTCTTTCCAATTGGGATGGACAACCTTTTCCAATATCCCCTTGATTTCTCTATTTAAGATTTTGGCTTGTCCATTTGATTGGGGGTGGTAAGTTGTGGTCACCTTGTGCTTAACTCCCATTCTCTTGGTCAGCGCTCTGATGGTGGCATTACAGAAGTGGGATCCCTCGTCACTGATGAAGATTTTTTTAACCCCAAATCAATTGAAAACATGATTTTTCAAAAATTCTGCCACGGTATGGGCATCAATGTTTTACGTAGCTTTCGCTTCAACCCACTTAGATGCATAGTCAACTGCCACCAAGATGTACTCATTGTTATCTAACTTTGGTAATGGACCTACGAAGTCAATGCCCCCATACATCGAAAACTTCCACAGGCATGATAGGCATTATAGGCATCTCATCTTTAGCAGTAATGCCCCCTACCAATTGACACTTCGGGCAACCCTGTACCCATTTTCTTGCATTAGTGAACAGTGAAGGCCAGTAGAACCCACTATCCAATATCCTTCGTGTAGTTCGCCTTCCTCTAAAATGCCCGCTGCAGGCAGTTCCATGGCACATTTCCAATATCTGAGTATGCTCACTCTCAATAACACACCTCCGTATGACCTGATCTGTTTCAATTTTCCACAAATGCAGTGCTTCCCAAAAATAAGATCGAGATTGTGTGACCAATTTCTGCTTCTCGAACTTTGTTTTCCCTGAGGGAACCTCTCTTTATGATCAAGTAGTTTGCTATGTCAGCGTACCAGGGTTCCTTGTCAGTGAGGGTATACAGAGATTTCCTCTCCATATTGGCATATACTGCATACAATTTTTCATCAGGGAAGGTATCAGTTATGGGCTCACCACCATCTTCGACCATTTGTTGCTTAAATGATCAGCTACCAGATTGTCAGCTTCTTTCTTATCCATTATCTCAATATCGAACTCTTGGAGTAATAATATCCCCCTTAAGAGTCGGGGCTTTGATTCCTTTTTGGCCATCAAGTATTTCAAGGCCGCATGATCGGTGTAGATGATTGCCTTAGTACCCAAGAGATAGGACCTGGATTTCTCTATGGCAAAATACCATTGCCAACACCTCCTTTCCGGTAGTGGTGTAACTACATTGAGTTGGGTTAAGGGTCTTACAGGCATAATATATCACATAGCTCTCATTTCCCTTATTCTATCCCAGTACTGCACCAATCACATGGTTACTAGCATCGCACATGATCTCCAAGGGTAAATCCCAATCTGGTAGTTGTATGATCGGGCCTAACACGAGCTTGTTCCTAAGGTTGAGAAATGCATCCTTGCAGTCGTCATCAAAGTCAAACTGCACATCTTGTGGCAAGAGTTTGGTCATGGGTTGGGCGATTTTTGCAAAATCTTTGAAAAATTGCTGGTAGAACCCTGCATGACCTAGGAACACCTGTATGTGCTTTACCATAGTTGGGAATGGCAGCTTTACAATGGAATCAATTTTCGCCTTATCTACTTCGATCCATCTTTCATAAATAACATGGCCCAACACTATGCCTTCATTCACCATAAAATGACATTTTTCATAATGGAGCACTAAGCTTTTCTCTACGCATCTTTTCAATACAAGCCCGAGATGATTGAGGCAAGTGTCGAATGAGTCTCCATATACTGTAAGTCATCTATGAAGACTTCGATACAATTCTCCAACAAATCGGAGAAAATACTAATCATACACCTTTGGAATGTTCCAGGTCCATTGCATAAACCAACCGTCATTCTTCGATAGACAAATGTTCGAAACACACAAGTGAAAGTAGTTTTCTCTTAATTCTCATGTGCATCAAATATTTGAATATACCCTAAATAGCCATCTAGAAAGCAGTAATAGGCATTACCAGTAAGGCACTCGAGCATCTGATCAATAAAGGGTAGAGGCAAGTGGTCCTTCCATGTGACAATGCTCAGCTTTCTGTAGTCAATGCAAACTCTCCATCTAGTTTGCAGTCGGGTCGGCACCAATTATCCTTTATCATTTTCAACGACCTGTATCCCTGATTTCTTCATTACAACATGGACTGGGTTAACCCATTGGTTGTCAGAAATGGGAAAAATGATCCCCAACTCAAGGAGTTTAAGAATTTCTTTGAGTACCACCTCTTTCATCATCGGGTTCATCTTCCTCTACAAATCACGTACTGGTCTTGCTCCTTCTTCCAAAATATATATTGTGCATTCATACAGTAGGACTCATACCCTTAATGTCTGCCAATGTCCAACCAATAGCTTTTTAATTCTCCCGTAAGATCCTAACAACCTCTCTTCTTGTTCAACATTCAGGTGTGAACAGATGATTACTGGGAGAGTCTATTCAGGACCAGATAAGTGTATTGCAAATGTTTGGGAAACTTCTTTAGTTCCAAGATGGGTGTCTTAATAATTAATGGAAGTAGCTTCTCGTACTACCCATACGGAGACGGTAATTCTGGTTTACCTTCTACAGATCCTCCGACTGAATAGACTTCCAAGAAAATATCATTTATCCTTTGATCCATCTTTGACTCTGCTTCCAAAGTGCTCTCCTTGAGAGAATACAGTTTTGTGATAGCTTCTTTCATATCCTAATCTTTCGTATGAGTCGCATCGCGATTGGTTAGACCTGACTGAATCACTTTATCCGTTGAGTCACTAAAACTGAACTCAATGCTTTGTTCTTAGACCAGTGGTTCGAACCCATCAATCATTTCCACTGACTCCACTTCTTGTTTCCTATTCATTGCTTCATATATGTTGAATTTTTCCATCGCGCCATCAAATAATACACGAGAATATACCCGTTTTCATGTTTATCATTGTCCTAGCAGTCATCATAAACGATCTACCAAGTAAGATGGAATTCTCTTTAGCTTCCGATCCAGTTTCCAGTACATAGAAGTCAGCAGGAAAGATTAGGTCTTCTACCTTAATCAACACATCTTCTATTACTCCCTCTGGGTGTGCATTAGACCGATCTGCTAGCTGTATGACCATACGGGTATTTCTCAACTCTCCAAGATTTAGCCGGTTAAAAACGGCTGAAGGCATCACATTTATTGAGGCCCCTAAATCCATCGTGGCTTTATCCATGTTTCTGCCCACTATATTGCATCAAATGGCGCACATACTTGGATCCTTATGTTTTGGAGGTAATTTTTGTTTGATCACAGCAGATACACTCTCGCCCATCACATACCGAGCATCTTCTTCTACTTTCACCTTTCTTGAACATAAATCCTTCAGAAACTTAGCATATTTCGGAATTTTCTTGATTGCTTCCAATAATGGGATGCTAAGTTCCACTCTTTGAAACATCTTCATCATCTCACTAGCTTTTTTCTCCTTGGCTTTCTGTCTCAGTCTGCCTAGGTAAGGAGGCTCTGTTTGATCCTCACCACCGGATGGCTCTCCGATAAACCCTGTACTGGTCTCTCATACCTTACCCTTCTCCCCCTCTACTCATCTTCCAAATCAATGAGGAGGGAGTTTCCAGTATTCTCCTCCACTTTGGCTATAACATTGCCAAATGACCAATTTGCATATGGGTTTGATTCATACCAGCACGAACCTCATTTCAGAATTTCTCACTTTCCTTAGCCATATTTTCAATAGCTTCCTCCCATGGTGCACGTTTTTGATGAGGTGATTAATACACTTATTGTTGCTGAGGTTGGTAATTATGTTGTTGTGACGGACCTGCCTGGTACTGTGGTTGTTGTTGGTGTTGGTTATACTGGCCCATATTATTTTGTTGGGGTTGACCATCTTACTTCCATCTGAAATTAGGATAATCTCTCCACCCTTGATTGTAAGTGTTAGAGAAGGGATCATGCCTCTATTGAGATCCTTCATTCCACCCATGGCATTTACACCCATAATATCTTCACCAAAATTTGGGCAATTCTCTGATTGATGCCTAGTAGCATCGCATAAGCCACACTGTCGTACTTTCTTCTGTATGGTCAGACCGCTCAGTAGTGCTTTGATTTCCTTCATTTCTTTACTCAGCATTGTGAGGTTTTCTTACTCTTCATTTTTCGAGGGCAATTCCTGTCATGCCCCGACTCTCGAGGTGCGACTTACGAATAACAACAAAACCTAACAACTAACAATCAACTCAAATATGGAGAAAACATGCTCGGGAAAAACGATAATGAAAGATAAGGCAATCGAATTAGGCTTCCAAAGTATAATGAAGTGATATTCGAGCATCTCAAAACCACTTATAACAGGAATTTAAATAAGTACTTCATGGGATAGAATTCCAACAAAAGAGAATACACCCATATATACCAAGTTAAGAGGATCATGTTCAACAACATTTCAAGTCAACGAGCCCATCGCTCGGAAGTACAAATCAAGTAGTTTAAGAAGTTAACAAATATTTAAAGTCATCGAGCACAATGCTCGGAATCAAAAATATGAGTATCAAAGTATTAGCATCAACAGACATCAATTCAAAAGGGTTGCAGCGGAAACTTGCATCAATACCCAACATCTGCACGTATGAAGACGTACAAATGCCAGTCTGGAATTCAACTAGACTCAACCAAAAGAACCAAACCACACCACCAAATATCCATGCCATCGCCATCCAGTCAACCTGCATGTTTAGAAACACACGCAGGGCTGAGTACTTCGTACTCAGTGAACACAAGCCAAAACATTTGATACAAAGATGCTTTTTAAAGCTATAACAATTGAACTTGCCTTGCCGAACATCACAAGTACTTAAGCAGTTAAAAACAGTTTTACTTGTGCATGTTAAAAACATTTTCTTTTAAATAGACTGCGCAGTCAAATATCATATAATATAATAGTATGCATCATCTGTCACAAACAATCTTACTGTGCCGAGAAGTAGGCCTCCTTCTCGAGCACTATGACCGGACTAACCGAAGCAAGGCTCACAGTCACCTCAAAATATACCACACGTGGGTTTCCTGTCTTTCACAGGATAATAACATCTTCACATAAATAGATGATAACACATACCAATCTTAATAAAAACGGCAAGTCAATCATATTTAAAATCATATCATAATACTCAATAGCATAACTAATTCTCATCGATAGTTTTGGTTCAGAAAAGCCCACCTGACTTCCGAAGATCTAGCTAGGTGGTTTAGGGCTATTTGTCCTTGCTTAATGATCCGTCCGGCTCGATCCTTCACAGTTCGACATCGATAGAAAAAAATAAGATACGCAACATGACGGATACGAAGGCGTTGGACTTAACTAAAGGACTTCTATTTGAGTCGATTCTCTCTTCGCTTAACCTTTCTAAAGGATTTCGCGTTCTTGATTTTAAATCTTTAACTCTACTCAAACTAGTTAATACTATTAATCAACGTCTCAAAACTTCCTCACTTTAATTAATAAATGTCATCATCTACATTCTATTACTCGAGCTTTCTTTCAAAGACTTTAATCAATTCTTGATTTAACAATTAGTAATTCAATCATTGTGCATACAAATAATTCAATTATTTTTCACATTATAAATAATATCATGCGTTTAAACACTTATTCAATCATAAATGAATTCAAATAAATAAAACATACTTCAAGACATATTAACATTCATTCAATTCAAATCTTAAAACCTAACTCGATTATGCATTTCCTTTTATGAAGGCTCAAACTATTTACTCTATTTTTCTTATTTTATAGACAACGCTTTGTTCTACATCCGTTATTTTATGAGGTATTTCATATCTTTTTCTCAATTAATATAAATTCTCTTTATTAATATTAATTCTTATGAAATTAGAATTTCTTATTCATTTCTAATTCGATTCTCATTTCTTAACTCGACTATTATTTTTCTAATTATTCACTCGGTAATTTTTCTCGGTTTATTTTTAATTTGCTAGGTTGAAAGCAACGTACTCAATTAATTATTTTTAATTAATTCTTTTCAACTCATTACTCAATATCTTACTCCATTATTATTTTCTTGATTAACTTATACGAGTATCTAACCTTACTCGTCTAGCATCTTTTCTTTACTCGATTAAAACTTCCTTTCTATTTCTTCTCGATTAATTCTTTTAAACTCGGGTTTCTCAATTTTTGCTCATTTATTTAATAATTTCTTCTTCTTTTGTCTTTAACCTTTAAGCCATTTCTTACTTAATAGGTTTTCTTTATCTTTTAATAAACATTTTTATTAACTAGCTCATTTTATTAGTTAAGTTATAAAATATCTTTTTGTTGTAGTTTAGTAAAAATTCAAGTCTTTAAATTTTAATACAAGCAAATTCATTAACAAATCTTTCATGCATTTTTCATCTTTAATAAATTAAAAGCTTTTAAACTCTAATCTTTTTATTACAAAACTTCTATCTTTACTTATAATTTAAACTAGTATTCATACACACCATATAACATCTAACATCCAATTTATTATCTATATTTTCACATTTTATTTCTTTAAAAACTCAACATGCAATTTCATTTTCTTAACTTAAACACATGTATGATTATACTAACATATCATACAATCATCTCATTGATCAAAACATCACTCAATTCATCAACAAAACCAACAAAATAATTTCTCCATCTTTCATCAAAACACACGGCACACATGCACCTTCTTGTGCATTTTATTTCTCAATTTTTCATGCATATAATCTCATTCTCAACATGATAAAAATAACAAATCAAGCATCAAAATATCAAAATATCAATAACTGAAAGAATTCATATTTTTCCTATTTTTCCTAATATTTTCGGCATTCATCAATTTGTTAGGGTTTTAATTTCTTTTTCTTCTCTTAATTCACCGATTAAAACCTAATGTTCGATTCTCCTAACGATTTCTTCTCACTCAATTATCACATGCACATCCTAAGTTTGCCTAAACATAAATTAAATAGCATGCATGCATAGATCTTTCTTTTAGGACTTAGAGATATACATATTTACAACTAATCAAATGAATACCATACTTTAATTTAAATAGAAATCCTTCTCTTGGCTCTTGGAATCGAAATGGATGGAAATTGTAGCTTCAAAGCTTGGACTTGAAGGGAAGAAAGAAGTCTTCTTGAATCCTCAATGAAAGAATAACATGAAATTAATCATTTATCTCTTTTAGGGCTTAAGAGCCAAAATGAAGAAAAATGTAGGATGATTGTTGAATTTAACTTCAAGAACTTGAAGGATTATTACCTTTTTCTTGAAAATATGGATGGAATGAATGGAGGATGATAATTTCTACTTCATTTCCATGGATGAGGAGCTTGAATACATGGTTGCATGTAAGAAAATCAAATGTATGTGTATGAGAGAGAGATTGCCGAGAGTAGAGAGAGTAGAGAGGATTTTCTTGTTTTTCTTTCTTGCTTGGGAGAGAGAATTCGAAAGAGAGAGAGATGGAATGTGGATGAATGAATTCTCTTTCTTTGTATAATGTTGCATGGATTTGAATTCCAACATAAGGAATAAGAATGATGATGTTTTGGTGTTGGAACTTGCATTAAGACATGGATGGATAGTTTGATGTGATGTTGATTGCATGCAAACTTTGATTACACAATTTACTAAGTATTGTTGGTCATTTCTAGAGAATAATCATGATGACATCTAAGTATAGCTTTTTAGATAGGTGTGAGGTGGCGTGAGGGGGAGAGAGGTGTGTCGACACATGTCTTCGTCGTGTCGTTACGGGTGTTAATTACCCAGTCGTAAAGGTTTTCCGGATAAAACGATTCGTATTAATTTCTTTTTATGCTATAAACGAGACTAATCTCTTCTCGTCTCACTTTTGATACTAAATCATCTCAATCCTATTTCACGTCTCAATTAAAAGATTAAGGGTTTCGATCATTTAGTCTTTTTAAATCTAAAAGGAATTTAGTTGGTTTATTAATCCGTTTATTAATCCTTTAAAGATTAACTCCTCATTACTCTTCTCAATTCTCGGGTAAGCTCTTACCCTATCTCAGTGACATTAAAAGCAATTCTAGGTTCGAAGATTCTAATTCAATTCTATTCTAAGTTCATCGGTATAAATATATTTCTCGGCGATTAATATTATGCTATCTCAATCAAGCAAACTCTTCGGGATTTTTTTTATAGAAATTAATCTCACACTCATTTTCACATAAACAACTCAACAAGTATATCACATCATCATCATCTCAGATAAATAGAACAGATAAATTCACACAAAACTTACAAAGCAATTTAAACACTTTACTCATTTCTCTTTGTTTAGAAAAGAAAAATTTTACTCTTAAATTCTCATCTTTTAACTCACTCGGTTAATTAAACGCTCTCTAAAGACATAAAAGCTCGGGGTATCACAATTCCATGTTTCATTCATGCCAATTATCTCTTGATTCTGCAGCCATTGTCCCCAAAAGTTTAAAGATTTTTTGGGGGGTTTTACTCATCAATGATCCATTTCAAGCGACCAGTACCAGCCCACGATCACTCCTCCGCATTCCCTTCACGAAGCTTTCAACTTGGTCTTTTGGAGTGATTTGGTGATGAGGGGAATTGCTTAAGAGCCGCTTAAATCGAGTCCAGTACTCGTAGAAAGATTCCAGCCCATCTTGTTACATGTTTCTAATCTCCCATTACATTCTTTTGACCCTAGTTGCTGGAAATAATTTGATACGGGTTGCTCTTCTACACGAGCGCGTCACGGGCCATCGGATATGAGAGAAGGGTGATTGGAAGCGAGATGATTTAGCTATTGTGACTGATTGAAAAAAAGAAAGTGGATCTAAAAATTTGTATAGCATGTAGGATTTTTTATTGAGAATTCCTCAAACTCCCTAAGAATTTCTTGCTTCAAACATGCGTGCCTTTTCCATTATTTTACTAGCATTTAAATAGGCTTTACTCAACAGAAAAGGAAATACAATATTTAAAGATAGAAGGGAAAGATGCAATCTTCTAAATATAGCTCAATCAAATGATTTGATTCAAATTTGTCTTCAATCACTTCCAATTTGTTGCACTTGATTTGCTTGATTTTTGTTATTCTTTATCTTGCAGCGATATTATTGTCCGATGAATGCATCATTACCCCCCCTGCGTTGAAATCAAGCTTGTCCTCAACCTTGAAGGGTAGGAAAGTGAAGGCAAAATTCATCAAAATTTTCCCAAGTTGCCTCCTCAGGCTGCATGCCTGCCCATAACATTTCTTGTGATTGTGGCATGAATTTCCAATCATATAAAATGGGCAGCATGGCTAATTCTGTTGGTGGTGCCCCCGTATACTCCTTAAGCATCGAAATGTGAACAACATTATGGGTTTTGTTTTGTTGCCTTCCGGAAGAGATAATTTGTACGCCACTTTGCCTATCCATTTTAGGATTTTGAATGGACAAAATATCATTGTGATAACTTAGTAGAGGCACGCTTAGTGACTGAAAATTAACGATAGGGCTGTAGGCGAAGCCAAACCCACTGGCCTTCTTCCAAAGTAACCTCGTGGTGGTGATTGTCATAAGCATACTTCATTCTCTCTTATGCCCAAATGAGATGATTTTGAGCATCGCACAAGATTTCATCTCGGCTCTTCAAGGCTTCATTGACAGCCTCTACTTTTGTTGAACCCGGTTCATACGAGACAAGTCCCAATGGCTCATTCCCATAAACAACCTTGAATGGAGAAGTGCCTAATGCTGAGTGAAAAGATGTGTTGTAGCAGAATTCCACCCACGGCAACCAAGCAACCCAATTGCGCGGGTGATCACCGACCATGCATCTGAGATATATTTCAAGTGTTAGGTTGACCACTTCCGTCTGACCGTCTGTTGGTGGGTGGTAAGATGATGAGAAAGCTAACTTTGTGCCACATAATTGAAATAATTCCTTCCAAAATGAGCTTGTAAAAACAGTATCCCTGTCACTTACAATAGATTCAGGCAAACCATAACGCTTGAAAATGTTAGAAAAAAATGAATGAGCCACCGACGCCGCCGTGTAAGGATGTGAGAGTGCCATAAAGTGAGCATATTTTGAGAAGCGATCGACCAAGAAAAAGATTACTTATTTCCCTCCTAGTTTGGGTAGTCCATTGATAAAATCCATTAAAATATCGGCCCAAATGTGTTTGGGAACTGGCAGGGGCTGTAACAAACATACAGGATGTAAGTTTTCCCATTTATTTTTTTGGCAAATTGCACAATTGGTGACAAAGTCCCTTACCAACGAAGTCATGCCTTCCCAAAATAATTCGTGTTTTAGCCGTTGTAGAGTTTTTTGAATCCCTTCATTTATAGCATTGTGGACGGCGGCTAAAATTGTTGGAATATTGTGCGAGTTGGGCCATATATAGATTTTGGTTTTGTAATAAACAAGGCCATCACAAATTGTCCAATTAGGATTATCTCCTTGAGCTGCCTTCTGAAAAATAGTAAGCGCCTCCATGGAATTTTGGTAGTCTTGCCACAGGTCCTGTAATAGTTAGGAGTCAACCATTGTGACTGCCATGAGGGTTGCGTACTCAGTATCACGGCGACATAGAGCATCTGCTACTTTGTCCAATTTTTCATGGTTTATATTCCACTTCAAAATTGAAACTCAAGAGTTTGCTCATCCAATGTTGTTGGGGAGAGGTTATTAGTCGTTGTTGCAACAAGTATTTGAGGCTATAATGGTCCATGCAAATAACGAATGAGTGTCCCCAGAGATAGTGCCTCCAATTCCTTATAGCTTGAACTAATCCAATTAATTTCGCTCATATGCAGGAAGCTTATTATGAAGGTCAACAAGTTTCTTGCTAAAGAAAGCAACAACATGGCCATCTTGTTGCAGAATTGCTCCAATCCCCACTCCCGATGCATAGCATTCGATCAAGAATTGTTTAGAAAAGTCGGGAAACTGTAACACAGTTGCACTTGATAAGGCATTCTTGAGTTCGTCAAATGCTTTCTAAGCCTCACTAGACTAGCAAAATGAATTCCGTCGAAGGAGTGAAGTTAAGGTTGCTGCATGCACTCCAAAATTTTGAATGAAGCGTCGATAGAAGTCGGCTAGGCCGAGAAATCCTCGTAGAGCAGTAATGGTGGTGGGCACTAGCCAATCAAGAACCGCTTGAATCTTTGAGTTATCTACTGCTACATCTTGTGCGTTAATCACATGGCCGAGATAAGCAACCTCCAACACTCCAAAAACACATTTTGGTCGTTTAAGGAATAATGTGTGGAGTTGGAGTAATCCAAAAACAATTTTGATATGTTGCAGATGTTTCACCCATGTATGGCTATAGATTAAAATATTGTCAAAGAAGATAAGCACGAACTTGCGCAGATGAGGTCCAAATACCTAATTCATAAGTGCTTGGAAGGTTGAGGGGGCATTGCACAAGCCAAACGTCATTACGAGGGATTCAAAATGACCGTGGTAGGTGCGAAATGTTGTTTTTTCCACATCTTCTAGGCTCATCCTGACTTGGTGGTACCCAGAGCATAGATCTAACTTTGTAAAAAATCTAGACCCATGAAGTTCATCTAAGAGCTCATCAATGATTGGGATGGGAAATTTTTCTTTAATGGTCTAAGCATTTAATTCTCTGTAATCTACGCAAAATTGCCAAGAGTTGTCACTTTTAGTGACCAACAATACGGGAGAGGAAAAAGGGCTTCGGCCCTGCTGAATTTCTCCCTTCGCGAGCATCTCCGAACATTGTTTCTCAATTTCATCCTTTTGTAGTTGTGGATAGCAATATGGCCTCACTACAACAGGATTTGCTCCAGAGTTTAAAATGATACGGTGATCACACTTTCGTGGTGGAGGTAGTGATGTGGGTTCCGCAAAAATGGTGCTGAATGAGTTCAAAATTTCTGCCATTGCATGTTCATTGGAAATGATGGGATGCATAAAGTGCAAGAAAGTCTCATGTTGTGGTGCCTCTCCTATCCATTTTATGGCTCTCCCTTGCAAAGTAAAAGTGACTCTCTGCTCTCGAATATTACAAATAATATCTCTCAATTCTTCCAGCCATTTGACTTCAAGTATGATATCAAAACCAGCGAAAGGTAAGACAAAAAGATTAATAAGAAAAGTGACATGATCCTTACTGAGTTTCACTTGTTTATAAACACATGTGCTGAAAAGTTTTTCGCTATTTAACACTGCAACTTGTAAGTTCTCGCGAGGTGTGATAGGTAATCCAAGTGAGAGAGTGGTTTCAGTATTGATGAAGTTGTGGGTGCTTCCGGAATGAAGCATCGCAAGCACATATGTATCCTCGACTCGCACTTGTTTTTGGAGAGTATTTGGGTGACGGAGTCCCACCATGGCATAAAGAAAAAGAGTGGGCTCGATGTGACTACCGCCCACTTCTTGTTTGTCATCCTTCATCCAAAGACTGAACAATTTTTTGCACTGATGCCCGAGGACATAGGTATCATCAGTGTTGTAGCACAATATATTAGTGCGTCTTTCAGCTGCTTCTGATTTGGATAGCCTCTTAATAGATGGTGGTAAAGTTGTACGTGTTGAAGAAGGATTGGCAATTGTTGTAAGGTGAGTGGTGGGCGGTGGCGGCGATTCGGTCGAGAATTTAGGGGGCAGACAAGATTTTCTTGATTGAGTGAAAGTCCATAGTTGTAGTTTTCTCGTAAAAATTCGTGCAATACTGATGGCCATCGTCAGATTTAATAGCTTTTGATATTCAACATCCAGGTGTAAAACATCATCGAGGCCGCCTGTGAAGATTGAAACTTGATACTCCATATGTTACGGTAGGACACGAGCTAGGCGACTTTGAAATTCCTTAATGTATTCCTCAATTAGCCGACCATTTTGCTTGAGATTTGATAAGTCACCTAATGGATTGGCACCACCTGGAGGCCCAAAGCGCTGAATACAATAATCTCGGAAATATTCCCAAGAAATATAAGGTTGATCTTGGTGTAAGTGGTGATACCACAATTGAGCATGTCTTGTGAGATAATAAGCAGCAGTAAAGACTCACTTTGCTGGTGGGACATTATGATTCATAAAAAATAGCTCGCAGCGATATAACCAACTGAGTGGATCGTCGATTCCGGAGAAAATAGGAAATTTGAAATGTAGCCTTGGATTGGTGGGTACAAGGATCGCGGTTGGAATCTCTTTGTCACCAAAACTGGATTCCTCCATTGGGGCCTTACCTTTGTCGACAGCCAATTGTTTCACCATCTTTTCTAGATGATCGATGAATGCCTTCAAAGTAGAAACTTCTTCTTTCGATGCATATGAATCGCCCATGACTCCAGCAACGGATTCAATGATACGGGCTGCTCTTGTTCACGAGTGCATCACGGGCCTTCGGACATGAGAAATGGGTGATTGGCTGCGAGATGAATTAGCTATGGTGACTGATCCATGAAAGAAAGTTGATCTGCAAATTTGTATAGCAAGTAGGAATTTTTTATTGAGAATTCCTCAAACTCCCTAAGAATTTCTTGCTTCAAACTTGCATGCCTTTCCCATTATTTCACCAGCCTTTAAATAGGCTTTACAAGTTTTGTAATCACTCAACAGAAAAGGAAATACAATTTTTAAAAATAAAAGGGAAAGATGCAATCTTCTAAATATAGCTCAATCAAATGATTTGATTCAAATTTTTCTTCAATCACTTCCAATTTACTGCACTTGATTCGCTTGATTTGTGTTATTCTTTATCATGCGGTGATATTGTTGTCCGATAATGCATCAGAATTCCTCTAAGAAGCACTCTTACATTTCTGCCCATAAGGTAACACTTCTCTCAAGCAGATTGTATAACCATCGCCATGCTCGATCCACCAATGAGAATGAAAAGAGGATAAGCTTCACATATTCCTTCTTGTTATCATTCGATTGGTGCATCACAATCATTTCAAAAACCTGGAGATGAGTGTGGCGGTCGTCCCTCGCATATCTATTGAACTTTGGTAAGACCTCTATCAGTGAGGATTTGAAGTCATACCGCTCAGGTGCAAACTGGTTCTGTGGTAGCGTAATCCCATTAGGCCTAAGATTGAGGTTTGTTGGGTAAACCAACTGTTTGAGGGTGTACTCACGCTGTGGATCTACCATAGCGTCGTGTCTCACTATCCTTGCGATTGCGCGTAGTCGTCGTTCAGTTCTATCGATGTTTGGATCAAAAACCAATGCTCTTGCTACTCGATGAGTTCCACGCATACACTAGTAGCTGAAGATGGAATTAGAAGAGCAAAATTGTTGTGCATAACTTCCCGGAAATGGCACCAATTTTGACAAGCAGCCATCGTATGGTACGATAAAAATACTTGTGTATGTCCCAGACGGACAATACACGCTACTATACCCACAACTAGACTGGTTAGTCTTAGCGGTAATCTAGGGTCGATCCCACGGAGAGTGAGGAACTACTTTGCTCTTCAGGTGAAAAAGTTTGGTTGTCACGGTCCTAACCTGTTTACTTGCACAAATTAACTTAAAGATAATCAAGTATTAAAAGGGTAAGATTTGGGGCAAGTTATCATCATTGTTGATATCTGTATTCGCTCATAGGCATATTAAAGATCCATCCATACTTCATATAAACTCAAGGCATAGCCCAAAGACATTAGAGCATTTCAAGAGATTATACTCCACACTTGAGATGGTTGAGTCCCTTGTAGCCACTTGGTCCGAAGGTCACGCTTCACCCCAGTCATAAGGTGGTGCTTCACTCTTTCTTAGATAGTAGTCATACTCGACCCCTCTAAGTATGACCCTTACCAACCATCTCTTCCAAGTTCCCCGGCTCTGCACTTACAGAGCTAACATAACTCGTGGGATATACATTTTTGGTAACACGTCTAACAAGTCATCAATATGTCTACGATGTGTAAGGTGAGTCCCGTGGTCAATAACCATGGCTTTATGCCTCATCACAGTTGATGGATAACCATTAGAGAAGCCCAAGACCGAAGAAGGACGCAGTATCTCTTTTCTCGTTCCTCGCCATCTAGATCAACAACACCATTGAAAGCGTTACTAAGCTACTAGGTCATAGGCATACTGAACATCACTGTCTAGCATGCCCTGACCTTTGCTTGGCGTGGTACAATTGTTATCGAGCGTAGATTACCCACTTGGTCAACCGTCCATGATATCTGCTCTGACCTTTCCAGAACCACTGAACTTAACCGCGCGCACAAATACCTCTCGAATAACTCACATATCAATAGTTAATCACTACCCCCTCCCAAATCTCATCAAGGATAGTACTCACACTTCATAATGGAATACATAAACACAAAATAACAAGAACACATAAGTATAAAGGAAATACAAAATACCACATTAGAATATCTAAGGCAAACCACCTTGGATTTGTTCTTCTGATGAACCCATATTTATGTCCATCTTTTCTTATGTTTTTCTTATATTTTTAGTCTTTATCGAGTCAAAGTGTGTCTGGGAGGACACAGAGTCGAGAGATGGTGTGCAGAGAAGAACAGGTGGGGTCTTGGGCAAATTCGGTGGAAAATCTATTGTTGAGATGCTGAGATGGGCATAGAGCTGGAGGCTTGTAGCTAGGCCACAACGTTTTACACACTCTACAAGTAAGGAAATACCTCCCCATATCCTTGAAGCCAACAGAAAGAGTACCCGGAGGAGCTAGGATCTTGGTCAACACAGGAAGCAATACAGGATGCAGACATCAAAGGCAAGAAGCGAGTCGGACCAGCAATAGATTTGTTTTCCTTCAAGGAAGAGGATAAAGATCGAATATTTCTTTCCATATCCTAGCCGGATCTAATCAAAGAAGATATCTACCAAGCAAGGAAAGTGAATCGTGGCTGCATGGATGAGAGAGAAAGTGGATATGATGTGCATGGGAAGAGTTCTTCACCAACAAGGAAACTACCTCAACCCGAATTCCATCGCCTATATAAATGGCCGACTCCCCAATGTAATGTGTGCCATTTTTATTCGAGTTCCATAGTTTAGTTCTGCATTCTAAGTTTGAGAGGAAGTGAGGAAGAAACAGGTCCTACGGGCGATTTACTTTTATGTTCGTTTTATATTTTCTGCAATAGTTTAGTTGTTGGCTTGAAGCCAAGACCTCAGTTGCTGACTTACGCTTTTGAGCAGCAACCCTTTTTCCAGTTTATGTTAAGTATGATTTCCCTTATTCGATTTGTGTTCTTATTTAATATTATGTCTAGCTAAATTTATTGTTTAGATTGGATGTAGATGAAGTGATCGTAAATTACTCGTTCTAAACTCGTGAGGTCGAATTGTGTTAGTTCGTTAGTTGATTTTATTCTCGAAACACTTAGGATTAATTTTAGACTTAATTGATATTGACATATGATTGATCACCATCTAGAAATTGATATTAAGTCATTAACAGGAATTGGGGTTTAACTCAAGAGTGTCTTTCGTGCCCAAGAAGGTAAAGAGTGTTGGAGAGAAGTCGGTATTGACCTACCTCTTGGCTGTCTTGGGTCTCTGTTTATTCTTAATGCCTTTTGGGCAGCATCATTACTGAAGTGTCTTCGTGACTTTGTTGATCAAGAGAGGAGATCTTTCCTTCTGGTCAAGATCTGTAAAATTGGATGGACATAGGCTAAGTGTGTTTATATCGTGACTTCGTGAACTTTAGGGTATAAACTAATATTTGTCTTAAACCAAGTAATAAGATCAGTTAATTGAATATCTTTGCACCAATGAACGAGTGATGAGTAATTAGGATCATTGATTCGAAACCCAATCCAAACTCTTTTATTCTTTGATATTTTACTTGTTGAGTTACATGATACATTGCAGTCAAAATCTCTTTTGTTGAGTTCAATTTGAAGAGCAGATCTACATTAAGTCCATTGGGATCGACCCCACTTGCCATAAACTCTTACCTTGTTGAGCAAGAGGTGTTTATAAATTTATTTGTGCGAAGAGTGTAACGACAGCGCTTCGTCAAATTGGCGCCGTTGCCGGGGACTTTGTTTTAAGCTAGTTTGCTCTTCTAGCTTGAGTTGAGTATGGTTTATGACCAAGCCATATCTACGGAGTGACGGAGATCCACAAGATCACGGTGTCTTCTGGAGGAAGGCGTCAATGAACCCTCATAGTTGTCGAGCTTGACAGAAGATCAGGATATTGAGGAAGAAGCCGGTGATGATAGTCAACAAGTTGGGAGAAGCTGCTTTGAAGAAGATGAACGATATTGAGTTGAGGAATGGCAAGTACGTGTTCATCGACTACGGCAGGTCAAAATCTACCAGGCGACCACCCTTGGGCAAGAAGGAGGAGGCAAGCACTAGTGCAGCAGTGCTGCCCAACATTGAGGTCGAGACCAGACTAGCCAACATCGAGAAGATGTTGACCGAGATCAGGGATGTTCAACTGGCATTCTTTGCACACCAAGGATTCAGGTATTCGCCTGAATCTTCTCTTTGACTTATGTTCCTCCCTTTGCATAAGGCAAAGTGTGTGGGTATTGGGGCGTTAGTCAGTTTTGTGTGTTTTTAAAGTGCGTTTTAGTTGTTGATCAACATGTTGGTATGATAGGTTAGAATAGATATGTTGATAGTGTTATATGTAAATAGGTAGGACAGAATGAGAAATTGGGCATGAACTGTGAGGTTTTGAGCTTTTAAATGTTATATACATATGCAGCATTATTCTTTCTTATGTGATAATGACCAATTGACTCTTGTTGATCTAGAACTTGCCTGCATCTCTTAATTAAAACTTCATATAACTTAATTGAATTACTTAGATGAATTAGGCATTTTTGTTCAAAGTAGATCATGGCCAAAAATTCTCTACCTTGACATTTATCCTTTGTTTAGCCCCCTTGAGCTTGATGATACTTCTTTCAAATCACATATAGTAGCTTGAATTTATGAGCCTTCCTGGTGAAGAACTCAGGTCTAGAAGAAGAAGGGATGAAAGGGGAAATGTTGGGTAGCACTTAATGGGCAATATCACCTAAGTTAGAGGTGTTGGGTTAAAAATAAATAAAAATAAAAAAAAAAAAATAAATAAAAAGAAGTCTTGAAAAAGAAGTGTGCTAGGGGTGAAGTGATGATGTGGAGTGAGGAATCGAGGGCAATCTGTTGCCCAAGAATCGAGTTCTTGACTTAGCCAGTTCCTATACTTCCCTACCTTTTGCCTTAAGCCACATTACAACCCTATAAAGACTTAAGGATAAGTGATTTTGATTTTGTTCAAAGAAGTAGAGATGTAGAGGGCAGGCAAGCCTATGGAAAAGCATTGTTGATTTTGGTCAAGAGCGTATACACTAAACTATATACACTTGAGAGTTGAGTGCTGGTGAGGATACCCTTGTTGCACAATAATTTTATCTTGACTCGTTTGATGGCAATATCTGCTTACATATTTTGTTTGGATTAACATGTTGATGTGCTGATCTGTTGAGTCTGTGTTCTTATTTTGTCTTTTCTGTGTTTGAGTCTTGGGTAGAGTTGCAACCGTACGCTTGAGGGAAAGTGTAATTCAAGTGTGTGGGTGTGATGAACCCATATTTGTGTCCATTTTTTCTTGTGATTTTCTTTTATTTTTAGTCTTTATCGAGTCAGAGTGTGTCTGGAAGGACACAGAGTCGAGAGATAGTGTGTAGGGAAGAACAGGTGGTATCTTGGGCAAATTCGGTGGAAAATCTATTGTTGAGATGCTGAGATGGCGATACGATGCAAATGGGCATAGGGTTGGAGGCTTGTAGCTGGGCAACAACATTTTACACACTCTACAAGTCAGGAAGTACCTCCCCATATCCTTGAAGCCAACAGACAGAGTACCTGGAGGAGCTAGGATTGTGGTCAACACAGGAAGCAATACAGGATGCAGACATCGAAGGCAAGAAGCGAGTCGGACCAGCAGCAGATTTCTTTTCCTTCAAGGAAGAGGATAAGGATCGAATATTTCTTTCCTTATCCTAGCCAGACCTAATCAAAGAAGATATCTACCAAGCAAGGAAAATGAATCGTGGCTGCATGGATGAGAGAGAAGGCGGATATGATATGCATGGGAAGAGTCCTTCACCAACAAGGAAACTACCTCAACCCTAATTCCATCGCCTATATATATGGCCGACTCCCTAATGTAATGTGTGCCATTTTTATTCGAGTTCCATAGTTTAGTTCTGCATTCTAAGTTTAAGAGGAAGTGAGGAAGAAACAAGTCCTATAGGCGATTTACTTTTATGCTCGTTTTATATTTTCTACATTAGTTTAGTTGTTAGCTTGAAGCCAAAACCTTAGATGCTGACTTACGCTTTTGAGCAGCAACCCGTTTTCCAGTTTATGTTAAGTATGATTTTCCTTATTCGATTTGTGTTCTTATTTAATATTATGTCTAGCTAAATTTATTGTTTGGGTTGGATGTTGATGAAGTGATCGTAAATTACTCGTTCTAAACTCATGAGGTCGAATTGTGTTAGTTCGTTAGTTAATTTTATTCCCGAAACACTTAGGATTAATTTTAGACTTAATTGATATTGATATATGATTGATCACCATCTAGAAATTGATATTAAGTCATTAACAGGAATTGGGATTTAACTTGAGAGTGTCTTTCGTGCCCAAAAAGGTAAAGAGTGTTGAATAGTAGTTGGTATTGACCTATGTCTTGGCTGTCTTGGGTCTCTGCTTATTCTTAATGCCTTTTGGGCAGCATCGTTATTGAAGTGTTTTCGTGACTTTGTTGATCAAGAGAGGAGATCTTGCCTTCTGGTCAAGATCTGTAAAATTGGATAGACATAGGCTAAGTGTGTTTATATCGTGACTTCGTGACCTTTAGGGTATAAAATAATCTTTGTCTTAAACCAAGTGATATGATCAGTTAATTGAATATCTTTGCACCAATGAATGAGTGATGAGTAATTAGGATCATTGATTCGAAACCCAATCCAAACTCTTTTGTTATTTGATATTTTACTTGTTGAGTTACAGGATACATTGCAGTCAAAATCCCTTTTGTTAAGTTCAATTAGAAGAGCAGATCTATGCCAAGTCCCTTGAAATCGACCCCACTTGCCATTAACTACTACCTTGTTGGGCAAGAGGTGTTTATAAATTTATTTGTGTGAAGAGTGTAACGACAGCGCTTCGTCATCTTCCCAATGGAATGAAAGCGACAACGGTAAATTGTTTATACTTAAAATGTAAAGAAAATGCTGAGAACGAAATTATATCTTGAGGGGTTGATAAGTGTATCCGACTACCACACTTGTTGGACATTAAATAGAGATAGCGTACAAAATGTCAAAATCCTAGCTGCAGCCGTCAATCTCTTCCTGCCTAGGGTTTACTTTCAATTTATAGCTCTTGATCTGTTGGATATGAAGAAATGATTTGATACGATTTGATTCTCTCCAATCTCTGGTCTTATCCTCATATCTGATTGATATGCCGCGTGGTAGGACTTTCCTTTCTTGGTACCCACGCGTATTTCCATAAATAGCCCATCTGTGCTGAATGCAATTGGTCATTATGACCATATACAACTCATACAGACACAAAAGAAGAGAAAAACGGGGCGAAAAGACCCAAAAGTCAAAGACGCATCAGTCGTGAACGTAGGAGGTCTTCTCCGAACCATGTAAAAACATTTGTCCTTACGTTTCAGTATTTCAAGTGTCTGTTTCAGTTTTTCTGAAACCGACTAACTGCATAAATAAAAGTTTATGAAAAGTGCACTAAGTCTTGCGAACTGACCTTCGCCTAAAAGAATTTTCTGTTAACTAACGAGTGTAAACACTTTCCACCATATTGCACACACTCACTCTGAAAAACCTCAATTAGGTTGATACAATTGACCCTTAGTCAAAAAAGTCAACTGTAACCCTAACCGAGTGACTGCTCCAACTGAGTTTCACAGTTGTCGAGCCGACTGCGATTAAAAGGTTAAAAAGTTTAAAAATTTAACTTGTGTATGACCTCCCCCCCAATATGCCACTTAACTCGTTACTGGGATCATTAGCTATGATGAACCAAAGTGATGAGGCTAGATTTCGGCCATTAGAAGCTATTGACCGCAGTGGAGCAAAAGAATTAATTGAAAGATTCAAAACGATAAGTCTATGATAGTAATTCGATAGTAATACTAAATAAAATGAGAAGTCTAAAAAAATGGGAATATTCATGTGAGTTGATTAATATCCAAGCTTATACAAATTTGACATGTGTACCAATTCAAATTCTAATTAGAAAGTGATTTTATTAATGACAATGCTTACTTTTTCAACAACAATAATTACTTTAATGTTTGAGCGAGTCAAAGAATTTATATTAGTAACCGGAACGAAGGTAGAGCTAGGAAAATAAAAATTGGAAATAAAAAAAAATTGGAAATTATAAAAAAATAAAAAATTTGAAAAAAATTGAAAAACAAAAATAAAATCTGAAAAATAAATCTGTAATTAAAAAAAAACTGATAAACAGAAACCTGAAATTAAAAAAAAAAAAAAAGAGAAAAAAAGTTGATGGGTGCGTGCACAACATGCGTCGCGCGTGAAAATGCGAGTGTGATGCATGCGCCCATGCACGAGGTGTATGGTATGCAGCGGTTGCGCCAGAAACACGCCTCTATATGATATTCAGATTTTGAATCCTACAAATCATTGGTTTTCAATTCTCACTTTATATAAACCACCGATAGGGTGACCCCAGACAATGGACATACATATGATACTCATAACTATAACTACAAAGATGGAATCATTGATTTTGTGATGGAATATTCTTTGATTCTTGTTTCCGTTACTTGTGCTACAGTTAGGTGCATGATGATATGAAACAAAGTATATATATTGTGTCTCAATTTGTACTTCTACAATCAGATTCTTTTTTATTTATTTAATTTACAATGCGGATCCGACTCATATTCCATCACATGGTTTTGGTATAGGAGGCGTCTTTTCGGTTATGCTTTTATGTTTTTCAGCCTATAATTAATACTACTACCTCCGTCCACGATAAACGTACTATATTAGGTTCGATACGAGTTATAATTGTTAGAGAGTAATTTAGTGAAAAAGAGACCCGTTTTATGAGTTTTTGAAAGGTTTAAAATAAAAATATTGTATGTGGATTATTGTCCTAAAAAAGAAATGATACATTTTTTTTTGCAAATTGTCGAAAAAAAAATTTGTTATATATTTATTGTGGAGGGAGGAAATATCATTTATTAAGTTTATAAATTTCATAGTTGCCTTTTTTAGATATTTGATTTTATTTTTTATCAGTGTTATGGATCTCAATTAAAATTTGTTGACTAGGCTTTATTAATCAATAAGGTTTTTTATCTTACAAAAGTAGGGTGGACTTGTGTGCATTGGTGCACTTAATGAGACAGGTTTGACCCGGAAAAAGTCGACCTGCACGTGGCGCGTGAAATACGCGTGTTGGCTACCACGTGCAGCGCGTATATTTCAAGCGCTATATTTTTTTAACACAATAGAACCAGTAATGTACAGTTACTTTCGATAAACTATAAAATAGAGGGCCGCAGCCCAGTGGTTAATGACACTCCTAAATCTTTCTCCACTTTGAGAGAGTTTTGTTCGAATCTCCATGGAAACAGTTTATTGATTTCCATTTTCATTCAGCTTTTACGTTTTTTTTTTACTTTTTATACTTCTTTTTTTTCTTTACCTCTTTTTCTTTTGCTTTCCATTTCTTTTTCTTTTAGCTTTCCATTTCTTTTTGCTTTTACATTTTTTTTTTACTTTTATTTTACTTTCCTTCTTTTTATTATTTGTACATTGTTTTGTTTTTCTTTTATTGTGTTTTCAATTTTTGTTAATGACCTAATTTTGTTAATTTTTTATTTTTATTTTATATTAATAATTATTTGACAAAATAACACGTTCTCTTAAATAATAATAATATTTGTTGTGAAGAAAAGTAATAAGTTTGAAATATTACTTTTGTTAAAATCAATGATGTTTTTTTATTACACATTAGTCACTTGACCAAATAAAAGTACAAGTTGTCGTGAACTAAAATATACATTGTCGTGAAAAAAAGTAATATTTTTGAAACATTACGTTTGTTCATGTCAATAATTACTTTTCATTATGACAATAATTACTTACCAAATAACTAAAAGTATAATTTTTCGTGAACGAAAATAAACATTATTGTGAAGAAAAGTAATATTTATGAAACATTACATATCTTCATGTCAATGTTTACTTTTTCTTACGACAATAATTACTTGACAAAATAACTAAATTATACGTTCTCGTAAACAAATGCAAAAATTGTCATGAAGAAAAGTAAAATTTTTGAATCATTACTTTTTCTTCATATCAATGATTACTTTTCATTACGATAATAACTACTTGGCCAAACAACTAATAGTACAAGTTCTTGCGAACAAAAGTAATATTCATCGTGGAGAAAAGTAATATTTTTGTAACATTACTTTTTTTTCATATCAATAATTAATTTTCATTATGACAATAATTAATTGACCAAATAACTTGAAAGTACAAGTTATCATGAACAAAAGTAACAATCGTCGTGAACAAAAGTAATATTTTTGGAACATTACTTTTCTCCATATCAATAATTATTTTTAATCATGGCAATAATTACATGACAAAATAATTAAAAGTAGACATTGTAGTGAAAAAAAAAATAACGATCATAGTAAAGAAAAGTACTAATACATTTAAAATATAATTTTTCTTAATATCAATAATTATTTGACCAAATATGAATAATTTTATAAACGTGTATGATTGGTTGTGTATTAAATTAAAAATAAAAGGAAAGATAATTTATATATAAAATTTCAAATTTTAATTACAAATGAATAAATGATAATTGAAAATTAAATTTAATCATAATTAGCAATTAATAAACTATAGAAGAATTATTAATAAAAACACAAAAACAAAGCAAAAAGTAGTTAAAAAAATTGTATTAGGACACTTTAGGTAGACTACATTGCTTATTAACACGCATTATATTAACTATATTCTTAGCTGATGCGATAGTTTCTTTTTTTTTCTTTTAAATGCGCGGGTCTCAGATCAGGCGCGGATCGAACCCGATCCATCTCACACTATGCACCTAGGCATCAAAGTTTTTGTGTATAAAAATAGCCTTCATAGATCCCACATATATGTCCGTCAACATTTGGATAAAAAATACCCGTGAGATCTATAAAGGCGATTTTTGTAAGATAATCTTTGTATTTTATGAAGAGTGATTATTTTATATCTTAGATTTACGATTTGTTATTTTTCACACGAGTAGGTGCATTTACACGATCGACCGTTCACTCCCACAACAAAACTAGGTAAATTATCAAGCGTTGAACTATATTTAAAATTTTGAATAATAAATTTGCATCTCTTAAAAGTTGATTATTTTAGTTAGGTAGCTCGTTCATATGTTAGAAACTAATTTTGTTACGGAAGAAAAAAAGAAGTCAAGTGTGATTAACTTATCGATCCTAAATGTGAAACAAATTTTCGGCATTATATACTATGTAATGGGACACCCAAATGATGCGACTTTAGTCTCATAGTTTGTAAGTGGTGAGGTCTTGAGTTCGAATCCCATCACTTTCCCTTCCCCATGTCAAAAAGAAAAATTAAATAATATATTGATAGAGATAAGACATATCTATATAATTTACCAAAAAAAAAGTTAAGACATATCTATATAAATATAATAAAACAAAGGAGGTGATGAAATTTTTCCAGCCTACTTCAATTTTTATGTCTTGATTAATTAAGTTTCATTTATATTATTATTTTCCACCTAAGTGCATGTTCATTTTTCCAAGTTTTTTTCATTTCTTTATGGGAAGCCTAAAATGACCGGTTAATAATTATATTCATTCTCGAAAACTGTAAATTTTACTCCATGTGGTCTTTTCGTTATGTATACAAATATATATGTCGTAGGTAATATGTCTTAGCTAAGGTTCACAAGTTTAATTTTCTGCATCAATTCATTTTTTCTACTTATAAATAATACAATTGATTATTATCTATTAAATATAATATATAAAATATTTACAATTAATATAAGGTAATTGAATATTATTATTTTTATTTAAAGAAAATATGAAATGCTCCCTTACAATGCGGGAGTAAAATATTAATGTCTTACTAAAAAAAGGAACAAGTTTGATGCAGCAGTAATCAGGTCTGATGAGAATGCAAATCCTTTAAAGCGAAACGGAAACAAAATGAAATAGAGCAGTGATAAATGGCCACCTAGTGGCCAGCCACCTAATGACATTCATGTAAATAAATTGAAATAATTAATTTTCAGATATTATAGCAAAAAATAGCCAATTTTTGTTTCCTAATTTGCCTTTGGGCGCCATTTGTGGAATATGACTGCAAAATCAATTCAAATTAATTTCAAAATTTAGTTTATTGAAGGAATTGATTTTGTTTAATTACGCAAAACCAGAATATTATCCTTAAATAACTTTTGATTGTCTCTTCTTTATTATACCTAATTTGCATTAAATTAGGAATTTACATATAGTTGGAAAGTCTGAATAATTAAAATCATATTTTTATTTGATTGATTTTCGAATTTAATATTTCTTTATTTCTTTATTAAAATATATATTCACTTTTATTTATTTATTTATCTGAATTTTAATTTTTTTTGTGCTCCTATCCACCTAACCAAAAACTACTCTAAATTTTAATAAAACAATTAACTTTGTTGGGAAAATTAGTAAAAGATTTTGAACAATACCAAAACCCCAGCTGACCCTGACTAAGTAGATGAATGGGGAAAATTAGTAAAAGATTTCGAACAATACCAAAGCCGGGGTGCGACTAAGGGTTGGATTAAAGAAATGGGGAAGAAAGATACGGTTGTCTAGTTTATTGCACAATTTACGGATCTCGATTTCGTTAAAAGAGTAAAGAGTTATGGCCGTTTCCGTGAAGGGTCGCAAATTGACAGAAAAACCTTACGGGTCTAAACTTCAAACCACACTTTCTTATGTTTGTCAAAACATTTCACAACTCTTAAAACCTTGAAAATTCAACCAAGCAAACCATACAACTCACATTCACATATACTTGAGTTCTCGATGAAAATAAACGACAAACATTATCATCTCTTGTCCTTGACTTCTATACTTAACAATTTCAAAGAAAACCTCAACAACATATCAATCAATTTCTTAACTCTCAAATCAAATCATCAAATGATATCATTCCTGTTCGACTGAATTTATCCTAAGTCGCCCGCAATTAAACGAGATCATAGTAGCATAAATTAATCAACCCAAGTCGTATCTCTCGAGAAAGACTTAACATGGCAATAGTTGTATTGCAAAAAGAAAAAGAAAATAAAAAGAAAGCAGTAAAGATTGATTGGGGTTTGTTGTTCTAACTCTAAGAAATTAAAAGACAAATTAATCTAGACAAAATTATAAACCCTAATTCTAAGAACTAAATAAACCATAGACATGAATTGAGGAGAACTGAAATAAACTTACAATAATTAAAATTGAATCCGTGGTGGAAGTCTGTCACACAATCCGTACGAATTGGAAGCGATTAATCTATCTAGAACTGGAAGAATAAGAAGAAAATACTGGAAAAGAGAAAATAAAAATCGTGTGTTCTTGGGAGGAAAAGAGAAATAATACGTAACCTAAATTAATTCCAATTCCTTTTATATATATATATATATATATATATATATATATATATATATATATATGGTACAGCACCGCCTTGACCCAACGATCGTCGGGCACGGACGATAGTCGAGTGCCTCCACAAAACCATGCCTAGCGGACGAGCGTCCAAGCTCGACGATCGTCGGAGAGTACTCTCTGTTATTTGCTCGTCCTCTTTCCCGTATGTCGGACGAACATCGAGGAAACCAAGTCAGGCCCGGCGCTCGTCGGGTATGGGCGAGCGCCCAAAAGCGTAGTGAAGTCAAGCAAAAACAGGCCTGGCGCTCGTCGGCCCTTCCTCGCGCGCCATTTTTGTTTCGATCATATCTCTCTCGTCCGAACTCCGATTTGCGCACGGTTTTGGCCTACGAACTCGTATCGAGACGTACTTCAATCCTATCAAGTTCAAATCATCAAGTATTAGTCACATCATTTCTCATTTTTGTCAATCTCTCGTCTATTCTCGCGCAATTCTTGCAAAAACCAACATGTTAGCAAGATTAACTAAAACCAATGAATTTAACAATAAAAACCGACAAAATAGCGATGAGAAAGATCACTTGACACATAAATACACATCAAAATGAAGCACAAAATGAGGTGAAACACCCTTCCACACACAAAACCTTGCTTGTCCTCAAGCAAACATCATTTTAAATCAAGATGGAAAAGTAATGAATTGAACCAAACAGTTCATACTCCGATAAACTTTCAATTTCAAGACAAATTCATCACTCATCAACCAAATATAGTCACCACAAAACAATGAGTTGCCCTTCACACAAGAACTCAATCAACTCAACATTCAACTGCAAGATCTAGGTGAGAAAACTCTAACTACCAACAAGTATCCCAAATTTATGCCAATCCTTACTCATAATTAATAAGTGAATTCCGGGCAAAATTCACTAGTTTTAATCACGGAAAATTCCGGCCGCCTAGCATGGTTTCCCATACCCATTTCTCGTACAATATATATTCAATGAATAGACAAGAAAGAGGGGTAGAGCCCTTCAAATCACAAACATTTCAAACCAAGACAACACATAAAATTCTCAAGTCAAGTCGGGTTATATGGCCAAAATTCATGAGGTGTAAATATTTAGAGATCATCTAAAGTATCCTCATGTGGTTTCCCATGCTCATGGTTCCCAGAAGACCAGAAGCCTCCCAACTTAACTTAACAAAAATAACAATTAACAGCTCAATATTCGGGATACAATTCTTTAAAAATTGAAAATTTTCTCACCCTTCACCCACAATTAAACATCAAGCTTCAATCATCCAAGCATAAAATGCCCCACAATCGAAAAGCAACAACCATATCAGTCAAATCATGACAAAATACCCCAATCAATCAAGCAAATTGAAACATGAACTATAAACTTCAATAACTACTTCCGCAATTCAATCATGAAACAAACTAGATCAAGGACAAACAAAGCTTAGATCATCAAGAAAACACACCCCCCTCCGACAGAAATAAACAATGACCCCATTGTTTCACACAAGCCAAAAAAAACGGAGAAAGAGCGATAAAGAACTGCAAACCAGAGAGAAGATACAAGACAACCACAACCACCAAATCCACGCATCCTGCACAACGAAAACAACCAAAACACGAGACAAAACCAAAAATAAACAAAAGAACTAAAGAAGAAACAAAATAAATAGTATTCACCACAAAATAAAAATAACGATTACCAAACCGTGGGTTGCCTCCCACGCAGCGCTAAGGTTTAACGTCGCCAGCCGACGGGAACCGGTGTCATCCAAATTCCTTCTCGAGTTTGAGCCATTCCATCACTTGGATTCGCTCATCTTCATCCCACACTTCTACTAGTCCTACCAGTAGAAAGTCCACATAATCTCCTTGCAAGAAACGACCATCAGCCACTGTGTCAGTACCATCAAAGAAAGAGCAATTCTGAAGAAATGAATTAGATGGTATGAAATAAAAATCAAAATAAGAGAAAAATTTTGTAGTAATCTCGAGAAACCCGAACACCGGCAACGGCGCCAAATTTGTTCAACCTAATTAATCTAAGTCGCACGCAATTAAACGTGGTTATTATAGATTAGATAAGTTGTCCCGAATATCGTCTCACAAGGAAGGCTTAACAGGGTGATTATTGTATTACAAAAAGAACAGAAAAGAAAAGAAAGCAATAAAGATTGATTGATTTGAGGTTTTTATTACTCTAAGAAATTAGAAAGACAATTAATCTAGACAGTAATATAAACCCTAGTTCTAAAAACAAAGTGAATCATAAACATAATTGAGATGCAAAATAAAAGAACTTACGATGATTAATTCATAGAAGAATTCTGTCACAAAGTCCGTACGAATTGAAAGTAATAATCTACCATAGTATCTTGATGAACATGAAAAACTGGAAGAAGAAAAAGAAGAAACGAAAGTTTGTGCGTAAAAACGAAAATTGCAAAGAAATCCAAACCGAGAAAAGGAAAAAAACGTATCCAAGGAAATAAATCGCTCTGCTATTTATAAGGAAATATCACCGCCTCAAAGTGAACGATCGTCCATCACCATGAAGTCACGCCTATATGAACGAGCGTCGAACGTGGGCGAGCGCTAGAGGCCACTCTCTGAAAATCTTCTCGACCAAGTGGACGATCGTTGAGGCTGAAAAATCGCTGGGGTGTCCTCTCTGAAACTCGTCTCGACCAAGTGAACGATCGCTGAGGTGTCCTCTCTGAAAACCCACTCGCCAACTTGTAAATTTATTGAACGAGCGCCGACCTTAGACGATCGTCCAAGGTGATTCTCTGACACTTCACGTCGCTGCTGGACGCCCGTCGAGATGTGAATGATCGCCCAACACACCTCTTATTCAATGAACGTCGAAAATCAGTTCAGCGTCGAACGATAGTTGAACATGCAACTTCTCAGCCATTTCTCTCGTGATCCAACACCTAAAACAAAAATCCTGCATTTTCCCAACAAAAACTCGACCACCCAAAGCATTAGAGCATTCCGAGTATAAAAACAAAACAAAACACAACGGCAATCGAACAAAATGCACTAAATAGACCCAACTAAAAATAACCAAAAACAGGCGAAACAACCCCTCCACACACAAAACCTTGCTTGTCCTCAACTCTAGGCTGTACGATCTCTGATGATGTGTCGCCCACCTTATTATCGACCGTCTTCCCACTTCTCAACACAGTGACGGCTGACGCTTGATGTGGCTGTTGACCTTGGCTCGGAATCTTTCCCATCTGCTACTGCTGCTGCATCTAGTTCACGGTACCAGACACTTGTCCCACCTCCGTCTCAAGGCGCTTGATGGTTGCATCTTGAGCTTCTCTCGCCTGCCTGCTTTCTTGCATGAATTCATTGAGATTATCTTCAAACGGGTTCTTCTGAGCAGGTGGTGGTGATGCGCGCTGAAATTGTGGTGGTCCTTGCTGGAACTGACTCTGCTGAGCTGGATTCTGCCACTGAGAATTAAAATTCTGCTGCTGCTGCGGGTACCACTGCTGCTGCTGCTGTGGGTACCACTGTTGCTGATTAGAAAACTGATTGAATTGCTGAGGAGGATACTGCGTGAACGGCTGAGGAGGACGGCGATTTTGAAAATTGCCTCTATATGCCTGGCCGTGAGTCTGATTCCGCCATCCAGTGGTAGACTGATTTTGCCATCCCGAGTTCTGCTGTCGCTGGTTCGGATTAGACCCTTGGCCCTGGTCAAACTGCTGTCGAGGAGGGAATCCCTGTGCCGCATACACTTCTGCGCCTCTTTCATAGGTCAACTCCTCAATTCTCTGGCATTCCTCAGGATGATGCCCCAATTCTCCACAAATACCACAGGGTTCAGGAGTAATTTCATGTCTAACAGGTGCTGACCGAGGGGGAGATGCCACAGACTTATTCATCTTCAATTCTTGCAACTCCCTCATCATCCCTGCGAGTTGTTTCTGCAGCTCATAATTTGGTGCTACCGCATTGGTATCAACTCTTCTCCCTCGGATCGACTTCTGTTGTGAACTGTCTGCCAAAGTCTGGAAGATCTAGTTGAGTTCCGTAGGGGTCTTCTTAGCGATGTTACCCCCTGTCGTGCTGTCCACCATGAACTGAGTAGTAGTAAGAAGGCCATCATAAAAGAACTGACTAATCATAATCGCGTATAACTGATGATGTGGGCATTGTCGGAGGAGCTCTTGAAATCTCTCCCAAGCCTCATGGAAAGGCTCGTCGGTTCCTTGCATGAAATTCATAATCTGAGTACGAATCTCCTGTGTCTTGTGGTTTGGGTAGAACTTCAACATAAACTTCTCACAAGCATCCTTCCAAGAATTAATAGAATTTGATGGAAGCGATAGAAGCCACGCCCGAGCCTGATCCTTCAAGGTGTAAGGCAGGCACTTGAGCCTTAATTGATCCTCTGTAAGGTCCGACAGAGGAAAAGTTTGCACTATAGAACAGAACTCTCGGATGAATTGGAGTGCATCTTCATTGGGCATCCCATGGAAAACTGGAAGCATGCTAGAGTAGTTATGCTTCAAATCATAATTCCTGACCCCGGCAGGAAGAACAATGGCCGACGTCGTGGCCTTAATAACTGGTCGGGAGTATTCTCCCATGAGCTGTTTTTCCTCGGTAGTCATATTTCTTTGATAATTCAACTGACACTTTCCCTCAGAATCACAAAACAAATTCCCAAACAAAGCTTCATCTTCAACCTTGTCAGGAAGGGGTTCGGTTACCTCCCTTACTTGCTCCAAAACTGCACTTCTCCTGTGTATATTGTCAATATACGGTGCTAACGGTTGTTTCTGACTTCTACGACCTCGCATACACAACACTAGCACACAGATTAAACGCACCGGTGGGAGAAAAATAACCAAACAAAATTAAAATTAAAATTGTAACACAAAAATCGCCTAAAGCCTTCCCCGACAACGGCGCCAAATTTGTTCGACTGAATTTATCCTAAGTCGCCCGCAATTAAACGGGATCATAGTAGCATAAATTAATCAACCCAAGTCGTATCTCTCGAGGAAGACTTAACAGGGCAATAATTGTATTGCAAAAAGAAAAAGAAAATAAAAAAGAAAGCAGTAAAGATTGATTGGGATTTGTTGATCTAACTCTAAGAAATTAAAAGACAAATTAATCTAGACAAAATTATAAACCCTAATTCTAAGAACTAAATAAACCATAGACATGAATTGAGGAGAACTGAAATAAACTTACAATAATTAAAATTGAATCCGTGGTGGAATTCTGTCACACAATCCGTACGAATTGGAAGCGATTAATCTATCTAGAACTGGAAGAATAAGAAGAAAATACTGGAAAAGAGAAAATAAAAATCGCGTGTTCTTGGGAGGAAAAGAGAAATAATACGTAACCTAAATTAATTCCAATTCCTTATATATATATATATGGTACAGCACCGCCTTGACCCAACGATCGTCGGGCACGGACGATCGTCGAGTGCCTCCACAAAACCATGCTTAGCAGACGAGCGTCCAAGCTCGGCGATCGTCGGAGAGTACTCTCTGTTATTTGCTCGTCCTCTTTCCCGTATGTCGGACGAACGTCGAGGAAACCAAGTCAAGCCCGGCGCTCGTCGGGTATGGGCGAGCGCCCAGAAGCGTAGTGAAGTCAAGCAAAAACAGGCCCGACGCTCGTCGGGAGAAGTGGGCAATCGTCGGCCCTTCCTCGCGCGCCATTTTTATTTCGATCATATCTCTCTCGTCCGAACTCGGATTTACGCACGATTTTCACCTACGAACTCGTATCAAGACGTACTTCAATCCTATCAAGTTCAAATCATCAAATATTAGTCACATCATTTCTCATTTTTGTCAATCTCTCGTCTATTCTCGCGCAATTCTTGCAAAAACCAACATGTTAGCAAGATTAACTAAAACCAATGAATTTAACAATAAAAACCGACAAAATAGCGATGAGAAAGATCACTTGACACATAAATACACATCAAAATGAAGCACAAAATAAGGTGAAACAATTCCAATTAACATATGATCATTCACTCACATCATACTCAAATCCATAATCACTTATTCATATATAACATGAAATTCTCAAAACTTACACAATGAACCCTAAGCATACTAAATCACTAATATCCAATTAGTTTTCTCATTTCATTTAACCGTCAAGACTTATGCTCGATTTCTTGTCTCTTACATAAAGATAAATGTTCTTAGAAATCTTCCAAACTTTCAATATAAGATCCTTAAACACTTAGATCAACTAATATACAAACCACATATTCATATCATCATTCATACTTAGCATAATCTCAATTCTTCGTCTCCAATGAAAAATAAAAATTGATCAGAAAATTCTAACTAAATTATGTGTTGATTAACATGCATACAACTTCTCATTTATGCAAACAACATTATCAAATAAATTTTATCCTTAAAAATCCGATCGAATGTTCGTCTCCAATGATTATTATTTTATTTTTAGAAAAGTCTAACATAAATATATGATCAACTACATGCTTCCTACAACACATTTATATCATTACCATATCCATATCATCTTATTTGCTCAACCAAAATCTTACTTCTTCATTTCCAATGAACATAGAAATATTTTTCGAAAATTCTCAAACAATTCATACAATCATGTATCAATTCCTAGAATCATATTCCACAAACCATTTATGAGAATTCAAGCTCAATCAAAACATCTAAGAAGTGCAGAAATTTCGAAACCTTCATCATAATTTTCGAAAATTCCAAATAAATACTTAACATGTTTCTAACTCGATTTCAACCATGGATTCTTACTTCTAACATCAAAATAACATGAAATAAAACTTAGAACATCATATCCTACACCTCATAAATTTCGACATCTATCAAACTTCAAAGGAGATGATTCTTGTTTGGATAGAAATGAAGCTAAAGTTCATACCTTATCAAATATGCAATCGGAATTGACTTTAATCGAGAATCGAACAAGTTATGGAACTTAGAAGCTTGAAGAACTTGAAGAAAAACTTGAAGATGTGAAGAACACTTGAAGAACAAGAGAGAGAAGAGAGAAAAGGGAGGGTGGCGGTTTGGGGAGTGAGAGGGAGAGAGATATTATGGTGATAAAGGGTGATATTTATATAGTAGAAGAGAAAATCAAGTTGTACACAATCTTCTCTACAAAATATCTAATTTTTTCGGGTCTAATACTGCAAACTAGAAACGAACAATTACTTTATTAGACGGACACATTTTCGACAAAAAAGGAATACGACCATTAGTTCTGGAATATTTCACTTAGTCGAAAAGGACGATTTGTTTCCCAAAAAACTTCAAAAAGTCGAGACGTGACAGTACAATATTTTCGTCCGGAAAATAAAAAATACTGACTTCTAAAAAAAGACTCGTATCGCAAAATAAGTGAATGTAAATGCCGACGCTATACTGATCTGAGGTCTCTAACGAAAATTTTATCGGGCGCCAAAACCCTAATAAAGTAGTCGGTTGAATGACTTCTGCAACTTATTTTTCAGAAACGGACTTCGCCATTATTCTTATAACTGAATTTCTTTAACTTAGAAGTGCAAAGCCTTAATTAAAATGAAAATTTTTATTTTCGCAACGGAAAGAAATATCCGGGATATTACATATACAGTTCAAGCATGAAGAGAAGTTGTGTTGAAGTCAAACGTCGCAAAACGGAGAAGAGAAGACTTTGAACACGTTGAAGACAGAAGAGTTGCAGTCCAGATTCAAATCTACTCGGAATCACAAGTCAGCTGGAGAACTTACCATTAATAGACCGACAACAGCAACATGCAAAAAGCGAAGGTCGCATTTACCATTTTAGGAATGTTTCCAGAAAAGTAGGTGGAGTGTCATGCTTTTGGCATATGTCAAACGACTCTTTCCAACGGCTAGTTAGATCTTCCTCTATAAATAGAGGTCTCCACATTCAAGCTCAGTGACACAAATTGACATAAATTGACGCAAATTAAAGAGATACGCATAGGCATAAGAGTTGAGAGAAAAGAAAAAGGTGAAGTAGCGGCAATAACAGATTTAGAAATTGCATTACTCTTAAATCGAACTTCATCATAGTCAAAGTCAAAATATTATAATTGCACTACTACTCAATCGAACTTGATCATAGTCAAATTAGAGAAATTTGACTTAATTATTCTTCAATTGATATACGACCAAGCTAAATTGGTCGAAATTAATTATATTAATTGGTTGAAATAATATATATGTTGCAGATAAATATTTTTTTATTGAAGGAATATATATTTATCGAAAACATCAATTTGTTTATTTGAAAATCGATTTAATATAATTCTATTATTTATATACTTGAGAAATTAAAGTGTTATTACACTAAATTTATAGTTACATATTTAATTTAATTCAATTTGTTTAATATATAAAATCAATTTTGGTGGAATTTTGAAACAATAATAAAAATATAATTATTTTAGGAAATTATTTTATTGTTGTGGAGGAAAAAATAAAAGGCAGGAAATTATTAAGGAGGAAAATTTATCTCCAAAAATAGTGATTTAGAAGGGAAATAGAGTTAAAGGACATAATTGTCACAATAAATAAATTAAAAAAACCGGTTCAACCAAACAATAAATTCGTCCGATTTATAGCCAGGGGACCGATTGGTGGCTTGCCACAAGTGGCCAATTGTCTTTACCGAATAAAATAATTCTCTTTGCCACTATTTTTTTTCTTCTTACTATGATAGGTATGTTTATTAGTGATGGCATATGTATGACTGTATCCCCGATGAAGTGGGATGACCATATATTTCATTCCTAGAGAACTGATATGCTACTCACCTTCCGTGAACACCATTCATGGGCATCATCATCGATTTATTTACATTAATACTATTTTATTTAATTTTTGCTATTGCATTTTAATCTAATACCTTAGAAAATATTATTGAAATCATTAAATTAAAAAATTACATGAAAATCAATGCTCGATTTGTTTATTTATTCATTTCTTCGACGTTAAAGGGGAAAACAATAAATCAAGCTTTGATTTTTATGTAAATTTTCAATCTAATGATTTCAATAACATTTTTTAACGTATTAGACTAAAATGCAATATCAAAAATTAAATAAAATAATGTCAATATAGACAAATCGAGGGTGGTGCCCACGAATGGTGCTCACGGGAGGTGACTAGCATATCGGTTCTCTTCATTCCTATTATCATTCTATTCTGATAGTACCGGCCTCTTCTTGGGCCTGACCTAAGGCCCAATCTAATTGAGTCTATATATTAAGCTCGGCCCACAGAACTAGGCCCAGGCGAAATTACTAACTGCTTTGAAGACCAAGTAATGAAGTCTTACCTTGGAGAAGAAGGAATCCTATTATGAAGGAAATTCGGATATGTATGAAGAATCCTAGTAGGATTAGGGCTCAATTCAAGGCCTATATATAGATGCTAGATTAGAGGTGTAAATACGTTCAAATACTCATTGTACTCTCAAGAAATAAAAGTTAGATATTCTCTCCCGTAGACGTAGATCGCATTGATCGAACCACGTAAATCCTTGTGTCATCGCATTGTTATTATTTTCAGTTACTTTTGCAAACCCTAGATCTATCATTGGCGCCGTCTATGGGAACGCAATCGACGGTTCTTTGGTAGTTGATCAATGATGGTAACGCGATCACAAAGCGTGCGTGAGGCCCAAAGCCAACATGGGAATCCCAACGAAGCAGAAAGTTACCCCTCGGATAAGGGTAATCGACATAAAGGCAGTTCTACCTTGAAAGAGGGACGTAATAATCACCACTCAGAAGAGGATCCATACAAGGGGATGCCCGAGCTAGAAGACATCCCTCGGAAGGATCCACCACAAAACCCGCGTCGCAGGAGCGAGACCCCAGAAGGGTTTGTAGAAGTGAGCGACGAATCCAAACAAAAGGGACCCGAGTCGAAGGAAGATGATTTCCTCAACGACTTCGATCTCGCTACCGCCTATGCCGTAACTGAATTCGCTAGAGCGAATAAGGAGAGCTTCAAACGCTTTCTCACGACAGCTCGGATGCCCTCAATACCCGAAGCTAAGGAGAGTTCCACGCGGAAATCTATACCCAAAACTCCTCACCACTCCAAGACGTAGGAGCCCGAGCTGAGGGGAAAGCACGACACACGACGAAGCCCACTCCGCCGCCGGAGTTCTAGCTCACGTCGAAGTCCCAGGCGACACCACCTCCCAAGGCGACATCGGAGCCCCAACAGGTGCCGAAGTCCGAGCTATTCCAGGAGTCTCAGCCCCCAAGAACATCAACACTGACGTGAAAGGGGACCAACCCGACTTGTCAGCCCGTTCACTGACGAACTGCTTGATGCCAAACTTCCTGCGGCATACAAGTTGCCCAACATACCACCCTACAATGGGTTGGAGGACCCCCTCAATTTTCTGACGTGTTTCAAGTACAGCATGCACAACCAGGGCCTTAAAGAAGAACACATGTGCAAGCTGTTCCCCAAGATGCTGGTCGACTACGCCCGAGCTTGGTTTGACGGCCTGCCGACTCGCAGTGTAGGGTCCTGGGCCTACCTCGAAGGAATCTTTAAACAAAGATTCCTTATAAAGGTCCAGGCTCGCCGAGACACGGCCTATCTCCTATCAGTAAAGCAAAAGGACAAAGAGTCTATAAGGGAGTACGCTTCCCGATTTATGCAAGAAAGCTTGAAAGTCGATAAAATCGACGACGTCTTCCTCATCTCGGCTTTTCGAAATGGGGTCACTCCTGGATCCCTGAACCAGGAGCTCGCTAAACAGAAACCTGAGACAGCTCAGGAAATGTGGAGGATTGTATACCAGTTCGCGGATGGCCAAGATGCGGACCGGTTGAAACGAGAAGAAACCGAGAAGAAGAGGACTGAAGGAGATCGAGGTCGGAATGATCGTGATTGGAGGAGTACTCACGAACGTCTTCATCGAGGACACATCCAATTCCGGCTCGGACCAGGACCTATCCAGTCCCGGCTCGGACCTCGAATGGGACCAGAGCAATCTCAACGACCTCCTTTTGTGAAAACAAATGCGGAGATCTTCGCGCTTCATGAGGACTGGTTTACCAAACCACGTCCTATGTCAGGGTCAAAACCTCGAGATAGAAATAAACATTGCTCCTTCCATGGCGACCATGGACATCACACGGAAGACTCCCGCGACCTTGCGGAACAGATAGAAAGGTTGGCCCAGGAGGGAGCTCTAAAGAAATACGAAGCTGGGGGGAGGAAAAGCAGAAAAGGAAAGCGGAAAGGAGGACAGGGTCGCTGTGCTCCAGACAATAAGCGAGCTAAGGTTGATCACGATGAGGAGGATGATGACCCCCAGCATGATGTACCACAATACGACGGGGTGGTTTCAACCATCTCCGGGCTGCCCCCAGGTGTGACAAAAACTAAGCTGAGGACAGAAGCCCGCAGACCACCAATTCCGTCAGAAGAGGAGCAGACAAAAAAGAGGTTCAAGAAAAGTGAAACCGTCATGTTCTCCGAGGATGATCCTGTACCTACAGCTACGCCCCATAATGACGCCCTGGTGATACAGGTCGGAGTGGCCAACAAGATGGTCCACCGCGTATTTGTTGATAGTGGAGCCAGCGTGAGTATCATCTTCCAGCATTGCTTGGATAGGATGGGACTCGACCCAGCTCGGGTTAACTCTACGCCCCTGCCCCTCAAGAGCTTTACACAGCATGAGACGCGACCTGAAGGGATCATCGTGCTTGATGTCGCCATTGGCAGCCCGCCAACCAGCGTCAACAAGCTAATCCAGTTCTACGTTGTCAAAGCGAACTCCCCCTACAACATCATATTAAGTCGGGATTGGCTGAATGCAGTCAGAGCCATCATCTCGCCATATCACTTGTTACTGAAGATCCCAACCTCGGGCAGAATCCTAACTGTCCGAGGCGACCAGAAAAAGGCCAAGGAGTGCATGCAGGTTGCTCTTCGAGGTCAACCGCAAGCATAGCAATTAAAGTATCCCAAGGAGTTGGAAGAAACGACGTCGATCTCAGACACCTCGGCGGAACAGGTTCCCTTATCCGAAGTAGACCTTGCAAAAGTTGTCAAGGTCGGCTTTGCGGGGGGACCCCAGACCCGTCTGCAGGTAATCCAGCTCCTTAGGGAATATCAAGATGTCTTCGCTTGGTCGCCAACAGACATGACGGGGGTATCATCAGATATCATTACGCACAAACTCAACATTAACCCGAACTCAACCCCAGTCAAGCAGAAAAGGAGAACATTTACTGCCGAACGGAATCGAGTTATCTACGATGAGGTGCAACAATGGCTGAAAGCAGGACTCCTATTCGAGGTCAAATACCCAGTTTGGCTATCTAATCCGGTAGTAGTGAAGAAAGCAGAAGGAGGGGAGTGGAGCATGTAATTGGATTACACTGACCACAACAAAGCTTGCCAAAAGGACTGCTATCCTCTCCCCAACATTGACGAGAAGATTGAATCCTTAGTGGGATACGAGGTCTTCTGCTTTCTCGATCTCTACAAAGGGTACTATCAAGTTCTGATGGATGAAAAAGATGCGATCATGACAGCTTTTGCCACAAGCTTCTGTGTCTTCGCATTCAAATACATGCCCTTCAGTTTAAAGAATGCCGGAGCGACGTACCAACGGATGGTCCACTTCCTCTTCCGAAATCACATCGGCACGATTGTCGAAGTATACGTAGACGACATTGTCGTCAAAAGTAAGGAAATGGCCTCCGCAGTTGACGACCTGCGAACGACCCTTGACGTGCTCAGGCAGGCGAACCTCAAGCTGAACCCAAAGAAGTGCACTTTCAACATGCGATCTGGAAAATTCTTAGGGTGTTGGATCTCACCGGAAGGTCTCAAAGCCAACCCGTTGAAAGTCAGAGCCGTGCAGGAAATGAAGGTACCCCGAACTATTTGAGACGTGCATAGGTTGACAGGCTGCATAACCGCACTAAGTCGTTTCCTCTCCAAAGCCGCCGAGAAGCAACTTCCGTTCTTCAAAATTCTCAAGAAGGCACCAGAATTTGGTTGGGGAACAGAGCACGAGCTAGCCTTTGAGGAGCTCAAGCGCCACCTCGGTGACTTACCAACTTTGTCAGTCCCCAAAAAGGAAGAATCCCTCTCCTTGTACCTCGCAGCATCGGAAGAAGCAATAAGCGCAGTGTTGGTCCGAGATGAAGGAGATCGACAGCTACATGTGTACTTCGTCAGTAGAGTCCTAAAAGACCCAGAGACAAAGTATCAGCCTCTCGAGAAGGTCGCTCTAGCCCTAGTAAATGCAGCTCGGCGTCTAAAACTTTATTTCCAAGCTCACCCAATACAAGTTTTGACCGACCTACCACTCCGGCAAGTCCTCACTAAGCCGGAAGCCTCAGGAAGGATCGCGAAATGGGAAATCGAGCTAGGAGAGCACTCCATATCATTCGGTCCCCGCCGAGCTATAAAAGGACAAGCTTTGGCAGACTTCCTTGTAGAAGCTCAATATAATGTCATCGGCGAGCCAAAAAAGTCTGGAGCCAAAACCGAACTCCAAGAAATCCCAGAGAAGACACCCCCAGACTGCTGGGAGATGTACGTGGATGGAGCTTCGGGAAAGAAAAGAAGCGGAGCTGGCATACTCCTAATCAGCCCGGAGAAAAAAGAGTTGACATACTCGCTGCGATTCGAGTTTCCCACTACGAACAATGAAGCGGAATATGAAGCTCTTATTGCCGGACTACGTCTCACCCAAACCCTCCAGGTACGAGCTATCCAAGTCCACTGTGATTCCCAAGTCGTGGTCAACCACGTGCTGGGAAAGTACGAAGCGAAGAGTGAGAAGCTGAAGAAATACCTGGAGAAGGTCAAGCTCCTAGAACAATCCTTCCAGTTCTTCAGAATAGTTCGCATTCCTTGAAGCCAGAATACCCGAGCTGACGAGCTAAGTAAGCTGGCGAACTCAACTAGCTCGACTCTAGTAGAAGAAGTCCGGAATCGGAGTATAGAAGAAGCGGAAATCAATGCAATCGAAGAGGACGACCCGAATTGGATGACCCCTCTAAAAAGGTGTTTGGAGAGCGGGGAAATTCCTCAGGACAAGGCGGAAGCTAGAAAAATTCTAGCTAGATCCACGCAATACGTCCTCGAAGGAGGGATCCTTTATCGAAAGTCATATTTACAACCTCTCCTGAAGTGTGTCGGACCGAGGGAAGCGGACTACGTACTAAATGAAGTACACACTGGATCGTGCGGAAGCCACATCGGAGCTCGGATGCTAGCTCAGAAAATCATGCAGTGGGGGTATTATTGGCCAACAATGGCAAAAGATGCGAAAGAATTCGTGAAAAAGTGCCTGAAATGCCAGCTGCATGCCAAGGTGACGAGGGTACCCCAGACCGACCTCGCTACTATACAGAGCCCGTGGCCATTTGTAGAATGGGGCATTGACATCGTAGGACCCTTCTACCCGACCCCTAAACAAAAACGGTTTCTAATAGTTGTAGTCGACTACTTTACCAAGTGGGTCGAAGCCGAACCTTCCACAAAAGTCACAAGTGAGAAAGCCGTCGACTTCGTTTGGAAGAATATCGTGTGCCGGTTTGGAGTTCCAAGAGTCCTCATCTCGGACAACGGGACGCAATTTATGAGCAGAGAATTCTGAGAATTTTGTGAAGGACTCAATATCCAGCAAAACTTCACCTCGGTCCACCGACCTCAAACTAATGGCCAGGCTGAGGTCACTAACAGGACAATAGTGAACGGACTCAAGGCCCGCCTAGAGAAGGATAAAACGGAATGGATCCACAACCTCCAAAACGTCCTGTGGTCATACAGGACTACACCCAGAACTTCAACGGGAGAAACCCCTTACTGTTTAGTATACGGGTCAGAAGCGGTCATACCCGTAGAGATCGGGGCACCGAGCCCCCGCACCATCAATTTATCAGCTGAAGTTAATGAAGAGCAACGACGAACCGACCTGGACTTACTCGAGGAAAAGCAGGAACTAGCCTGCATAAAAGAAGCCCGGTACAAGCAACAGATGACCCGATATTACAACCAAAGGGTCAAACCCCAGCAGTTCCAGGTCGGTGATCTTGTGCTTAGAAACAACGAAGTAAGCCATTCGGAGAAACTCGGCAAACTTGAAGCCACGTGGGAAGGGCCTTACAGAGTGCACGAAGTTCTCGGTAAAGGAGCCTACAAAATCGCCTACCTTTCGGGCGAGCTGATACCCAGAACGTGGCACATCGCCCACCTAAAGAGATTCTTCGTATAAGCAGCAAAGTCTTGCATATAGAGTCTTAAGTTTTTTTTCTCTTTTTTATCTCTCTTTTTTTTTTCGAGTCTTAATGTTTTGTTTTTAACGAGCTCGTCCAAACCTTTTTTTGTTTTGGTCTTTCTTTCTTTAATAAAGTTTCTCTTCGTCTTGCATACTCTCGTGTCTTTTAGTTTGCTTATACGAAGTATCCACAAAACAAAATCCCCTCATAAGGACGAACTAAAGTTCCCTTCCGAGGTCAGTGATGACCCGACATGGGGTAATTATATCCTAAGAAATGCGCAAAGAAAACCCTTTTCGAGGTCCGAGCTCGTCTCCCTTTAAAAAGGAAGATCTCACGAGGTCCGAGTCAAACTCCCTCATCAAGGATAAAAAAATTCTCAACTGGGGTAGGAACCAAGTTCCCCCGGGAGAATCATACTACGAGGTCTGAACCATGGATCCCTTGTCACACAAAGAGGTCCGAGTTCGACTCCCTCCACAAAGCAAAGCACGAATAAACCAAGAAAACATTCTTCCCGAAGATTAGGAAGTTCAAAAAAACACAATATATATTACTTTATTTTTGACTAATTACAACATTGTATGTACATAAATTACAGGAAGAACCGAGCTAATCTACGGAGGGGGATTTGGCCTACTAAAGTTGAGCCATTGCTCTTCGAATGAAGTAGATCCCAGAAGGTCGTCAATGGAAATTCGACCTCGTCCCCGACCTCGATTTCTTCCAGAAGAAAAACTCCGACCTCGCGACGTAGCCGAACTCCGCCCCGCAGCCCGGCCACCTCGGCTCGGTCTGGCCTGACGTCCCCGAGAAGTAGCTTTCACCTCGCGAGCAGGCATAGTCCGAGAAGACGACGGAGCAGACTCGTCCGCACTATTGGATAGAAACGCATGAAGTTTAGGACGACGAGACAACACGCATTTATACATGTTCGTGCTTTCTCTGAGCATCTCATGAGCCCCTTGAAGCTCCCAGGACTCGGGGCCGCATGCTGCTTTTAAATCGAGATACGGCTCTAACAGTTCCTTCGTCTTTAATTCTGCCTCGGATATGGTGATACCACCATTGCGACGGATGATATCTTCATATTCAGCATGCTCCTCGACGATCTTCTCATGATCCTTCAGAACACGCCCAGCTCTACCCCGGGCAACTTCCAACTCTTCCTCCACCTGAAGAAGCTTGGCCTGAAGCAAATCGGCATTCTCTTGACCAGCGAGCTGCTTGACCTCAGCCTCCACGCAGAGCGACTCAAACTTCCCCTGCCATTCCTCAAGCTCGGATTCTTTTAACTTCAACATAGCACACTTTTTATCAAAAAGTGCCTCAGCTCGGCGACATCTCTCTATCCATAGTTGAGCTAGGGCTCGTTGTTCAGACAGATCTTGAGAAAGGAGACTCATTTTCTTGTGTAAAGAAAGTATATCAGGAGAATCCAAAGTCTACACACACAAGGAAATGCAAAATTTGTTTATTCAAGAAGGTCTGAGTACAAAATTACATATATACAAAAAAAAAAAAAAAACTAAGGATCGTCGACCTCCTTGTTTTGAGGAGGTGGTTGCCCGGAATGGAGATCCTTGGAAGAATCATCAGCGCCAGCATTCTTGGGATCCTCCGAACTCTTGTTAGAGTTCGGGTCTTCATCAGCTGCGGCCTCACGCTCCTCTTCCTCTCCCTTGTCTTCTTCTTCGTCCTCGTCAGGAAGAGAATCGAAGACTGCGTCGAGGGTGGGGTCCCGATCTGTCGAGCACGCAGCAATCTGCTCGGCGGATAGGAGCACGGACGAGCTGGTGAGGTCGTCCAAAATAGGTAGATGGCCGAGGTGACGTCGGATCACTTTGGCATACTGGCAAGGGAGAGCCTCATCCTCCAGGTGCTCATAACAATATTTGGAAACGTCCAGGTCGGGGAAGTCCCTGGTGGCCTCCTCCAAAGCGCTCAATGCGTAGTTCCCATTGATAAGCCCAGCCAACTCATTGGCTAGGCTAGAGAAGCTCTCCGACAATAGAAGCCTCTTGGTATAGGCCCGCAGGATCTCGCCTTGACTGGCTGCCAGTTTGGACTCCCTGCCCTTGGCTGCGCTCAGCTCGGCCTCAAACCTTTTCTGAGCTTTCTCGGCCTCCACCTCGGCCCTCGCGAGCTGAGCGCCCAGCTCAGACTTGACGGTCTTCACCTCCTCCCGGGATTTGGCCAACTCCCCCTCAGCTTTCTTCAGCTTGGCCACGGTCGACATCAGCTTCTCGGAGTACTGACTTTTTTCGTCCTCGTGCCTCGCTGACATCTCCCCGACGCCACTCTTGAGCCAGCCCATGAACATATCAATGCCCTGCGAAAAGGAATGCAGTTAGCTACAAATAAGCAAGAATTATAGAAAATTAAGTAACAAATCTTCACCTCGGGAAAAGGCAAATCCCCTAGCTGGGCTGGAATAGTAGCCGGGCTCGCGTCAGCACCTGAAATGTCGACAATCTCCATGTCGACCTTAGATTTTTTGAGAGATGGACTGCCAGAAGGAGAAAGAACACCCGTCGCAGCAGGCCCTGCTACCTCGGTTCACTGAACCAAGTCAGATCCTCCAAGCTGACCCTGGTCAGATGACGCAGATCGTCCTGACGACCTCGGCCTCTTGCCCCCGCGAGCTGCGGCCTTGGCGTCGGCTCCCTTTATCTTCCTGAACTTCACTGCAAATGCAAGGCAAGTAAAGGGGTTAGGCAACGGATCAACAAAACAAAACAATCCTAGCAGCACTAGCGGGGCCTCACCCGTCGCAAGATCCACCATACTTTGGGGCTCAAACGGGCTTAACCCCGCTTCAGCTAGAGAATCTTCGTTGTAGTTCTCAACAAAAGGGCCGCGATTCTTCATCGCTTTAACAGCAGACTCCAAAGCATTATCTACCTAGTCTATTATCCACTCAAAAGGCTTGCCTACCCTCCACATATGCTCGACTAAGCTATAATGTCGGCAAAAGAAAAATTTCGAGTGCCATTTGTCTAATTTATTTTGAGTTCGCCCCTTGAACTCAGCCCGGGCAGAAGCATAGTACTAGTCAGCCGACTTTTTGAAGACAAAAAGCTCGAGAATGAGCTCGGCAGATAATCGGTGACCCTCGTGAATCGCCGCCACACCCAAATCAGTGAATTGCCTAAACGAGTTTGGCATTATCTGCCCCAAGGCTAACCGAAGCTTCTTCTGGAGCTCGGCAAAGGGCTCAGGGAGGGGTAGTCGGAGACCGGAGTGCAGGTTGTCCTCATATATAGTAATGAATCCCATCGGAGGAGAGCACGCCCTATCCTCCGGACGAGGTTCTATTAATTCAACATCAGAAGGAAAATTGTACGACTGGGCAAGAAACCTTATCCTAGACTCGTCTAAGATGGAGGGATAATCGGCCACTTTCCCCTCTACACACCCGAGAACCATTAAACTTTCAATGGCGGGAATGGAGGATCCTACGGAAAAAATCCTAAATTCGACACTGCTATCGACGGCACTTGCCGCAGAAGATTCGCTACTTCTAGTAGATTGAGAATGGGAAGCCATACTTACTTGTGAAATTACGATTGAATGTTACGGTGCGGTTGTGAACAGAAGCCCCAACGGAGAGAGAACCGGCGGCACGGTGGTACGAAAGGTTGAGGGCTTTGTGAACAGAGAAGGGGGAGAGAGAAGATTTTCTGGGCAAAAAAATCCCTTTTGCTATAATGGCGGATATGAAATAGCGTGATATGCAAAGAGACGTTTCATATCCCGCAATATATGTTTGAATCCCCCCGTTACGCATTACACACATGTGAACGTGGGCCCGTCCTTCTTGGAACGTGAACCGTTTCTAAAAATTTCGAAAACAGCGCCCACTAACTTTCCCTCCTCACTAGTTCGGATATGGGCCACATGCATAACCAAACCAGGGAGCTGATTGCTAATCTCGTTCTACCTGCAACTTGAGCTCGGGAGATAGGCTCGCTAATTCAGCTCGTGAAAGGTGATCTGCGCGATTAATCACCTCGGAAATTTGACCTCGCAGTCTGCATCTACATGTCTTCTTTCCTCTTTTTTTTTGGGGGGGGGGGATGTGATAGTACCGGCCTCTTCTTGGGCCTGACCTAAGGCCCAATCTAATTGAGCTTATATATTAAGCTCGGCCCACAGAACCTAGGCCCAGGCGAAATTACTAACTGCCTTGAAGACCAAGTAACGAAGCCTTACCTTGGAGAAGAAGGAATCCTATTATGAAGGAAATTCGGATATGTATGAGGAATCCTAGTAGGATTAGGGCTCAATTCAAGGCCTATATATAGATGCTAGATTAGAGGTGTAAATACGTTCAAATACTCATTGTACTCTCAAGCAATAAAAGTTAGATATTCTCCCCGTGGACGTAGATCGCATTGATCGAACCACGTAAATCCTTGTGTCATCGCATTGTTATTATTTTCAGTTACTTTTGCAAACCCTAAATCTATCATATTCATTAACTCGTTTAATTCCTACCTAATTTAATTCCTTCCTTCCAATCACTTCCTAAGCTTTCAAAGACTTTGAGAGGAAAAAATTGATTTTAATATTTTTGAGATGGGATCTATTTGATGTGATAATTATGCTTATTTCTATTACAAATATGTGGCTTATCTTATGTGTTATACTATTATTCACTTTCGGGGAATATTACTAGCACTCGGATAGAATTTGGAATTTTTCTAAATAAATATGTGCTGGGATAATCTGAATCAGGTTCTACGGAATAAAATCATTTTGTGTTATCTATATTTTTTTTTACTGCTAATAGAATACTACAATGTCTTTAAAAAAGCAAATGTAATGTAAAATATAACTCTCTATTTTTGAGCTATAAAATATAATAGTGCAATTTGGTTGTTATTTTTTTATTTTTTATTTTATCAAAAAAAGCTAGGTCATCATTTAATTTTAGTTAGTAGTACATCACACGCATTCAGTTTTAGGATTGTATAGCATTAATTCTTGTACTAGATAAACCATCAAAAAAAAAAATCTTTATTAGATAAATTTTTTTCTTCAAACCTTTACGAAATCCCTTAACTAATGTAATGGATTGTTGAGTTTAAAGTGCCCATAAAAGTACTGGATAGTTAATAAATCTGGCCGTATCTTGCAACTTCATGTTTTTTTTAAATTCATTTTTGAAGGAGGTATCTTGCAACTGTAACTAATCTTTAAGTAAATCTCTTTTACAGTACCATCTTTTACGTGTCCAGTTATAATTTGAATTCATTTTTAAATATTAAAAAGCAAAAATTATGTTCCATGTTTTTAGATTTAAAAGAAATCAAAATATAAAAGTTTTAAAATTTCTTATAATAAGAAAAATTAAATTATAAAAGTTATAAACTTGTATGTACCTAGTACATGATATTTTGGTCATATGAAGCTCACTTTATCTTTTGGATTTTGATCTACCTCCCACTAATTTTGCAATTAGAGAAACTATTCTAATAAGAAAAGAGAAAATTTATAGATATTAAAAAATAAAACACGTGGTAAAATTGATTGAAGAAATTAGAAGTGACGATGTTCTAGTAAACTTAAAATGGTATAGCTGAAAATGAGAGCGTTGGAAAAATTAGTAAAAGTTTTGATTTATCCTAAAATTCAATTGATCTCAATTGAGTAGATGAAGCCATCAATTTGAACTTAGTTATAGCTCACTGTTTCAGCGTAGGGATTTTGTCTTTATAGGTTCAATCAGAAGGAGTCAGCCAGACTGAGAAGGCAAGTGGTCAGTCAGACCTGAACTCAACTGACTCCAGAACTGATCCATGCAGTTCATGCAAGTCGAGCAGTTCTGTCGAAGTCAAACATTCTAAATTCAAGAAGAGAAGACTTGGAAGACGAAGAAAGAAGAAGAATTCAAATTCAAATTCAAACCTACTAAGAAGTACAAGACAACCTGTAACTTTTCATAAATGGACCGACCACAGAGACTTGTATAAAGCAAAGGTTGCAGTTACCATTTCGGAAAAGATTGCAGAGGAGTAGGTGGAGTGTCATACTTTTTGGCAGAGGTCAAACGACTCTTTCCAATGGCTAATTGATCTCCCTTTCTATAAATAGATGTCTCCCCTTTGCTAGCAAGATACATAAACCTCATGCGAAGAAGCAAATAGAAGAATTTGAGCACTCAGCCCCTCGCAAAACAACAACAAGTTTCTGTCGAAGAATAAGTAGAAGCCGAGAGTCCATTCCTCCTCCTGTTCTTACTTCTAGCCTCTTAAAAATCCCCATTCTATGATCGAGTCTAGAGTTTTAGGTTTTCGCATAGTTTCTAAGTAGACTCTCTATTGCAAATCTGAGCCTCTAATCCTTAGGACGAAGCCTTCACTTTTCTAAGTGTAGAAGACTTCATACTTGGAAAAATCCCCAACCTTCAAACCCCATGTCTTTCTTTAAATCCGTAATAAAAAATAGATTGTACATTTGCCCGCAAAAGTGTTGTAAGGTTTTGTTCGAACCCGTAATCGAACTGGTTAGGGTGTTTGGTGCCCGCAAACTAAACTGAATATTTTATAAGCACGCGTAAGCTTATCTAGTAGATTACTTCCCCGAAAAAGGAAGTCGTGGACGTAGGAGGTCAATCTCTGAACCACGTAAAAATACTGGGTTTTTTTATTTTCAGTATTTACATTCAGTTATCTAACCGACTGACCCAACATATAAAATAGTTTTCTGAAAAACTGCACTAAGTATATTTCTGGAACTTGACCTTCCCATCAAAGATTACAGTTTAAGTAACGAGCTTTAAATTCCACCAACTTCTGCATTGCTTAACTCTTTGAAACATCAGTCGGCCCACAAAATTGACCCTCAGTCAAAGAAGTCAGTTGTGCACCTAACTGTGCGATTAGCTCCGACCGACCTTCTTAGTCGTCGAGCAAACTGAACTGAGTAGTTTTACTTAAAGAAAAAGATTTTCAAGAAAAATCGCTACTTGTGTATCCCCTCTCCACATACATCAAGTTACTCATTACTAGGACCATTAGAGAGATATAAATGAACTGAGGCTAGAGAGTTAGACTCTATCTCCGTAAGTTAAAATTGCTCCGCTATAGTGCACACAGTCTATAACAATTGCATACAAGATACAACGGTCGGGGTGAATCGAGATGTTGCACTACGCGTCGATGTTCCGATGACTCGAACTATGTGAGTAGTATTATTATCTTTGAATTTAGTGCCGAATTGAGTGAGTGAATTCAAATTCTAGAGATGTAAAGATTTCATCAAAGAGATGGTTACGTCTCTGTTAACCCCAGTTCGCTAATTTCTTTTACACCATAAGTGTATGGATGTAATTGAGCACGGAGAAAAGTAAGGTCGTATTCTACAGGGTTGTGATTAAATTAATAAGTACCACTTTCTGTTTTTCCTCTATTTAAACTTACGAACTTGGATTTGAATTATTAAATTAGAAGTAAACAAATATTATAATAAAAACAAAATAGCTAATATAATTAAAGATTCAAATAAGGGAAAAGATATCCTAAGGCTTCAATTCCAATGGATAATTAAACTTAAAATCTCATCAATCAACCAATTAATACGGATCTTAACTCTTCTTAAAACAATAACAAATTTAGTTTAAACCTACTCTTGTAGTACCTAAACCGTGGATTGCTCACTAGGGTTCTCGTCTCTAATAAACATCATAAGCAAGCATTTCCAAAAATATCCTAATATGAAAGCACTCACACAAAGCCTTCTCCTCCCGATTTTTATGCAATGCATGTCCTATATTCCGATTCACAAATTAATCCTCATATCTTGAATCTCGAATTAACACAACGTAATATGATAAATTGGTGATCAAGCAACTAGCACGAAAAACAAATCAAGAATATAAGAAAAAAGAGAGGGACATAAATTGGTCAATTGATTAAGAATTAAAGCTAATTATCCATCTACTCTGTAACCTTAAGATATAAGAAGATTAGCTACTCATAATTAAGCAAACACCAAATTGAAATAAAAGAAATTCATGATCAACAATAAAGAAAAACTGTAACAGAAATGAAAAATCTCGATTGCTTGAACTCTTGAATCTTGTCTCCAATTCTCCAAAAGCTTAAAACAAAGCTAAAAGTTTGCTAAAACTATGTAAATGAATAAAGGTTCTCTCTTCTATGTAATAGAAGGAGTATTTATACTAAGAAAAACTACCACAATTTGTCCAAGAGTAAAAATTAAACTAGGAAAAGAGTTTAAGTTGAAAAATGAGAGAATTTGGGGAAAAAACCGCCCTTCCATGCAAGTGCATGGTGGACCTCATGAAAAATGCGAAAAAATGTGAAAACAGAAGGCTCTATGTAGTTGGCCATGCAGCAACAAGCCAAACCGTATGGATTTGTGTCTGAGCGCAATAATATTTGTTACGAAACAGATGAAAGACATAATGTAGGGACTAATTATCAGTGTATTATTCAACTAATAGAGGGACATATATATACAAGAGATATCAAGATAATTAAGGAAAGAATTAAAAACCCTATTCTATCATACTATATATAACACACTCATTCTAACACTCTCCCTCAAGCGGCGCATAGATATTAATCATGCCCAGCTTGTTACATAGATAATTAACCCTAACACTATTAAGAGCCTTGGTGAAGATATCTCCCAACTGGTCTTCACTTTTCATATACCCAGTAACAATCAACCCTTGCTGAATCTTCTCACGGATAAAGTGACAATCAATTTCAATGTGCTTCGTCCTTTCATGAAAGACTGGATTAGAAGCAATATGACGTGCAACTTGATTATCACACCATAACTTAGCAGGCATTGAGACTTTCAAGCCCACTTCAATCAAAAACTGACGCACCCACATAATCTCACATGTAGACTTGGCCATAGCTCTATATTCAGACTCTGCACTTGAGCGCGACACCACCTTTTGTTTCTTGCTTTGCCACGAAATCAAATTCCCTCCAAAGAACACACAAAATCCTGAGGTAGACCTTCGATCTTCTCTAGCTCCCGCCCAATCAGCATCGGAAAAGCATTCAATCTTGTCATGACCATGATCACCATACACAATGCCACGTCCGGGTGCCCCCTTCAAATAACATAAAATCTGTTCCACTGTTTTCCAATGATCAACTGTTGGTGAGGACATATGTTGACTTACCACGCTAACTGAATAAGCAATATCAGGACGCGTCACTCGCAAATAATTCAACTTTCCAACAACTCTTCTGTATCTCTCAGGATCATCAAATAAAACACCATCTGTTGTAAGTTGTAAATTAGGAGTCATCGGAGTGCTGCATGGTTTAGCTCCCAACTTTCTAGTTTCTGATAGTAAATCAATCACATACTTCCTTTGAGATAGGAAAATTCTTCCTTTCTAGCTTCTGATTACTTCAACCCCTAAGAAATACTTGAGCTCTCCCAAATCTTTAGTATCAAATCGAGTGGTAAAAAATGCTTTCAGTGATGCAATGCCTTCAAAGTCACTACCCGTGATCTCATCAACATAAACAACTAACAATATAATACCAGAATCGGAGTGTTTGTAAAAAACAGAGTCATCAGATTTACTCTGCTTCATGCCGAACTCCTCAAGAACACGAGTGAATGTGCCAAACCACGCACGGGGACTCTGCTTCAAGCCATACAATGATTTACGAAGATAACAAACCTTATGAGACTCCCCCTGAGCAACAAAGCCAGGCGGTTGCTCCATATAGATGTTATCGAGGAGATCACCATGAAGAAAGGCATTCTTGATATCCAACTGATGCAACGGCCAATTATTCGAGGCAGCTAGGGAAATCAAGAGCCGAATAGAAGTGAACTTAGCAACAGGAGAGAAAGTCTCAGAATAATCAACACCATGAATCTGAGCATAACCTTTTGCCACCAGACGAGCTTTTAAGCGAGAAATTGTTCCATCAGGATTAAATTTAATCGTAAACACCCACTTACAGCCAATGGATCGTTTACCAGGAGGAAGCTCAACAAGAACCCAAGTCTCATTAGCTATCAGAGCATTCATCTCCTCAACCATAGCAGCAGTCCAACCAGAATGAGCCAAAGCTTCAGCAACAGTTTTAGGAATACGAACAAGAGAAGCAACAAGAGCACGAGTGGCCGGAGACAAATGAGCATAAGAGACAAAAGCAGCAATGGGATAGGTACAAGTGCGTTTACCTTTACGAAGAGCAATGGGAAGATCATCACTCGGAGTTGGATCTGACGACGAAGTTATTGGCTCATCGGGACACGTAGAAGAGGCATCACGAACCGCCTCAGCAGTAACAGGCACGAAAGGTGGGCGACGACGAGAGTATGTATGGACGATGGGTGGCATAGCAGACTCGGACTGAGGAACAACTGGAGTGGAAACTGTATACCGGAGAAATGCTAGATCCTCATCCTCAGAAGGAGAAAGAGTAGACTCGGGACTGAACAGAATATGTTCAGAAAATGAGACATCAATAGACACAAGATATTTGTTTAGACTAGGACAAAAACACCGATAACCCTTTTGAACCCTAGAGTAACCCAAAAATATACACTTTAGAGATTTCGGATCCAATTTTGTAACCTGTGGTCGGACATCTCTAACAAAGCACATACTACCAAATATCTTGGGCTCAACGGGAAACGAAGGTTGAGATGGAAAAAGAACATGAAAAGGAGACTCACCACGAAGAATAGAAGAAGGCATGCGATTGATAAGAAAACATGCAGTAGAGACAGCATCAGCCCAAAAATATTTAGGAACTTGCCGAGTAAACAATAAAGCTCTAGCAGTCTCAAGGAGATGCCTATTCTTCCTTTCGGCAACACCATTTTGAGATGGTGTGTCCACACAAGAAGTTTGATGAAGAATACCATTGTGCATCATATAATTACGAAATGTATCAGATAGATATTCCTTAGCATTATCACTTCGCAAAATTTTCACAGACACATTAAATTGAGTCTTAATTTCAGCACAGAAGGAAAAAAAATGAGTGAATAACTCAGACCGACTCTTCATCAAATACAACCATGTCATACGAGAGTAGTCATCAACAAAAGTGACAAAATAACGAAATACGGGTTTAGCTGTAATGGAACAAGGACCCCAAACATCAGAATGGACTAACGCAAAGGGAGCACTAGCTCGCTTATTGACTCTAGGACTTAAACTAACTCGATGAAATTTTGCAAACTGACAAGACTCACAATCTAAAGAAGAAAACTGAGAAAGCTGTGGACACAACTTCTTCAAAGACAATAGAGAGGGGTGCCCCAACCGACAATGTACTTCCATAGCAGTAATGATTCCAGTGCATGCTACTGATGAAGGTTGTTGTTCATCAAGAATGTAGAGACCTTCGGATTCGTGTCCCTTACCAATAATCTTCTTCGTCGCAAGATCCTGAAATAAACAATGATCAGGAAAGAATGAGACACTACAATTAAGATTGCGAGTAAGCTTACTCACAGAAACCAAATTGAACGAGAGGTTAGGGAGATTAAGGACAGAAGAGAGGGACAAAGACGGTGTAGGATTGACCGTTCCCGATCCAACGACACATGACTTAGAACCATCAGTTAAAGTAACGGGAAAATGAGTATTACTGGTCTTAAAGGTAGAAAATAATTTGGAATTAGCTGTCATGTGATCGGTAGCTCCAGAATCTATCACCCATTTGGAAGGTGAGGAAACTAGACAAGCATTAGATTTACCTAACTCGACAAGAGCAGTGACAGAAGTTGATTGCGATTGACTTAACTCTTGTTGCTGTAACAACTTGGCATATTCATTGGCGGAAATAGTAATGGAGTCACTAGAGGAGCTGCTACGAGGGCTGCATTCAGCCACATGCGCAGACGAAGTAGGCTTTTTATTACGCAGCTTCGGACAATCCCTCTTGATATGGCCAAATTCGTGACAGTAACGACACTCCACAGATGATGACCACTGCTCCCGAGATGCTGAATTGTGCCCTTTGGTCCCAGTGTGCTTGTACTGAGGCTTCCCAGACTCATAGGTCGAAGCACGGCTAACAAGAGCACTCCCAAGGTGAGAGACGGGGACAGAGGGTGAACGCTTAGTCCGAAGAATCCTACTAAAGGCCTCTTGTAGAGAGGAAATAGTAGAGTCAGACAAAATTTGTGATTTAGCGGTCTCAAACTCATCTGGAAGACCCGCCAAGAAACTCATCACCGCCATCTGATCTCGTTGGGTACGTTGTACACTAATATCATCACTGAAAGGAAGTAATGAATTCAATTCTTCGTAAGTCTTCTTAAATGCCATGAAATACTCTGTAAGCGATCGATCTCCTTTGTCCGGCCTGTAAAATGCCTGACACACATTATAGATACGAGAAATATTTTCTTTTCCTGAATACAAGAGGTCAAGATATGATATGAGAGTTTTGACCGTCTTGCAGTGAGTGACCATCCCAACAACATCGCTACTGATAGAGTTACGAATCTGCAAAAATAACCGAGCATCCTCCTGAAGCCATGAAAGTTTGGACATTTCAGATGATGGTGGATCATCAGTCAAACGTTTATCCATGGACGTACTCAAGAGATAAAGCTCAATAGTCTGACGCCAATCCATATAATTGTGAGAATCGAGTTTGTGTTTGGTAATTCTAGTCATCACAGGCACAATATCAACCGTCTTAGAATCAGCGCTAGACATCTCGTACTAGAATAAACCACAGCAGCAAACAAGCAGAAAACAGCAATGGAGATGAACACCAAAACAAAAACGAGAAGCTGTACCAAAACGGATCCAACACCAATCCGGTATTGATCCAAATAGTCACACAGATCGAAAAGAAACGTCGAGGCAAGCCCAACGAAACCGATCGGGAAGAATTCCGGCCACAAACGCGCTCTCACGCACCGGAGGAGGGGCTGGTGGCGGCGGATAGAGGCGGCGCGTGTGACTCACACGTGCGGATTCCGACGACGAAACTTGGTGCAGAGGTTCGCCGGAGGATGGCGCGGCTCCCAGTGGTGGAGGTGTAGACCGGAAAGACGTAAAACAGAAATGGGTGGCGGCTGACCGAAATTCGTTTCTTTTTTTTTTTTTTTTATTTCCAAAATCCTAAGCTTTGATACCATGTTACGAAACAGATGAAAGACATAATGTAAGGACTAATTATCAGTGTATTATTCAACTAATAGAGGCACATATATATACAAGAGATATCAAGATAATTAACGAAAGAATTAAAAACCCTATTCTATCATACTATATATAACACACTCATTCTAACAATATTCAATCGCTTCATTGTCCATCGTTTCAACTCTGATTTAAGATCCATTTTCTCCTATGAACTCCTATAGAAATTTACTTTCATCCTATCATGCTCAATTTGCATAAGATTATATCTAATTTTCTGCAAAATCAAACAAAGTACGAATGAACATCATATTTCATGAATTACCAATAGTTAAGCACAAAACTCAATGCAAACATGATTTTCCAATCCAAATCAACACCAATTAAGCTTAAAAAGATGAGAAAATCCATGTTTATCAAGCCCAACCAACATATCCCTGATGAACCCATATTTGTGTGCATTTTTCGTGTCTTTTTGTTATGTCTTGTGTGTCGTTTTAGAGTCTTTTTGTGTCTAGGAGGACATAAGTTGGAGGAAGTGGGTGTAGGGCAGAACAAGTGCGATTGTGGGCATAATCTGTGAAAAACTGCTTTTCTGGCATTGGGCAACGATACCATGCAATATGGGCATAGGGCTGAAGTCTGTAGCTGGGAATGAAAAGGCGTATCTTGAGCAAGTTACAAGTGAAGGAGTACATCCTCATATCATTTTGGCCAAAGGAGCAGAGAACCCAAAATTGTGCGCGTCATGGGCAAGACTGACACAGCCGTGACCAAGACAGAAGGAATGTTGGCCGTCGGCTGCGGACGTTACTTCATCTCCAAGGAAGAAGATGAGGAAGGAAACTTCCATCCTTATCATGAAGAGTCCGGTCAAAGTCTGATCCATCAAGGAGAATGAAAGTTGTCCAAGTCTATCCCAACAAGGAAAGGAGGCCTAACAAGAGAAGAAGTTCAAGCCCATAAGGAAACCAACTTTAACCCTAATTCTTACCTATATATATGGCTGCATTCTCTTTTATAATAAATCTTTTTCATCACCCTTTATCACACCTTTAGTTTACTTTTTCGTTTAGCAAATTTACTTTAAGTGTTAGAAAGAGTAGACAAGTCCTATGGGCAACACCCTTTATTTTTCTGCACTACTTTCTGCTGGCCATCGTGGCCAAGACATTTTCTGTTTTGCTGGAGTACAATTCATATTTCAGGTTAATTCCAAGTATGTTTTCTTTTATATCTTTTGCGTTGATTTCAATTTATATTTTGTCTAGCTGAATCACTGAGCCTGGATTGGTGCGATGAGTTGAGCATAAACCAAAACACTCGAGAGGTTGAATTTGAATTAATTACTTGCATGCTTTTATTCCCGAAATACTAGGTTTGTTGACCAATGCTTTTGTTGAACTTAAGTAGTTAATAGACTGTTAATTGCTTGGGCAAGATAAAAGTACAAATAGAAATCAGGAGTTCACATAAAGAGTCTCTTGTGCCTGAAAAGTATAACGAGTATCGGAGAGCAGTCGATGTCTTGGGCAACTCTTGGCTGATTTGGGTCTAAACGTCCCTAGAGCTTCTTAAGCAAAATGGTTGTTGAATACTCTTCTTGGTTGTCTTGACCAGGGAAGGGGTTTTGTCTAGAGTGTCTCTGGCATAATCTAAGTTAAAAGGATAGATGAAGAGTAGAGTATTCTAGTCATGACTTTGTGACCATAGGGCTAGAATTAACCTACTTGGAAACCAAATACTAATTGCATGTGACGAAAATCTTTGCACCAATGACTGAGTGAGTGTTTATGTTCAATGATTCGATCCCAATCCAGGTATACTTTATTATTGATCAAGTTCTTGTTTAGTTTTCAGTATTAATTTTCACTACTTGTTGACCAAGACGAGTGGAGTCGAGACCAAAGCCCTATTTTGCAACACCGGTTACGTGGAAGAGAGACTACACCAATTCCCTTGGAAGAGAGACTACACCAACACCAATTACCGCTCGCTACCGCCTACTGTGGGCATAGGATTTATAAATTTTATTTGCACGAAGTGCAAACGACAACTTCATCAAATTGGCGCCATTGCCGGGGACTTGGTTCCAAGTTCAATCATTATCCCAGGAAAGATCCACAGACCCATCTTCAGAATTTTAAGATGGCATGCAGCACCATTACGATCAACAATCCTCATAAGAGATTTGGGGATTATGTAAGGTTGCTCACATTCTCTTTTTTCACTACTTGAAGGGGCACGAGAGTGGCTTTATACCTTGCCCGAGGGAAGTATGGATACATGAAAGAAATAGCAGCAGGCATTTCTTTGATAAGTATTTTTCTGTTGGTCATATATAAAGCGTGAGGAATGCAATCTCCTCAGTAAAGATGGGCACACATGAGTCGTTATATGAGTACTAAGAGAGGTTCAAGAAGATGTTGTCGCGATGCCCACAACACCGGATTGAGGAGATAGATCTTGTTGAGTATTTCATGCGGGGATTGCGAGCTTCAGAAAGGAAGTGGATTATAGCTGCTTGTGGAGGAGGAATTATTGATCAATCACTATCGAAAGTGTTCAAGAAGATAGCTGCTACGGCCGAGCAATCAAGAGATGAAGATGACATCCCTAGAGGCAGTTCTCATGACCATGGTTGAAAAAAAGATGCTCTGGTCAATACTATAAAAGAGTTTATGGCCAAAATGGATGAAAGAATAGAGGCCATAAGCAGAAAGGTGGAATGGGCAACAGAGATTCGGTGGGACATAATCAGCAAGGTTGCAATGGGCAACAAAGATTTGGTTCTGGGCAAAACAACAACTTTGGATACCACCAGAATGAGAATCTGAGATATGGCAATAACCACTATTAAGTGCCACCTCCACATCAGCAACCTCAACAACTTGCCCAACAACAACAGCCATGTGTTCCTCCCCATCATGACCAGAACAGAGGAGAATTCATGAGGGACACCATGGATCACTTTCGGAAGGATTTTGAGAACATTCAAATGGAAAGTCGAGGCACATCTGACAACCTTGAAGCTCAACTAACACACATTACTCAAACATTATCTAAGTTTGTTGAAGAGAAGAGCGGGCGACTTCCTACCCAAGTGGAGATCAATAAGGAGCAGGTCAATGTTGTGACCATGAGGAGTGGAAGGACATTACCTGAACCAGTGCCCAAGGCACCACCCAAGGAAACCATTGACAGAATTGCCCAAGAGAATCAAAAGCTACGTAAAGACTTTGAGTGTTTCCAGATCGAGACCAGAGACAACATGGCCAACATCAGTGCTCAACTATCACATATCTTCCAAGCTATAAAAAAGTTGGTGGAAGATAAAAATGGAAAACTTCCTGGTCAAGTTGAGATTAATCGGGAGCCAACAAAAGAAAAGGTGGAAATTGAGGAAGTGAGCATGGGTTCAGCTAATGTGGAGAAATTATACGATGAACTCAAGGCCAAGAGAGATTCTGCCATCTTGGCCAAGAAGAATCCCGTCGTTAGTTCAAAGGGGGATGAGGAGTTGTTCGAGTCTTTGAAAGTTGAAAGAGAAGCAATGCTATTGGCCAAGAGGACCAGTTCCAAGCTTAATGGTCCACCTGCACCTTATCCAAGGAAATTTGCCCGAGATAGGGAGAAGCAAGAGATGGCCAACATGCTCAATACTTTTAGGAAAGTGGTAATCAACCTTCCTTTGCTCACTACTCTAAGGTCCATTCTCAAATGTACTAAGTTCTTGAGAGAGTTGTGCACTACGAAGACAAAGTACCCCAACGATGCCAAATTCCATATAGGGGCGAATGTATCGGCCATAATGCATCCAAATTTGCCCATAAACTGCAAGGATCTGGGCATGTTCTCTATACCATGCATAATTGGAAACACAAAAATTCCAAAAGTGATGCTTGATTTAGGTGCCTCCATCAATGTTATGCCCAAGTCAATGTACGATGAGATGATGATAGGACCATTATCCCCCAGTCGAGTTGAGATCCAATTGGCGGATTCATCAATAATATGTCTTGAGGGACTTTTGGAGGTCGTATTGGTCAAGGTTGGAGACCTCAAATTTCAGGCTGACTTTTATGTCTTGGATACAGGAAAAGCCTCGACCGAGGTACTGGTAATGCTCTTGGGGCGACCATTCTTGAAGACGGCAATTACCAAGATTGATTGTGAGACGGACAAGTTAACATGTGCGGTCGCAGGCAAAGTTGTTACTTTTAATGCCTATAACACACATAGGCAATCCCATAATGTTGAGATGGTCAAGAGCATGGGCAGTATTGATGCAACTGCGGAAGATTCTGGGCAATAGACTGGTATTGATGATCTTGTTGAAGAAGGTAGAACTGAGGACTGTGTCCAAGAAGATAGTTTGAAGATTGTCCAAGCGGTCAACTACTTCAGTGCTGAGGTTGACGGGCATCATAAAATAAAGTTATCTACTTACTTCAAGATGATTAAAAGCATGGATGTTGAGCAATCTGCTTAAGATGATGAATTGGAGATCAACCATGAAGGCAAGAGACCCTTAGGAATGGAGCAGATTTACCATGCTATGAGGAAGTTGGGTATACAACTAGTCGAGAACGAGAAGAATGAGATGAAGGCAAAGATGTTACAAAAGAGATGGAGAGTATGCATCAACCAACGGAAGAAAAATCGCACAAAGCCTTTTCCCTTCATTGATAAGATCTTGGCTGAGAAAAACTGTTGTTGTTTGGATTGCAAGCATGGCTCTATAAGAAGAAGATGAAGAAAGCTCGCAACCGAATCATCAAGGGAAATAATTCTTACTATGGGCTCGATGCTGGTCAAAAAGAGGCTCTAGATCTCCTTGACCATGAGCAACACTGATCAAGGTAACTTGACGTCATGCCCAAGACGTAAAATAGGACGCTGACCAGAAGACAACCTGGTATGTTTTTAAATTTTATGTTTTTCTTTATTATTTTTTTATTTTTTCGTAATTTCTTTTAAGTAATTTTATTTAAGTGCTAACCTTAGGAAGTAATGTTGTTCCTTGCAAGAGGTGTTTTGTTTATCATGATTGTAGGAATTCAGGGCAACCATGTTCGCGTCCACTATTGTGTCCAAAAAAGGAGAAGTTGATGGCAAGTCTTGGGCAACGAAGCAAGATTTAAATGACATTCAAAGGCGGGTACACTACCATCAGCAAGGCCTTCATTCCCAAAACCATTGACAAGGGGCAAGAGGAAGGTTTCTACGTTTGAACTATAAGGGATCGAGGTTAGCAGACTGGGATAACTAGAGGGGCCTTCTTGCCCAGAATCATTGACAAGGGGCAAGAGGAAGGTTGTTACCTCTGGACTGTAGGACATCGAGGTTAGCAGCCTGGGCTAACTGAAGGAGAATGTTTTCGCACACTAAGAGTTCTTACTTACTCAACGTATCTCCAAAAGAGGACAAGTCATTTTTGCAAAATTTCTTTTAGAGAACCATCAGCAGTGGGCATAATGTATACCTGCCTTGCTTGAGTAACAAGGAATTGCAAACCTTGAGATTCTAACCAGACTGGAAGAAGTTAATGCAACACATATGGAGACCTTCCAAGCCACTCATTTTGCCTTCAATTCATTCTTTCCCACAACACATCCAGATGTTTTGTTACACGTTTCTCTTAATTTGTTTCCTCCCTTTATTTGTGTTTAGATTAGGTTGTTTTTAATATTTATCATTCGTATTTTTGTTTTTGTTCTTTGTTATTGGTCACGACTTCACCCACTTTGCTCAAAGCAAAGTGTGTGGTGGGGTCGTTGTTATTTGTTTGAGTCTGTTGTGTTTGTGTCTTGACCACCACCTTACCCACTTTGCTCAATGCAAAGTGTGTGGGTTGGGGTCGCTATTGTCAAAATGTTTTGTTTAAATTGAGTCTGTTGATCAACATGATTAGAGTCTAGGTCAAGGTCAAGTATGAATTTATGTTATGATTGAGTATGTTGTATGAAGATAGGTAGGATGGAATGAATCTATGAGCTACCTTGTGAGGATTTGAGCCTTAAAATTGTTGTACATATCATATCCAATATTATTTTCTTTCTTCTGTGAGATATGACCATGATACTTGACGATCTAGAACTTGCCTTCATTCTCTTTGAAGCTAGTTAACTTGATTAACGTACTTAGATGATTTAGGCATATTTTTGTTCATTTAGCTCAGAGCCTAAAAAGACTTACCCTATGTTTATCCTTTGACTAGCCCCCTCGAGCTTGAAATGATTTCTTTCTATGCACTTAAAATTAGCCTGATAATTATAACCATCTCGGTCAAGAGAACTCAGGTCTAGAAAAGATGAGGGATACACTATCTTGGGCCAAACACCTGACTCTTGAAGGATACTTTGTATGCCTAAGTATAGAGGTGTTGTTAAAAAAAATGTAAAAAAAATAATAATAATTAAAAAAGGAAGAGAGTCCTAGAAAAATAAGTGTGTGCCAAGGCCCGAAGCTATTGGAAAGAGAATGAAGAAATCGGAGCAGACCTTGCCCAGGACTGAATTTGAATTAATCATAGCCGATTCCCAAATATTTCCTACCTTATACCTTAAGCCCCATTATAACACAATAAAAGTCCTAATGATAAGTGTTTTCATCATGAGAATATCGAAGGCAAGGAAGCCAATGTAAAGTCAAGTTAATATTGGTCACGAGTACTGTGAGGAATATCCTATCTTGCGCATTGATACTATCTTGACCTATTTGATGGCAATACTTGATTTGTATTTATGATTGCTTGTTTTAAACAATGACCATGATATGCTGAACTTATGTTGAGTCTGTGTTTTAGTTTTGTCTTTTCCGTATTTTGAGTCTTGGGCAAGTTGTAACTACACACTTGAGAACAAGCATGATTAAAGTGTGTGGGTATGACGAACCCATATTTGTGTCCATTTTTCGTGTCTTTTTGTTGTGTCTTGTGTGTCGTTTTAGAGTCTTTTTGTGTCTGGAAGGACACAAGTTGGAGGAAGTGAGTGCAGGACTAAACAGGTGCATTGCGGGCATAATCTGGTGAAAAACTGCTTTTCTGGCGTTGGACAACGATACTATGCAATATGGGCATAGGGCTGAAGTTTGTAGCTAGGAATGAAAAGACGTATCTTGAGCAAGTTACAGGTGAAGGAGTACATCCCGATATCATTTTGGCCAAACGAGCATAGTATCCAAAATTGTGTGCGTCATGGGCAAGACTGACACAGCCGTGACCAAGACAGAAGGAATGTGCACCGTGGGCAGCGGACGTTGCTTCATCTCCAAGGAAGACGATGAGGAAGGAAACTTCCATCCTTATCATGAAGAGTCCGATCAAAGTCTAATCCATGTAGGAGAAGGAAAGTTGTCCAAATCTATCCCAACAAGAAAATGAGGCCTAACAAGGGAAGAAGTTCTAGCCCATAAGGAAATGCAGGTGAATCCCTCTTAACTTCAGAGGAATTAGAGCTAGTGAAGGCATGGTTAAATTGTTGTGATACTTTTGATATTCGTATGCCCTTATCTCATGAGCGCCTTCCCCTCGGTAGATTTTCCTTCGGTAGCTTTTTGGTATCATCAAATTGAGGCAGGGCTAAGATTTCCCCTTGCTGATTTCATTGTAAAAACATGTGCTTTGCATAATTTGTGGCCCAATCAGTTTTTGCCCTCCTTAATTAAAGTCTTGCTTACTTTTTTCATTCTGGTGCGCAGGAACGGAGGTCACCCCACTCCTACCCTTTTTCAAACAATATATGACATCAAACCCATAGACAACTTTTATTATATTAGTGCTAGGCCTAAAGGCCCAACGCAACATCTGTGCAATGCTCGTAGCATTGGGAAAGAATGGAAGGATAAGTATTTCATCATCACTCCCAAGGATGGGAACTGGCCTTTCTCATATCTATCCTTGGCAAGATTTGTGCCTGAAGCAGCCCCGTCCCAGTGTTAAGGCTATCCAGCCTATTGAGTGCAAAGTGTTGGACAAGCTCACCGCCAAGGCCCGCCTCAGCGCCTTCAAATTCAACGATTTGCTATCTAATCCTTCCGTTCTTTCGTTTTTTTTGAGTTGGCTCCCTCTGGCGGGTGTTCTTTTTGAGTATGCATTTACATCTGCTCTTTGATATCGTTTTTTGCTTCGTTGTTACCTCTACAGAGATGAACTTGATCGAGGATGTCAAGCTTCTAGATGACAAGGAATTCGACTTCGATATTCTTCTTCAGGAATAAGCTAGTAAAGAGATACATCGGACTAATGATGACAATATACTCCCTGCCTCTTCTGACCTGTGAAGGTGACCTCCACTCGAGATCTGACCAGGAAACATCCTTCCGCTCTAGGTTTACCTCCTCCTGCTGGCGGAGGGAAAAAGACTACTTCACTTTCAACAGGACTCAAGAGGCCTGCTCCCATTCATCCGCCCACGGCAGCTTCCAAGAAAGGTAAACACATCCCGCGTCTTGAGGTGTCTCCCCAGAGAGCTGCTGACTTCACGGGCTATGTCTTCCAAGGGCAAACATCTAGCTCTCTCCGACAGCTACCCCCATCTGATTGCCTCACTTTGCTACAAGCCTTGCCTTCGTCTCCTGATGAGGAAGCGCCCCCACATCCTCCCTCTCTACTCCAACTGCAAGAGGAGAGTGCACAATGCCTCATCCGGGTAATTGGCTAACTATTTCTTTTTATGTGTATTCGTTATTGTTTTAAGTTTCCTATTGTATGGCTATCCTGCTGACTACTTCTCTCCTTTAACCAGCTAATCAACGCTTATGGGAAGCTTCTTCAATTCAAGGGTGACAACCGCAAGGAAGAGGTAGAAAAGCTGAAAGAAAGCATAGCGAGCTACCAGATGCAACTCAGAGAGCTTACCCAAACGACAGAGCAACTTCAAATGCGGAACCGAGACATTCTAGATACCAGTAACCAGCTGTCCCAAGCCAATGATGATCTAAAGAAACAGAATCACAAAATATCCAAATCGGTGGAAAAGTTGTCGAATCTTTCAACAGAAAATGCTTCTTTGAGTGCTGTCAATGCAGATCTCAGCCATCGCTTAAATCAAGTTACTAGGGAGCTTGCCGAAGCCAAAGGCCTTGCCCAGGATGTCAACAACGCCTATCAATCAGGCTACATAGAAGGGGTTCAATGATGTCGCAGCTTCATTTTACGCACCCCCATGGGTCAGCGCTCTTTGCAAATCTTTCACGAGGGTCTCTTGGACTCCTTTAGGGCCTCGCCGGAGTACCTTGCCGCAATCCGCAATGACATCGCTTACTTAGCAAAGAGGTACGGAATGACCGTTCTAGCCACCGTTCGCAGCATGGGATTTGATCAACCTCTTGAGGTCGATCCTATTGTCAAACGTCTGCCTCTGCCTCCTTCCTTTAAAGGCGATCCAAAGGCCCGGCTCGGTACTTCCTGGTGGCTTCCTGTGATGAGAGAGGCTTTTGAGGCTTTGATCGCTCCTTGCGATCTTCACGCTGCCTTTGCCCATCCCCCAGATCCTACTTACGATTTCTTTCCAGAAGACTTTCTTTAGGTGGTAGGATAGAGCGGGAGCTATCTCTCCAAACTCTCCGCTGGTCCAGTTCTCTTTTCAGGTATACTTTTACCTTGCACTTCCCATCTTGGTTCTTATTTTTATTTTAATTTCTAAAAGCATTTCTTAATATTTGCCCGTACGTGTTGTGTGTGTGTGTTTTTTTTTTTGTATGCATCTTCTGGGGCAGATGCTCCCCCTTCCACCTCTCAAGTTGAAGCTAACAATCCTACGGGCAGAACTTCTCTAGATACAACTCCACCCTCTACCCAGCACGCTGATGACAAAGGAACCACTATGGAAGAAGATACCACCGACTTCTTAGCATAGTGTTTTATTGACTCGCTGTTTTCTTAGAACAATGTTTATTTTGTATGAGCTTGACTCTTTTATTTGCTTTTGCTTTTAGCTTCTATCTGCCACACTCTTAACTCCATCATGTTTATATATTTTGCTATCTAAACTTGAGCTCGCTTCGAGCCTTATCGCATTTAAGTGTTTTGCTATTCATGTTTCTGATTTTGCCTTTTCCCTCTTTCGCATTTTCATGAGATATCCTGCATTTTCATGAGATATTTTGCATTTTCATGAGGTATTTTGCATTTTCATGAGGTATTTTGACCCCCCCCATAGGGTGTAGGGTACACCCCTACTCCCCCCTACTTTGGATGATTTCGAACAAACATTACTCTTTATCGAATCATTTAGAGTATATTACACTTTATCCACTTGAATCGATTGTACATTAACCAATTCATCAAAACAGTGCATAAAATAATCAAAACGTTTCAGCCTTTATTTATTTTCAGCAAGCTCTCAGCGTGCCATTACAGGAATACTTGCTTAGCCGAAAAAGTATTCTACCAAAAAAAAAAGTTGAGAGACTTGGCACATAGACTCTCTCTCTCCAAACAAAATAAAACAGCATTTCCTCCTCCTAAAAAGAAAAATGCTCAAACATAATACTTTTTTAAATTGCTTATGTTCCACGGTCTCGGAGCCAACTTTCCTTCTTGATCCATGAGCTCGTATGCTCCTCCTGATAGGACTTTAGCTACCACAAAGGGTCCTTCCCAATTCACTTCGAATTTCCTCATTGGATGCATGGCATCAGCTCTTTTTAACACCAGGTCTCCCTCTTCCAGTTTTCTAACTTTGACCTTCTGATCAAATGCTGTCTTGATCCTAGCTTTTTAAGCCAAGGCTCGCTGATAAGCTCTCTCCCTGGCCTCTTCAATCAGGTCTAAGCTCTCCTTTCTGAGTTCTTGATTTAAGCTCTCATCATAAGTCAACACTCGGTGTGTTGAGATCTCATTCTCCACCGGCATGACAGCTTTCGATCCGTATATCAAACGGAAAGGCGATTCTCCCATAGCAGTTTTCTGACCAGTCCTATAAGCCCAAAGGACGGAATCCAACTCGTTTAACCACTGAGACCTCTCTTTCTTCAGTCTTGCTTTGATGCCATTTACTATGGTCCTATTAGTTACTTCCACCTGACCACATGTCTCCGGTCGAGCTACAGAGGCAAACCTTTGCTCAATTTTCCTTGCTTTGCACCGTTCTTGAGTCTTCTTGCCGAAGAACTGCGTATCGTTATCTGATACCAGAACCTTGGGCGTTCCATATCTGCTGCAAATGTTTTTCCATAGAAATTTGATTATACTATCTTCAGATATTGAAGAGAGTGGCTCTGCTTCCACCTACTTACTGAAATAATCCACTGCCACTATCAGGTGATATTTCTTCCCTTTGGCCATGGGCAATCTCCCCACTAGGTCTATACCCCATTTGTCAAAGGGACACTCAGCGTACTGTACCGCCAGCTTTTCTGCAGGTTGCTTCTGACACTTAGGACATTTTCTCACAAAATCTTCTGCGTCTTTTTTCAAGGTAGGCCAATAGTATCCTGCTCTCAACACCCGCCTCACCAGGTCTCTGAACCCAGAGTGGCACCCAGCACTCCCCTGATGAACTTCTTTCAAGACTTCCACGCTTTCTGCCTCTGTTAAGCACCTAAGTAGCGGTTGGGATATAGCTCTCTTGAAAAAATATCCCCCTATCATGCAATACTTAGCATAGATCTGCCTTTTATGAGCTTTCACCCCCTCCAATAACTATCCTATTTTTATGAAGTGTAATATGGGAGCTCTCCAATCGTCTCTAGCTTCTATTGCGCTAACTCCTTTTTCCTTAGCACATTCTGCTAATATTCTTAACAATACCACTTTCTCAGGTATCAGCTCTCCCACGGAGCTCGCCACTCTAGCCAAGTGATTTGCCTTGCTATTGAGGTCTCTTGGGATTTGCTTTATGCACACATCCACGAACTTATTCTCCAAATTTCTCACTTTCTGGACATAACACGCCATTCTTTCGTCCTTCACCTCATAATGTCCCGTTAGTTGCTGAACCACCAATTGGGAGTCAGAATGCATTATAACCTTTTGAGCTCCCAGCTCAGCTAACATCTCCAAACCTTTAATGAATGCTTTGTATTCAGCTTCATTATTTGACACCTTGTATTCGAATTTTAAGGCGAAACACAGTTCTTCTTCGTCAGGTGTTATGATGGCGACACCTGCTCCACATCCACTGATTGTAACTGACCCATCTACATAGGCCTTCCATTCTGGCCACTGCATCGGCTTCGTGGTCTCTTGGATAAAGTCCGCCAAAGCCTGAGCTTTAATAGCTGTCCTTAGCTCGAAATCTACGTCATATTCTCCCAATTCCACACTCCATTTCACCATTCTTCCTGAAAGATCTGGCTTGCTCAGGATCTATTTGAAGGGCAAATTAGTTCTCACCACCACCTTATGCGACAGGAAATACAACCTCAGCCTTCTGACGGCTGTCATCACGGCGAGGGCTACCTTTTCCTCATCGGAGTATTTGTATTTCGCTCCCTGCAAGGCCTTGCTAATATAATAAATAGGTCTCTGATGAGACCTCCCTTCTCGTATGAGGACAACACTCAAGGAGTGCTCTGCCACGGATATGTACAAATACAATATCTCCGTTGGCACTAGTTTAGTTAATATCGGCAAGCTAGCCAGATGATTCTTCAATTCTTCAAAGGCTTTTTGGCAGCTTTCATCCCATTCAAATTTACTCGCCTTTCTCAGTACCTTGAAGAATGGAAAACTTCTTTCAGCAGAAGTGGAAATAAACCTACTGAGCTGTCATTCTCCCATATAACCGTTGTACCTCTTTTATGTTAACAGGAGCTGTCATTTCAAGCACTGCTTTTACCTTAGCTTGATTCACCTCTATTCCTTTTGGAGTTACCATGTACCCCAAGAACTTCCCGGACCTCACTCCAAACGTGCACTTGGCCGAATTCAAACGAAGATTGTATTTTCTGATGACTGCCATCACTTCCTCCATGTCTCGGGCATGATGCTCAGCTTTCACACTTTTGACCAAAATATTGTCTACATAGACCTCCGAAATCTGCTCTATTTGATTTTCAAATATCAAGTCCATCATTCTTTGATACGTGGTACCTGCATTTTTCAGACCAAAAGGCATTCTTACGTATGCAAACGTTCCACATACTGTTACAAAAGTTGTTTTCACTACATCCTCTGGTGAGAGTTGTATCTGGTGGTACCCCTGATATGCATCCAACATAGATAACAGCTTGCACCCTGAAGTAGAATCAACCAACTGGTCAATACATGGTAAGGGATAATGGTCTTTCGGACATGCTTTATTAAGGTCTCTGAAATCGATGCACATCCTCCAACTACCATTACTCTTGGCTACCATTACTGCATTTGATAGCCACTCAGAATATTGTATTCTCACAATGTGTCCTGCATACAAGAGCCGCCTGATTTCTTCTCTTATGATTTTTTCTTTTTTCTGGTCCAAATGATCTCTTCTTTTGCTTCACTGGCTTTGCCTTAGGGTCTACATTTAGACAATGCACGGCTATAGATGGGTCTTTTTCCACCATATCTTCTGGAAAAAATGCGAACATGTCAGCATTCCTTCTTAAGCATTCTATTATAGCCTCTTGCTGCTCACAAGTCATCAATTTGCTTATCCTTGTGGTCAATCCTGTCTTATCCGGGTAGAGTTCAACCATCATCAATTCCTCCTCTACAGGTTGTATGCGAGGTCTCATGTCTTCTTCCAGATTCTCCACATTCTCTATTTTGCTTTGAGAGAGATGATCTGTCATCTGAGTTCTCTTACCACTCTGCTTGGCCTGCTTGATGGATTTTACGTACGATTCTTTCGATATTTCTTGGTCTCCCACGACCTCTCCTACTAGCCCATCCTGTTGTGCTGGAAACTTCATTTTAATGTGGTAAGTGGACACCACTACCTAAAAATCGTTCAGAGCTGGCCGTCCTAAGATAATATTATATGCTGACGGCGTGTCCATTACGAAAAACTTCACCATTCTTGTGCTTGATGCCTCCCCACTGCCCAGAGTGACCTGGAGGGTTACCTCTCCTTTTGGGTGAATTTCCCCTCCAGCAAAGCCATATAATGCTGTATTCACTAGAGCTAACTCCGCATTAATTTGCATTTTCTTAAAACAGTCCCAAAAGAGCACATTGGTCTCACTGCCCGTGTCTACGAAGATCCGAGCTACTTTCCAGTTAGCTACTTCTGCACTGATAACTAGCACATCGCTGTGAGGTCCGGTGCTAACCACCATCATCAGGTCCAAAGGTAACACACACCTTCCCGGACACCTCTTCTCCTGGGAAAGAGTCGACAATATCAATTTCAATACCCATTGCTCCAGCTAGCTCTTGCACTTCTTTATTCAGGCCAACTTTGGAAGCTCTCATATGAGCTTTGCGATCTCTCACCGAGTCACCTATGGTGTTACCTCCCATAATCATGTTAATATTTCCTCTCTTTTGCGGAGGTTCTTCTCTTCTAGGGGAGGCTCTTTCCCTTTGTTCTGGCTTTTTTGCTTCGGGCTCTTTTCTCTTGCAATTTTTCTCTCTTTCCTTTTTGACAAACTGGATTAATGAATCATCCTTTTTTAGTAGGCGCTCAATGGCATCCTTCAGGTGTCTGCACGAGTTGGTATCATGACCATAATCATTATGGTATTTGCAGTACAAATCAGATCTTGGATTACGGGGAGCTTCCTTATATGTGTTTGAGAATCTGAAGTGAGGGGATTCGGCAGCTGCCTCCATGACTTCTACCAAAGATGCATTGAGAGGTGTATATCTGTCAAACCTTTCAGAGGCTCCCTTAGGTTTGAATCCTCCTTTGTCTCGGTCACCTTTCGCGATCAGGGCTGACCTCCTTTCTGAGGTCTCTCTCCTGAGCTTAGGAGATTCCTATTTTGCTCTCCTAGCCTCGTGAGCTTCTTCCAGGTTGACGTACTTGTCAGCTCTCTACAACAGCTCCTCAAAGCAAACAGGAGGTTTCTTATTTAGTGAGTCGAAAAATAACCCTGGAGCTAATCCTTGTATCAGCACCTGCAGCTTCACATCGTCTGAGACCAAAGGTACTTGTAACACTTCGGCATTAAAGCATCCCACATACTGTCGTAAGCTCTCACTTAATTTCTGCCTCATCACTATGAGCGAGGAAGACATTTTAACATTCCTTCTCGCACTAGCAAACTGGTGCAAGAACATGGATTGAACTCACTGAATGAACTTATGCTACACGGAGGTAGCTGAGCAAACCACTATTGAGCTATTTTCGATAGAGTGGTAAGGAAAACTCTACATTTCACCCGTTAGGTATATTGATGAAGCATTGCTCCATTCTCAAATCTAATTATGTGTTCATGCGGGTCTGTAGAGCCATCATATTCCAGCATTAGCGTTTTGAAATTTGCAGGCAACTGGTCGTCCCGGATATCTCTAGAGAAAGAAGATTGATCATCTTTTATTCTGACAGATTTCTTGGGAGACTTCTTCGGTGAAGAGACCTTTTTCTGGAGATCTTTAAGCTACTGCTTGAGAGCTGCAATTTCAGCGGCTGTAGCTTTATCTCGGGATTTAGATATCCTCTTATCGCCCTCTGCATTTTTTTCAACAGATAAAAATAGCCAAGCATGAATTAGAAATCATTATGTCGATCGTCATCAATACATATCACACGCTCAACTAGCATTACAAACCATTTTCAGATTCAGTTAGAGGACTTCTATATCCCTCACTTTCATAGTGTTTTTCGATCTCAGGTTCTTCCTGCAATCAATCACAAAACATTCAAGTTACAAACCATTATGTACTGCTTAAGTAAAGCTTGGTTTGCACATTGATTGACTTATCATCGTCACTGGAAAATGTATTTACACCTCTTTCAGTTTTTCCTTAGCGGCACTGCTAACTTTCTTGCTATGACTTTCTGGTGAACCCATAGCTTTCAATACTGCTTGGTTTACCATGGCACTGATTTGATCCATCGTGATCACACACGTGACATTCTGTTGCGAGGGGGTTTGAAACTCATCCCTTTGATCTTCTACTTCTTTGCGAGCTCTTTCCTTGTGAGGGCTCAATGATTTGAAGGACCCATCCTTCTGAGGCGTAACAGGCTTTTGAGCAATTATCTTCGAAGCATAGTGATTTCCCTCATCACTGTGTCCTTCTGGAGAGCTATCATCTCGCACAGCTCCATCAAAAGGAGGTCCCAGATTTTTGACCACCGTATCATCCATGACTGTCAACGCAAAATTACTAATGGTCAGCTCACCATTACATAGAATCATCAATATAACAAGCATAAGTGTTCAACACTATGTTTTTTTCGGAGAAGCTATGACAAAGCTTTCCTTAGGGTTGGAGGAACTAGAGAGCATGATCTATCACACTCTCCCCTCCCTTTATCACCCTCTCAACCTCTACTGAGGTCATGCGAGACTCACTTCAGGAGCTCCACACTTTTTACATTTTCTTCTATCATGCCATGAGAGTTTTCAAAGTCCTTGCTTTAGGATCACCAAATTCCTGGGAATATTGCTGGGGAATGGATTCAAGCTCAGAATCCATACCCCTTTTCTCAAAATGTTTGAGAAAGCGTCAAGGAAGTAAAGGTTGAAGAAAATTTACAGATTAATATGGACTGAATCCGGTATAAAACTTTGGTGTTTTAAACCAAACAACATAAAGTTTTGAGAAAACAAGGATAAATACCAAAAAACTTTTACGCCTTCTACTTCCTTACTTCAAAATACACTAAGCAGGAAATTAGTTACGAAGAAAACCAGAAAATTTTAAAAGAATGAAAATCTTAAAAGAAACGTGAAATGTTTCCCACAGATGACGCCAGATGTTGTGTTCTAAAAATTGACCCAACATTTCACCTCCACAGCAACACACCCAGAACAAGCTAGCCCCTTTTTGCTCACCTATCTCTGTCACGCCAAAGAGTGAAATCCAACTTCAAGCTCAGCTAACATACTTTCCCAAATCCTGCAAAGAGAAAGGGTCCGGAGGTTTTTCGGCGAACCCTTTCCGACGATCAAGTCAGCTTTGAGAGGAGAAAAAAATGGGGAGAAGAGTGCCTGAGTATAGAATGTGTGTATGTGTAAGTAATCTATCATGTAATGAGGAATTTGACAATATTTATACCTCCTGCTTTCACCTTTAAGGGTATATGGGTAAATTAACTAAAGATTTGCTGTCCACTTTATGTGCGGACCCATCTTATTGGTTGATATCTCTGGCCTTTATCTGCCAAATCCGTATTGTTACGGATAAAGGCTCTTTATACTACCTGATAGTGTTTGGCCAAATGAGTCCTTCGCTGGACCTATCGAAATGGCTCACTGGAATGCTCACTCATCATCCCCCTTATTCTTCAGGTCTCCACTACCTGACTCGTACCTAACGAGCTACCTTCCAATCTTCTAAAGACGGATTAGAGATTTAGGTCTCAAAGAGACCTGAACTTTTTAGGCCACAACATGTACGTACTGCTCAAAATGAAACAGAGTGAAACAAACGTTAGTTCTAAAATATTGAATCTAGAAATCCAACAACAACTATTGATGTTATGGTGCTATACTGGGAGCAGAAGTGAACATGTCAAGAGGATGAGAAGTTCCAAAAAACTATCCATTATCAAAATCCATAAGGGATCTACAACGATCCACTAATGGGTACAAAATCAATAACCGTCTCAAAAATAGTATCAAGGAAATCCATTTACCATGGTGGGATACGTCACCAACTCTTCTAGCTGGAGAGAGAAAGAGAGAGAGAGAAAGAGAGAGAGAGAGAGAGAGAGAGAGAGCATTGGAGAGAGGAGTGCAAGAGAGAGGGAGAGAGAGCACCAGCGAGAGCAATAGACATACCAATTGAGATGAATGAGGGCGGCCGAAGTCACTGACGCAGCCGTCATTTAAGCTGCGACAAAATACAATTTGTATTTCATTCCTATGCCTACCCCTAGGAACAGCTACTTGGCAAGTACAGGGTCGATCCGATAGGGAGTTGCTTGCGATAATCTTTGGTTGAGGCACAAAAAGGTTGTACTTAGTATCTATCTACTATAGCCTTGGGCAATTGTCACTATCACTTTTGGCAAACTGCTGAAAGTAAATATCTGTAACTCTACAAGCAAAAATACTAGTAATAAAAATAATCCAGATTTAGGCTTCGAATCTATGAGTATAACTTTATGTCGATCATTGGTTCAAGAATATTTGTTGTGTAAGTGTGTCAGTGGTTATAGGCTAAAACTATGCAGGGTCTCCAATTGTCACATCGCCAGGTACGCTACATAGTCCGCTCAGCTCCATCCTTATGTTCAGGTCTTGACAGGGACACCCTAGCCAATCCTCTTGCTTGCCCAAAAGTCCCCAGCATAACACTTTATAAGGTGCATGTTGGTCAAGCAGCATTTGGTTCTAGATGGGCCCACTACGGCACCATGAGATATCGAAGATCTCCGTCCGACTTACTCCAACATTGACACATCTTTGCAGGTCTAGGCCAAGACATACAACCCATTCTTGCCGCTCTCGAGGAACGTAAGGCAAGCACGACTAGCACTTGATAACCCTCCAGCGATGTAGGAATTCGTGTGTGCCCAGGGCTCGTTGGCCTTTCGAATTACCCGTGACCACCGAACTTCTTTGGAATCGTTGCCCAATGCCTCGGGAACACACTTATATACAACTATCAAGAACACTTAGAACTCACGAGATTTACAAGTTATACATCATATCATCTATCCTAAACCAGGATTTAAAGGCTTAGCTAGACATAAAGTAAATAACGAAAGCAAAAGAGATAAAGAAAAACATAATTGAATTAATTCGATAAGCAAAAGATGTTCGTCCTTTTGGGACTTAACAATAAACGTAAATTGTATCTAAAAACATAAACTACAGAAAATAAAAGTGTTTCGAACGTAAGAATGCGGTAAAAAATGTATCTTGCACCTTGCATGCATGGATGTATTTATAAAGTACATAAGCTAGGGCAAACCCACAAACGGGCCTTCTAGAAAACAGGCCGGCTGCTTCCATGTAAGGATCAATGGATAAGGTTGGAAAGAATTCCTTCCTTATCGCTAAAATGTGCTGCTGTTGTAGTAGGAAACATCGATCTTAATCTTGCACCGTAAGGAATTTGTTTCCTTGTAAGACTCTTACAGCTTTATCTTCATGCGCCAGCGCCGTTGCCTAAGCTCTGCACTCTACCTTCCCTAGTCTCTCTGCCATCACTTGCCCACGACAGTCTGCACCTTTTCTTCTGGAGTGAAACACACAATTGTTTAGATTGACCATACCACTGAAAGTGGAGCACCTCTTCATCTTGATTTGGACTTATGCCCTCGGTAACTTGAGCCACGAGCACGGCTACTATAGTCATTGCCTCGTATCGCCAGTTTCTTCTCTTTTTGCATGTTTTGACTCCAGTCTTGCCCAATTCCATTCTTTCCTTGCCCTGCCAACTCAAGTGTCTTCCCAGACACAAAACAGACACAAAAGACACCAAAAGAGACTCGATCTATACCTAAAACACACATGACAAGAGCACAAAATATGGGCTCGTCATACCCACTCACTTAAAGTCATGCTTGTCCTCAGGCATGGTGTATGGCTTGCCCAAACAAAGAAAAACAGAAAAGACTCAAAAGACTTGACTCAAAACATAAATAGAGGTTAGCACAGCAAAGGATAAAGAAATAAGATAGAGTATAATTCAGTTCACATACGATTCAAGCAAATAAACCAATCTTAGCATATCATCAAATAGGTCAAAAATGAACAAGTGAGCATTTTCAAGGACATTCCTCACCAACACTCTCACTCTTGTGTATGGGGTAGTGTTTACGCTCAAAATATGCCAATCTTAGCTACACCATAGGGTTGTCTGCCTGCTACTCTCTCCACCTCTCAGACTAGGTTCAAAGGACTTATCCTTAGGTCTTTTATTTGGTTGTAACTTGGCTTTGGCAAGGGTAGGAAGTATTTGGAACTAGGCTTGGGTCATTCGGACTTAGGTTGGCCAGCAGCCAACCTTAGCTTCTTTTCCTTCGCCTTTTCTTCTTGCGGCCTTAGCACAACTTATTTAGGACTTCTTTTTCTTTTTTTCTTAATATTTTTTATTCTCTCTTTTTTTTTTCTTTTTTTTTTCTTCTAAGTCCTTTATCATCTAGCCCATATATTTCTTTAAAGACTCAACTACTCCTCCCTTTCTCCCTTTATCTTATGCACCTAAGTTCTTATTGACCGGGTTGGATACAGTGTATAGGCTACATATATCTGATCAAAGAATTATAAAAGCTCAAAGGGGATTAACAAGGGAAATTCAGTTGGGCATGCTCTTTGGCTCAGTTGGGCTCACAAAAGAAAGAACATGCCTAATTCATCTAAGTTCTTCTATCCTAAGTCAATGAGGTCTCAAGGAGTAGACAGGCAAGTTCTAGGTAGCATCTAAATAAGCACATCATAAAATCACACAAGAAACAAACTGCTTGGTCAATATTATGCAGTATAAAGCTCAAATCCTCACAATGACATGCTCACAAGTTCGTTCGTCATCCCTATCTTCATATGATCATGCTTGGTCTGGAATACAAAATATGCTCTCATCATATAACTCAGAATCAAATTATGTTCATATATTATCTAACCATCCGAAGTATGCTTAACCTCAAGAATGCACACACAAGACGCTCCTCCCACCTACACACTTTGCTTGGGCAAAGTAGGCGGAAGACACAGACCAATACAAAATTAAAACTTATAAAGACAGACGCTCTACCCCTCATACCTACACACTTTGCCTTTGGCAAAGTGAGTGAAAATTCAAGGTAGATCATAACACAGACTCTAAACAAAACTTTAAAAACACTTAGACTTAAAACAAATTAAGAAAAACATAAAATAAAATAAAAAACCTAAACTACTAAAAATTGGGAGGACAAAATCATTGGGCAGGGGTAGCACCTGACCTGGTCGGGTCAATCTTCAAGGCACTCATAATCTTGGCAAGGGCATGCTTGTTCTCCAGTCCAAGTTGCTCCAGTCTGGCATTGCTTTCCTCCAGCTTGGTCAGGCACTCCATCATCCCTGCTACATCTTGGGCAGGCAACACTGGAGTACTGGGCACTCCACCTCCAACCGACTGAGTAGGAGTGTCAGCAACTTCGACAGGCTCGTCTGGTGGAATCACAAACACAAATGTTCCGTCATCATCCCTTCCACATACGCCCATAACAGCCAGGCAAGCGAGGTTCAGGCGCTCCTCTTGCATTGGTTGTAGCTGCATAGTGGCTTCATCAAATCCGTGCATCCTAACAGCATAGCAAGTCACCAGGTGGGCAAGGAAAAACCTCTGATTGTGAGAGTTTACTATATCCTTGAAATGGTGCATAGCATAAGCCCCAAAGTTGAGCTTCTGCTTGTGTACCATGCTCGACAGTATGAAGATTTCTTGGTGAAGAGTTACTAAGTTCCTGCCTTCTACCCGAAAAGTTGTAGGCAAGGATTCGGTGACACACCCTCAAGGCATCATCCTTCATCATATCCAGCAGGTACGTTCTCCTCCTGCTCCGGTTCCTTGCCAAACGAACTGCTTGCCTCAGATGCAGCGGTTTCCTCCTCATTGAGCGAAGGAGCAGGTTTATCCATAAGCATAGGTGCGACATCATCTTCTTCTTCCATGTGAGAAGAAGAACCAGCCATGGAAGATGATTTGAGTAAAAATTTTCGTGTTATTTTGGAGGGAGTAGTAGATTTGGATGGGGACTTTGGTGACTTAGAAATTTTTGTTGCCTTTTTATCTAAGGCTTTGCTGCTGCGAGTGTTCTTCATTGTGAGAGTAGTGAGGGTTTTGTTTCTGCAAAAGTAGAGAGGGAGAGGGAATCGAAGAGTTCCGGTTTGAATATAGAAGATGAATGAAAATTATGAGAGAGGGGGGTGTAGTAGTAGGCTATAAAGTAATGTACAGGTGTGTGACTCGACAGTTATAGCAACTGCTAGTGGATGTGACGTGCTGACATCATCCATATTTTCCTGCTTTGCTTGTCTCGCGTTCACCGGATTAAGCCTCTCCTGGACCAACATGAACTTCTTTGCTTGCCTATCCTCTCTTCATACCTGCCCTGCACACATAGACACAAAACGCACTACCAAAACAAAAACTACTATCCTATGATTAGAAAATAAAAAACTAAAATAATTACGAAAAGAAAATACGAAAAAGTAAAACTAAAAATAATAACTTACTAGGTTGCCTCCTAGCCAGCGCCCCAATTCACGTCGTGGGCACGACGTAGTCATGCTTGCCCCTTAAACGGGCATCATCACATGGACTTCCTCCTTGTCCACGTCTTCATCCTTCTTGTCTCCATAGAAAAGCTTCAATCTCTGACCATTGACACTAAAATACTTGGATGTCTTTGGGCAATAAATCTTCACAGACCCATTAGGAAATTGAGTTACCACTTCAAATGGTCCAACCCACTTCGACTTTAGCTTGCCTTGCATAAACTTGAACTTTGACTGATATAGCAGAACCGCTTTCCCAGGCTCAAATTTCTTTGCCTTGATCAAATGGTCATGAGCCTTCTTCATCCTTGTCTTGTACAAAGTAGCATTATCATAAGCCTCAATTCGAATCTCCTCTAACTCTTGCAACTGCAACTTCCTTTCTTTATCAATATCATTCCAATCATAATTGAACTTCTTCACTGCCCAATACAATTTGTGCTCTAATTCCACAGGCAAGTGACATGGCTTCCCAAACACCAACCGGTATGGTGACATGCCTAAAGGAGTCTTGAAAGCTGTACGATATACCTATAATGCATCGTCCAAGTGCAAACTCCATTCTTTTCCATTTTGCCCAACTGCCTTCCTCAAGATGGTCTTGATGATCCTATTTGTCAGCTCTGCTTGCCCATTAGCTTGCGGATAATAGGCAGAGGTAACTCGATGATGGACTCCATATTTCTTAAACAGCTTGTCAATGGTAGCATTGCAAAAATGCGACCCTTGATCACTTATGATTGCTCTTGGAACTCCATATCGATTGAAAACATTCTCCTTAAGAAAAGTAGCAACCACACGGGCATCATTAGTTGGTGTAGCCTTCGCCTCTACCCATTTTGACACGTAATCAACTGCTAAGATAATATACTGATTTCCTTTTGAGCTGGGCAAAGGTCTCATGAAATCCTTCCCCATATGTCAAAGATCTCCACCTGCATGATTGGGGTCATGGGCATCTCATCCCTTCTAGTTGCATTGCCTTCTTTTTGACACTTGAAACAATTTTTGCACCATTCATAAGCATCTCTAAAAATCGTAGGCCAAAAGAACCCACAATCAAAATCTTCCTTGCAGTCCTTCGGAGCCCAAACTGACCTCCACATTCCCTGTTGTGGCAATGCTTTAAGATACTTTTTGTCTCCTAGTCGGGCACGCACCTCCTCAACCTTGGTCAGCACACTTCTTCCATAAGTAGGGATCATCCCAAACATAGTTTTGGCTCTCCTTGAGAATCTTCTATCTTTGGTAATATGAAAGATCGTTTGGAACCTCTTCCGTACTCTTAAAGTTGACAATGTCAGCGTACGAAGGCTCACTATGAAATTGAGCTTCAGTCATATATAGATGCTCGTCAGGGAAAGTCTCTGTGATGTGCATGGAGTCATCTTCTCTAACTATCCTACTCAAGTGATCCGCCACCAAATTCTGAGCTCTACTTTTATCCTTGATCTCCACATCGAACTCTTGCAAAAGAAAAATCCAACGTATAAGCCTTGGCTTTGAATCCTTCTTGTTCATGAGGTATCTCAGCGCTGCATGGTCAATGTAGACAATTGTCTTGCCCTCGAGTAAATAAGATCTAAACTTTTCAAAGGCAAACACAACAGCCAAAAGCTCTTTCTCTGTGATGGTGTAATTTATTTGTGTTGCATTGAGAGTTTTAGAGGCATAATAAATAACATGGCTTTCGTTACCCGTCCTTTGACCCAGCACCGCTCCCACGGCATACCCACTTGCATCGCACATTAACTCAAATGGCATACCCTAATCAGGGGGTTGAATCACAGGTGCCGTGACCAAGCATTCCTTCAACACGTCAAACGCCTTTTAACAATCTGCATCGAATTCCCACTCTACTTTATTTTGGAGCAATCTCGTCATTGGTTGGGCAACCTTAGCAAAAAATCCTTCACAAATCTCCTATAGAATCCAGTATGTCCCAAGAATCCTCTTAATTGCTTGACGTTGGTTGGGTAAGGCAACTTGGAGATGACATCAATCTTCGCCTTGTCAACCTGTATCCCTCTTTTTCTGAAATCATGTGCCCAAGCACGATGCCTTCTCGTACCATAAAGTGATACTTTTCATAGTTCAACACCAAGCTCTTTTCCACGCATCTATTCAAAACCAACTCCAAATGCCCAAGACAAGCCCCAAAAGATTCCATAGATGATGAAATCGTCCATGAACACCTCGATGCAATTCTCCAATAAATCTGAAAATATACTCATCATGCACCGTTGAAACGTGCCCGGGGCGTTGCATAGACCAAAAGGCATGCGGTGATAAGCAAACGTCCTGAATGGGCAGGTAAACGTTGTCTTGTCGTGGTCTTCTTGGGCAACCCATATCTGCATGTATCCAGAGCATCCATCCAAGAAGCAAAAGTACTTATTCCCTGCCAATCTTTCCAACATCTCATCAATGAACGGTAAAGGAAAGTGATCCTTCCTTGTTGCTTTGTTAAGCTTCCTATAATCAATACACATCCGTCATCTCATTTGGAGCCTTGTAGGCACAAGCTCATTCTTCTCATTCTTGACCACTTGGATCCCTGACTTCTTGGGCACCATGTGTACCGGACTTACCCAAACATGCTATTTGGAACTGAGTAGATAATGCCCAAGTCCAACAGTTTGAGTAACTCCTTCATAACAACTTCTTTCATGGTTGGGTTTAACTTCCTTTGAGGATCTCTAGTCAGTTTAGCATCATCTTCCATCAAGATATGGTGAGTGCAAAGAGATGGACTAATGCCTTTGATGTAGACAAGGGTCCAACCAATTGCATCTTTATAGCGCATAAGGACATCTCGAACCCCATCTTCTTCTTTCTTGCTCAACTCCTAACTTATAATCACTGACAATGTATCATTCTCTCCCAAAAAGATGTACTTCAAATGAGCTAAGAGAGATTTAAGTTCCAACTTCAGTGCTTGAACATGTGAAGGCACCAATCTATCTTCATCTTTGATCTTGGGCAAGGCATATGGGGACAGTCGGGGTCCATCCACTTCCTCTGCTCCTAAGTACTCCAAAGCTCGACTAACCTAGAAATAATTATCCAAGCTTTTTTCAACTCCTTCTTGAATGACTGCATCCAAAGGATCTTGACTTCCAAGAAGAGGGACTGCCTCTTCTACTGCTTAATCAACATGGTCAATGTACTCGACCATCTCCGTATCTTGGGGGTGCTCCATCGCCTTAAATAAATTGAAAGTAACTGACTCCCCATCAAACTCACATGTGAGTTGCCCTGAGTTACAATCAATTTTAGTCTTGGCAGTCTTCATGAATGGCCTTCCCAATAGCATGACCGATGCTTTAGCTCCTATCTTGCCCATATCAAGGACATAGAAATCTGCTGGAAAAATTAAGTCCTCCACCTTGACTAGCACATCTTCCAGTATGCCCTCAGGGTACACATTAAATCTATCCGCTAATTAGATAACCACCCTTGTAAGCTTGAGTGGTCCCATAACATCTTCATCGTACATGGACAATGGCATCACATTGATTGACACACCTAGGTCAAGCATAGCACGCTCAATCTTCATATTTCCAATTACTCAGAGAATAGCAAACATCCCTGGATCTACACACTTCTTGGGCAAGTCTTGCTTCAGGACTGCTAAAACACTTTCTCCTAACAGAACCTTAGACTCGTCCATGCTTTTCACCTACTTTGAGCAAAGCTCCTTCAGAAATCTTGCACACTTAGGCATGTTGCGTAGTGCTACGAGGAAGAGCAAGTTGATCTCCACTTTTTGAAAGATCTTGAACATCTCAGGCAACTCTTCATCCTTTTTATTTCTTCTCAACCTAGTAGGAAAAGGAGCTCGAACAACAGGGTTTGGTTTGACATAAACTGACTTTGGAATTTCTTCCTCGATATCCTTCTCTTCATCTACTTCTTTCTCCTTCTCCTCATCTACTTCCTCATCTTTTCCCTCTACCTCTTTCTCCTATTTCTTGGCAACACAGTGTCAGAATCCGGTATTTGCACTCTATCGGGAAACGTCTTTCCTCCTCTCAGCGTGACTGCATTAACTTGGGCGTTAGGGGGCACTTCAGGTTGGGCAGGCAGTTCACCTTGCCTCTTTTCAAATCTCGACATAGCATTGACCAAGTTAGTCAGTTGGTTGGTCGTGCTTTGAATGGCTCCCCTTGTCTCCATCCTAAACTTCTCAAGCTTCCGCTGTATTCTGATGTGGCAACTGAAGTTACTTGATCCGTTAGGCTCGGCCTATTCTAGTCTCTAGGAGGATATTGCTGCTGCTGCTGAGGTTGTACTTGCTGTTGTTGCCCAAACCCTTGATAGTTATTGTTTCCATACCTCAAGTTCTCATGATTCCTCCATCCTGGGTTATAGAATTGTGAGTTCGGATCATATGGCCTCCCTTGGTTGTTATTATTGAACCCAATTGCATTGACCTCCTCTTCCAAGCTTGGGCATTGATCCGTTGCATGCGTGATCGCCATGCGAATTCCACAAGCTCGCACCGCCTTCTTATTGTTTCCTGAAAAAACAGTTACCAGGGCATCCATCTTATTGAACATCTGGCCAAGCTTATCCTCCATACCAGTCGAAGTCAGTGGTGCTTTGGTTGTAGTTGTTGTTAGCTTGGGCAATTCTCCCCCATCGTCCCTCAGCTCCTCTGCTATTTCAGCAATTATCTTGAACACCACACTTGCCTGCTTTCTCATAACTGACCCTCCACAAGCTGCGTTGACCAATGCCCTCTCACTCGTTCTTAGTCCAACCACGAAACATTGGATCAAATCATGTTCCGCAATTTGATGGTGAGGGCACTTTGCTAGCATCTGCTTGAATCTGTGGAAGTACGAGTAAAAATCCTCTCCAATGCCCATCTTAAAGCCTGTAATCATCTTCCTCATCTTCTGAATTCGGGCGGCTAGAAAGTATTTTTCCGAGAATTTCTACTGCAGCTCTTGCCAAGTGGTAACACATCCGGTGGGCAATGAATAAAGCCACTCCCTTGCGTTGTCTTGCAAAGAGAATGGGAAGGCAATGAGCCTCACATATTCACTTGGATTTCCATCAGTATGGATGGTTCCCAAAGCCATCTCAAAATCTTGCAAGTGTCTTTGAGGATCTTTGCATGGGTGATCGCTGAACTTGGGCAGGATCTGAATAAAGTGGGACTTTAGTTCCCATCCTCACGTGGGTGTAGGCAAAGTTATGCTTGAAGGCCTCAGGTTCATCGTGTTGGGAACTTCTTTAATTCTAAATAAGCGTATTGCAGATGCTTGGGCAGCTTCTTTAATTCCAAGATCGGTGCTTTCACAATTGAAGAAAGTAACTTTTTGTGCTGCTCATACTGAGAAAATAATTTCGGTTTGCCCTCTGCTGATCCTCCAACTGGGTACACTTCCAAAATAATTTCTCTGATCTTTTTATCCACCTCTAACTCCGCCTCCAAAGTGCTCTCCTTGAGTGAATACAGCTCCATAATAGCCTCTCTTACCTCAACATCTTTTGTTTGAATAGCATCTCAATCGGTAAGGCTAGCTTGTATCACTTTGTCTGTGGAATCACTATCACTGAATTCGAAGCTTTATTCTTGTACCAGAGGTTCAAATATGTCGATCATCTCTACAGACTCTATCTCTGGTTTTCTCTTCATAGCTTCATATATATTGAATTTTTCCAAAATTCCATCGAATTTACAAGACAGTATGCCCGTCTTCATATCCAATTTTGTTCCCCTTGCCCAAGACCGATGAAGGACGCAGTATCCCCTTGCCCATTCCTTGCCATCCAGATATACAACACCATTGAAGGTGCTGCTCAGCCACTCGGTCATTGGCATACTGAACATTGCTGTCTGTCATGCCCTGGCCTTTGCTTGGCATGGTACGGCCTTTAACCGAATGGAGATCACCCGTTAGATCGGGACCGACCATTAACTCTGCTCCGATCTCTCTAGAACTACTGGATCCCACCGAAGGCACAAATACCTCACGAATATTTCACATATCAACAAGTAATCATTCCCCCCACCCAAATCTCACCAAAGGGGATTACTCACACATATAAAATACATAAACACGAAATAGAATAAATACATGAATAGCATAAAACACGAAATACTGAATTAATAGAATACCTAAGGCAAACTGCCTTGGATTTGTTCTTCACAACGGAATGTAAAATGAAAGCTGATAAATTGTTTGATGCGTAAACTGTAAAAGAACTGAAAGTAAAAGCATTTCTTGGACTAAAGACTATCGTATGGTAGGGGAAACCAACATTGTGCCAGCCACACTTGCTGGACTTTTATAGCTGAGATGACGGCAGTTGAAACCCTCTGCTGGTAGACTGAATCGGCATAATTGATTCTTTCCATGTTTCGCTTGATCTTGATTTATCCGTAATTGAGCAGATTGATGATTGGCAATCTCCGATTGATGACTGGCGTCCAGATCCTTCTTCACACGAACGCTCCGCAGGATTTTGTGCAAATCCTTTCCACGCGTTTTTTCTTCTTTAGCTTCGATGGCTGACTGCTGAATTCGGTAATGGTCATACAGTTGCATGATCTGGTTAGTCTTGCACCAAGGTTCTGTTCGTAGACGCAGTAATTGAAAGATCTTCTTTGTTGTTGGGTGTATTGCGTTAATAGCACGAATGTGAAGGATGAACAACAACTTAGCTTCAGGGTTCACATGGAATCCTCCTTTCAACTTCACCTCATGCTTTAGCTACGCTCCCTCTCCTGTGCTTCATACTCCTTGGTGTAGTCATATTCCTGCAACTGATTGAAAATACTTCAATACTGCTCATTATGACCATGTTTTCTCTGTTTGCCTTTGATGGAGCTTCCTTCCCACGAACAACAACTTTCTTCCCTATACAGACACTAAAGACACAAAATGATAGGAAAAATAGGGCCAACTGGCCCAAAACTCGAAGACGCATCAGTTAGGTTCTTGCATAAAATAAGATCGAAGAAATTAGCACATGTCACACCCCGACTCCCGAGGTACGACTAATGACACTAACACTACTAAACCATCTAATAACTCAACTCACATAAGGGAATCATGCTCGGGAAACAAGGGGAAATCTCAACTGAAAGCGATAACAAACAAGGCATGCTTCCAAATTTAAACGAAACAACCAACGAGTATGGATAATTTACATATCAAGTCCAAATCGGAATAAGTATATCAAGTTCACAAGAAACGACAATAAAGGATAAGCGGTAAATTATATCGAGCACATCGCTCGTGAATTAGAACAAGTATCAGATTAATACTCAAAAACATAACAAAAGACTTCAATTAACATATCATTGCAGCGGAAATCTCGACTCAATCCCAACAACTACCACATAATATACTTGTGAATGCAAAAACATTTTCTTTCTGAATAGACTGTGCAGTCAAAATATAATATATACTCAAAAAAGGCATGTATCATCTACCACATTAACTCTGTGCCGAGAAATAGGCCTCCTTCTCAAACTCTATGACCGGCTAAACCAAAGTAAAGCTCACAGTCACCTCAAACCATTCAAATACCACACGTGGGTTCCTGTCTTTCACAGGGCATTCATATCTCAAGCAGATGATAAAGCATTCCAAAACTCATGTAAAAACGGCAAGTCAATTGAACTTCAAAAACTCACATAATAATAATACTCAATAACAATAATAGCATTTATCGGAGATTTCGATTTTAGAAAAGCCCACCTGACTTCCAAAGATTCTATCTAGGCAGCTTACTCTTTTGAACGTCCTTGCTACTTTCCTGTCCCACTCGGTCCTTCACAATTTGACATCGAAATAAAGATTAAGACCTTCGACGCATCAGACGTAAAGTAGATTTTGGTTTTGGCTGAAGGACTTCTACTTGACTTGGGTCCTTCTATTTTTATCTTTTTCTAAATCAATATCCTTTCTCGACTTTCTCATTCTCGACTCGTCGACACTACTCGGTTACTAATTACTTCGTCTCACATCCTCATTTCTAAATTACTTCTACTTAGCAATTCTCACTAGTTAAGGAAATATTACTTATCTCGACTACAATACTTAAAATTTCTCTCGAATTCTCGATTCAACTAATCATCATTTCGATCAATCATGCTGCATATATAAGCATTCTCAATAATTTGAACAAGTCATTTCATCATAAACGAAATACAAACATTTCACGTAAACACTTAGATTCAATCAAGCATAATAAATTCAACATAGAATTTAATCAAACATATTATCACAAACATGATTCACGCTTCAAATTCAATTAGCAATTACTCGACATTGCTCGACTCTAGTTTTGGAAAAGACATTAACTTCGATCTTATAAACTAATTTCATGTCTTTTCAATAAAGCGAATAAAAGTTCAAGTAATAAGAATTTAAAACTTAAATAATCATTTAATATTTCTCGACTCAATATACGACATTATTTCAAAATACGTCGTCTTTTCTCAACTACGTATACGTACTATTATTTTATCTACTTATTCTATTATTATAATTTCTTTTCCTTATTCTCAATTAACTCTTATTTAATACAAATTTGTTTTGTTTTCTTAATATTCCAAACTCGATAACTTCATCGACTTATTTCAAATTAAAACGATTTGAAAAGCAAACTCAATCAATTTCACTCAAGCATCATCAATTATTTAATACTCGACATACTATCAATAAACGAGCTTTTAAACACTTATCATTTAATTTAAAAACTTACTCAATTCATTTTTGCTAATTTAATGAATAACTCTTACTCGACTCTATGCTCACAAGCTTCTCTTACTCGACTTATCTTTTCATAGATTATCTAAGCTCATCTTAACTCGTTATTCTCAAATTCTATTATTTCTTATTTTATTAAGAAATTACCTCTTTATTTATTTAATTCTAACTTTATTATTTTTATTTCAAAACTCTTTGACTAATTTGTAATTAAACGAGTAAACAAACTCGTACTCAATTAAACTTCTCACTAAATTTCTTATTCTCGACTCTTCAAATATTTTTCTCTTAAAAAGAGAATTAAAATTTATTTCTTATTAATTCTCGTTCGGTTGAACGACTTAACCTAGACTAACTCGTCTCAAATTTATACTCGATTTCTAATTCTATTTCCTTAACTCTAACTCCTCTTATTATTTCTCAATTATTATTTCTTCTAATCTCTATTATTAATCTCACTTAACTTTCTCCTCTTAAACTCTAATTATTTAATAAAGAATTATTTTCTTTATTTTTCTCAATTTCATGACTCATTATTATTTTAATAATTTTTCCTTTTTATTTTCTATTTAATTTTATCCTCAAAATTTCTAATTATTTTATTAATTTAATTTATTTTATAATTAATTTTAGTGTTCTTTAAATCTTCATAAAATACACCAAAAACACCTAGAACACCAAGAACACTCATTTAAATCTTAAAAAATACACCAAGAACATCTAGAACATACACTAGGCATTCAAACTCTTCTCCTTCGATTTTTACATATTTTCATGCTTAAAATTTCATTTTCCTCATCTCAAAATTTCTATTGAACAATTATTACTTCAATTTACATACAAACACATCTATAACATCAAATCATCAAAATTACTAAAATCATCAAAATACCATTTCTTCCATAATCATGCATATATCTCGATTTTCCTCATATAATCGATATAATAATTCAAATCATCCAATAACTCATATTTATATCATGCTCATAACATCATTAAATCATCAAACAAATAATCAAATCAAATACTCCTCCAAAATCCCAAAACTCACGGCATTCATCATAGAATTTAGGCAAATAATTTTCTCAATTTTCTCAAGCGTAAATCTCATTTAAATCATACTCATAAACACATATAAATCATTAAATCATCAAGAAATCATGCAATTCAATTTTCTTTCTCTTTTCCCTATTTTTCGGTTTTAATCATTTTAATAGGGTTTTTATTTCTCTTTTTCCTTTTAATTCTTAGATTAATTCCTAGGGTTCGATTTCTTAATATTTTCCTCACATCGATTCTCACATCGTAACCCTAGTTTGCCTAAGCATAAATTAAAGCATGCATATTTTCTTTTCTTTAGAGATTAGGAATTACATATTTACAATAAATCAAATGAATAAACATACTTATAAAGATTAAATCAAAGCTCTCCTCTTGATCTTGATTGGACCGAAAATGAAGGGTTTGAGGCTCAAATCCTTAGCTTGGAATTTTCATGGTGGATTTCACCTTGAACCTAAAAAAAAAATAAAACAATAATCAACCATCTCTTCTAGGGCATAAGTGCCGAAATTTAGTAGAAAAAAGAGAGATGACTTTGCTTGGAATTAAACTCAAGATTTGAAGGATTATTACCTCTTCAATTAGAGTTTGAAGAATTAGAGAGGATGATGATGATCTTCTTTGGAGTTGGAAGCTTGAGAGCTTGATGATCTAAGCTTCAATGGAGTTTTCCTCTACTATGTGTTTGTGTGTGTGTTCTCGGTTGAGAGGGAGAGAAATGAGAGAATAATTTCTTTCTCTCTCTTGTGGATGAACTCGATGGAGAGAGAGAGTTTGAGAGAGATAGATGATGAATGAATTAGCTTCATCAATTAGGAAATTAATTAATTTAGCTAAGAGGGATGAATGTCATCATGATTATTCCATGTAGAGTAGAAAATAGGCTAGTCTAGGAGAGAGATTAGGGAGAGAGAGAGATGAGGTCGGTGGGAGAGGGGGGAGAGATGAGAGAGAGATTATCTTTTTAATTTACTGGTATAATTTTACCTGGATGAAAAAGTTTTCCGGTTGAATATGTCCGTGTTATTTTATTAAGTAACGAAGAAAAACTTAAAATTGCTCGGCTAATTTATCCGTTAGGAACTAAACTCTTAGAATTCTCTCATGTGATCTTGGATGAGCTTCTAATGTATCTCAAAGGTCTTAGAATTAAATCTAGATTCGAAAGACACTAATTAGGTTAAATTCTGAGTTCGCCGGTGAATAATGTTTTCTCGGTTCTCGCTACTATTCACTGAAAAGTAAAAGTTCTCGAAATTCTCTGAAATTCATACTCATGCTCAAACTCATATAAATAAACTCAATCAATGCATCACATACTCGATTCGAGTAATTGAATCGAGAAGAATTCACATCAAAGCACATAAGGGCAATTTGGTCATTTCAAACAAATTCCTTTTCTTAGAAAAATCTTATTACTCAAGGCATATTATTTAAGCATATTATGATATTTAGAACGCAATTAAAGACTTATAAAAGTTCTGGGTATTACATCCTCACCCCCTTAAGAAAAATTTCGTCCCGAAAGTTACTAACCTTGAGAAAACAGCTCGGGATATTTCGCTCTCATCTTTTTCTCGAGTTCCCACATAGCTTCTTCAAGATCGTGATGACACCACTTAATCTTAACTAGGGAAATCGACTTCATTCTAAGCTGCTAGACCTTACGGTCTAAAATTTTCTCGGGTTTCCCCTCTTAGGTTAGATCTGGCTTCAAGGCCACATCTTCTTGGCGAATCACGTGCTTCGGATCGAAAACATACTTCCTCAATTGCGACACGTGAAAAACGTTATGCGAATTCCCAAAGCTGGGAGGAAACGCTAACCTATATGATACGGCTCCAATCCTATCAAGGATTTTAAACGGTCCTATAAAACGAGGCTTTAACTTTCCTTTAACACCGAAACGGTGCACTCCTCTCGATGGGGATACTTTCAAAAAGACTTTATTTCCTACATCGAACTCTAGCTTGGATCTTCGGTTGTCGGCATATGACTTCTGTCGACTTTGGGATTTCTTAATCTTCTCACGAATCTGACGAACATATTCTATGATCTCCTCTATCGCTTCTGGCTCTATCACTTTTCTCTCGCCTACTTCGTCCCAATAGAGCGAAGATCTACACTTCTTTCTGTAAAGGAATTCGTAAGGGGCCATTCCAATCGTATTCTGATAGCTATTATTATAAGCGAATTCGATAAGAGGTAAAATTTTCTCCCACTCGTCTCCTTTGTCTAATAAAACAGCTCTTAACATATCCTCGAGAATTTGAATCGTCCTTTCTGACTGACCATCTGTCTGGGGATGATAAACAGTGCTAAACTACAACTGTGTTCCCAATTCTTTATGGAAACTTTCCCAAAAACAGGCTGTGAACTTTGAATCTCGATCGGAGATAATCGTACTCGGCACTCCATGTAATCTCACAATCTCTTTGACATAAATCTGAGCTAACTTATCCGATCCATAGGTATGTAGAATAGGGATGAAATGAGCGGACTTCGTCAATCTATCCACAATTACCCATACAACTGTGTTTCCTTTTCTTGATCTCGGTAAACCCGTCATGAATCCGTCGTGATACCATTCCACTTCCATTCTGGGACTGGTAGCGGTTGTAAGGGTCCATACGGTCTTTGGTGTAGAGACTTCACTTGTTGACAAGCTAAACATCTTTCAACATACATGGCCACGTCCTTTTTCAATCCTTCCCACCAAAACTGTTGCTTTAAGTCTTGGTACATCTTCGTACTGCCGGGATGGGCTGTATACGGGGTCTCATGAGCTTCACTCATTATCTCGTTTCATAACTTCTCGTCATTGGGCACACAAATCCTTCCTTGAAACAATAAAGTATTATCTCTCGACTCTGAAAAATCTTTAACTCCTTTCTTTCTAATCTTCAACCTCAACTTCTTCAATTCTTCATCTTTTCTTTGGCCTTCTATGATACGATATCTCAAATTTGGCATTACTACAAAAGTAGCAATCACTTAATCTACTGTTGCTGGAGGTATAATTACTTCGATCCTCATTTCTCAAACTCTTCGATCAATCTTGCTTCTTCACTTAGCAAAAATCCTAACTCAGTTTCCTCTGAATTCTGCATCTTTTTCGGCTTAACGCGTAGGCTACAACATTAGCTTTGCTGGGATGATAGGATATATTGCAATCGTAATCTTTCACCAACTCGATTCATCTCCTTTGTCTCATATTTAGCTCTTTCTGCTCGAAGAAATACTTCAAACTTTTGTGATCCGAAAAAATTTCACACTTGGCTCCATAAAGATAATGTCTCCAAATTTTCAAAGCATGCACTATGGCTGCTAATTCCAAATCATGAGTCGGATACTTCTCTTCATGGGGTTTAAGTTGTCTTGAAGCATATGCTATGACTCTTCCATCTTGCATTAGGACACATCCTAATCCTTGAGCTGATGCATCGGTATAAATGGTGTAGTCTTTTCCTGGTTCGGGAAGAGCTAATACTAGAGCTGAAGTTAATCTTGTTTTGAGCTATTGGAAACTTCTCTCACATTCCTCCGTCCATTCAAACTTTGATTCTTTCTTCAACAAACTCGTCATCGGTTTCGCGATCTTTTAAAATCCTTCTATGAATCTCCGATAGTAACCTGCTAAACCGAGGAAACTACAGATTTCATGAACTGTCTTGGGTGATTTCCAATCTTGCAGAGCTTTCACCTTTTCCATGTCAACTTTAATTCCTTCGAACGAAACAACATGTCCTAAGAAATTCACTTCTTTCAGCCAAAATTCACACTTACTGAATTTGGCATACAGTTTTTCTGATCTTAACTTCTCCAACACGATTCGCAGATGCTTCTCGTGTTCTACTTCATTCCTTGAATATACCAATATGTCGTCTATGAAGACAATCACAAATTTGTCCAAAAATTCGTGAAAAACTCTATTAATCAAATCCATGAATACTGCTGGAGCATTAGTCAACCCAAATGGCATTACTATGAATTCGTAATGTCCATATCTCATCCTGAAAGCGGTCTTAGGAACATCTTCTTGCTTGATCTTCAGTTGATGGTATCCATATCTTAATTCAATCTTGGAGAAAACACCGGCTCCTTTTAGCTGATCAAACAAATCGTCTATCCTTAGTAAAGGATACTAATTCTTGAGCGTAATCTTGTTAAGCTCTTGGTAATCTATGTACATTCTCAAACTTCCGTCCTTCTTCTTTACAAATAGGATCGGGGCTCCCCAAGGCGAAACGCTTGGTCGGATAAAACCCAAATCTAACAATTCTTGCAACTGGATCTTCAATTCTTGGAGTTCCTTTGGGGCCATTCTATACGGAGCTTTTGATATTGGGGCTGATCCTAGTTCTAGATCGATTGTAAACTCCAATTGCCGGTCGGGAGGCAATCTTGGTAGTACTTCTCGAAATACGTCTTTAAATTCTCGCACGATAGGCACGTCATCGATACTCAACTCTTGGTTCTCATCTTTGTTCAAGTAAATTAGAAATACTTTTGTACCCTTCTTTCTCATAGCTTCTGTGCTTTCATAGCTGAAATTATCGGCATACTCTTCCTTACTCTCTTCTCGACTCCAAAAACTATAGTCGGCTCTTCTCCAGGGGGTTGAAATGAAATTTGCCTCAGGTTGCATCGAATCGTTGCAAAATTCTCAGTTAACCAATCCATTCCTAGGATTATGTCTACGTCCCACATTTGAATCAGATTTAGGGATTTCGCTAACAACTTACGGCTTCCGAATTCGAATTCTAAGTTCGAGCAAACACGCGAAATTAACGCAGATTTACCTAAAGGGGTTGCGACTCTAAGCACCTGGTTCGATTCTTCTACATTCAAACCTAAATTTTCTACGCAAGCACTAGGTATAAACGAATGCGAAGCGTCAGTATCAAACAAAACGATAATAGGTATGCCTTTAAGTGTCACACCCCGACTCCCGAGGTGCGACGATGCGAACACTAACACTACTAAACCATCCATCACTCAAATCAAATAAGGGAAACATGCTCGGGGAAACAAGGGAATATCAACGGAAAGCGGTAACATTCGAGACATGCTTTCAAGGATATATCAAATCAACCAACGAGCACGAATAATTTACATATCAATTTCGAATGGGAACAAGTATTTCAAGTCAACAAGAAACGAGATTCATCAAAAACAGAAATTAGTATCGAGCACATCACTCGGAATTAGAACATGTATCAGAGTATAATATCCAAAAGACTTCAATAATAAAAATCATAGTATTGCAGCGGAATCCTCGACTTAAACCCAACAACTACATGTATAGAGACATGCAATTGCCAGTCTAACTTTCGACTCGATCAACAAAATATATATCACACCACACCACACCACCAAGATGTCCTCTCCATCCGCATCCCGCTAACCTGCGTGTTTAGAAATATATGCAGGGCTGAGTACTTCGTACTCAGTGAACACATGCCAAAAACATTTGAAAACTTTGCTCTTAGAGCTATATCAATTGAACTTGTCTTGCCGAAGCATCACAAGTATTTATGCAATGAAAACAATTTTACTTGTGAATTCAAAATCATTTTCTTTCTGAATAGACTGCGCACTCAAAACAATTATATATGTATCAAACAGTATGTATCATCTACCACATCATCCATCCATCCGTGTCGAGAAGTAGGCCTCCTTCTCAAACACTATGACCGGCCCAACCGAAGCAAGGCTCACAGTCACCATCAAACAATTCATATACCACACGTGGGTTTCCTGCCTTTCACAGGACAATAGTAATAAAATCGGCAAGTCAATTGAATTTAAAACTCGCATCATTATAATAATATTCAATAACCAAATAACGATAGCAATCATCGGAGTTTTGGTTTTAGAAAAGCCCACCTGACTTCCGATGATTAGCTAGGCGGCTTACTCTTTCTTCGTCCTCGCTACTTCTCCATCCCGCTCGGTCCTTTATATTTTGACATCGATAAAAGAAGTAAGACACGAAGCTTAAGACGTAAAGTAGACGTTTGTTTAGACTGAAGGACTTCTACTTGACTCGTCTCTCTCTATTCGTATCTTTTCTAAGAAAATCTTGATTCTCGACTTTCTTGTCCTCGGTTCTCACTCTACTCGGTTACTAATTACTCAATCTAGTATTCTCGTTTCTAAATCGTTATTACTGCTTGCTAATGCTTAACATTTCTGTGAATTAAAGAAGCGTTAATTTTCTAAGCTTCAATACTTGAAACCTTACTCATATTCTCAATTAGATACTCGATTATACGAACATCATTCATGTCATGAGCACGCATTCTCAACAATTTGACCAATCATTTCATTATAATCAAAGCATAAATATTTTACTCAAGCATGTAGATTCAATTAAGCATATTCAATATGTTTAATCACATAAGTCTACTCAAACGAATTTAATTCAATATATAATTTCAATCAATCATCATAATTTAAATTGGAATTCAAACAAACGTATTATCTCAAACTCGATTCACACTTCAAGTCACATTAACAATTATGCGTTATTACTCGACTCTAGTTTTGGAAAAGACATTAATTCAAATAATAAATGTTTTCTTAGATTAAAGCTCAAATAATCATTTAATTTCTCTTAACTTAATATACGACGTTATTTCCAATGGCGTCGTCTTTTCTCAACTACTTATACATATTCGCATACGTACTATTACTTACGCTTCTATTATTATTTCTCTTTTTCTTTATATTAAACTCTTATTGATATAAAAATTTATTTTCTTTTTATGGCTCGACTCTTATCTTCGACTCAAAACTCGACAATTTCCTCGACCCTTTTTTTTAATTTAAACGATTTGAAAACCAAACTCGATTATCACGAAGTAATCATCACTCGGCATAATATAAATAATTACTCAAACAATTATTATTTATAAACTTGATTCTCAAAATAACTCTTATTAACTCTTATTCTCCTTTTTATAACATTTCTCGATTAATTACTTTAATTCGCTCAATTAATTCTTACTCGACTCTTAATCTCATAGTTTCTCTTACTCAACTTATCTCTTTATTTATTTTCTAAGCTCGACTCAACTTATTATTCTCATATTCTATTATTTCTTATTTAATGAAGAAATTCTTATTTTAGTTAATTTGCTCTAACTTTATTATTAAACTTTAAACTTCTCGGTTAATTTAATATCATTCAGATAATTAAACTCATACTCGGTTTAAAACTTCTCGTTGATTACTTATACTCAACTCTATAATTATTATTGATTATTATTCTCGTTATTTCTCGTTTATTCAAACGACTTAATTCTCAATTACTCGACTCAAATTTCATACCAACAAGGACAGTGGCAGGGACAATAGACAAACATTAACCAAGGAAAATCACTATTCCTACCTGCCCTAAGTGTAATGGAATGCACTCTGGAGTTTGTCAAGCAGGCACTGGCGTGTGCTTTAATTGCGGACAACAGGGGCATGTGAAAAGATATTGCCCGAAACCGTTGCAATCGGGAGGAGCTAACCAATATAATCAGCCCCAACCTTTGAAAGCTATTCAAGCACATCCGCAACAACAACAGTCTCAACAGTTGGACCAGCAGAATCCAAGGGCATTCATGATTAAGGATCAAGAGCAGAATAAGGACAAGGGTCACATGGTAGGTATGGGTAAACTTCTCGCTTACCCTGTCATAAATTAGTTGATACCAGGGCTTCACATTCTTTTATTACTAGAGCCTGTATTGACACTATAAAAATAAAACCAAAACGCGCTAATCATAAAATGAGAGTAACTACACCCTCAGATTATACTCTAAGCAATGACTGTATTTTTACAGATTAGTGGATGATAATAACATTCTTGAGCAGTTGGATGAGTTCAACAAGGCAGTAGATGATCTGGAGAATATAGAAGTTATTCTTGGAGAAGAGGACAAGGCAATCATTTTATTGAATGCACTACCGAAGTCATATGAACACTTGAAGGATGTCATGTTGTATGGGAGCGAGAAAATCATTACTCTAGATGAAGTTCTATCTGCAATGAAGGCAAAAGTGTTGAAGAAGAATGCACTCACAAAGAATGAAATTCCTGCTGAAGGACTAAATGTGAAAGGCAAGTTCAAGAAGGAAGGAAAATTCAAGAAGAAGCCTAATGTTGCAGACAATAATTTTTTCAAGAAATCTAAGAAGGAAGAAGATGAAAAGGAGACCAAGAAGTGCTTCTATTGCAAGAAGCCTGGCCATATCATGAAGAACTGCTATTCTTGGAAGAAGAAACAAGAAGAGCAGCCCAAGGAATCCAGCTCTACAGATGTTGTAGAAGGATGTGAAAATGCTAAGAGTCTCAATGTGATTGATGGCATAGGAGATGAGTGGATCATGGATAGTGGGTGCACTTTTCACACGTGCCACATCAAAAAATGGTTTGAAGGACATCCAGTTTGGCAACAGAGGAACTGTAGTGCTTGGAAATGATGATTCATGTCAAGTTCAAGGCATTGGAAGCATCAAGATCAAAACACATGATGGTCATATCAAGATTCTGCAATATGTGAGATATATTCCCAAGTTGAAGAAAAATTTGATATCTCTAGAAATGTTAGAGAAGAAGGGTTTTGATTTCTTGTCAAAGGAGGGTTTCCTGTTTGTGGTAAAAGGGAATAACGTAGTCTTGGAAGGAGCAAGACGGAATAGCTTGTACCACCTCATTGGTTCTACAGTGGTTGGTGAAGTAAAAGTAAATGTATCCAGTGAATCTGAACTATGGCATAGAAGGCTTGCTCATGTTGGGTTAAAAAGAATCAAGGAGTTTTAGAGGCAAGATCTCTTGAAGATTTGCACTCCAGTAAAGCTCAAAGTGTGTGAAGATTGGATCCTAGGCAAGAGCAAGAAATCCCCATTTCCAGTTGGAAGAATAGTGACAAAGAAACCTCTGGAATACATTCACAGTGATCTTTGGGGAAGCGCAAAAACAAACACCATGAATGGAGGAAGGTATTTCTTATCTCTGATTGATGATTTCAGCAGAAAATTTTGGGTATATGTTATTAAACATAAGTCTAATGCTTTCTCAAAATTCCAAGAGTGGTGTGCTGAGGTTGAAAATGAAACTGGTCTAACTGTGAAGTATTTGAGAACTGACAATGGCTTAGAGTTTTTGTCTGAATAGTTTGAGAATTTCTGCAAGCGGAAAGGGATTAAAAGGCATAGGACTGTTCCAGCAAATCCACAACAAAATGGTGTTATTGAGAGAATGAACAGGACTATTCTTGAAAGAGTAAGATGTATGCTGACTAGTTCTGGAGTGCCAGTGAAGTTTTGGGGAGAAGCTGTAAATACAACTTGTTACTAAATCAATAGAAGTCCATCTTCTGCAGTAGGGTTCAAGGTTCCAGAGGAATTATGGAAAGGAAGAGCACCTGAGTATTCTCATTTAAGAGTCTTTGGCAGTCAAGCTTTTGTGCATGTTAAGCAAGATAAGCTACAACCTAGAGGTGTGAGATGTGTTATGCTTGGATATCCAAAAGGGGTAAAAGGATACAAGCTATGGTGCTTCGAGTCTGGGAATCAAAGAGCTGTTGTGAGTAGAGATGTGACTTTCATTGAAGATAAAATGCCTTATCTTGAAAATGCAGATAGTGAAGTAGTAAGAAAAGAGGCAGCTCGGTTTGAGATGGAGCTTACAGAGCTAGAGCATCCATTGGATTTGCAACAAGGATAGATAGATGCTGAAGATCAGGAAGAAGTTGTGATTCCACAAGAAGATGATCAAGATGATGATCTGAGGAATCATCAACTAGCAAGGGGCAGAGTAAGAAGAGCTACTCATCCACCTGACAGATTTGGACAAGCAGATATGATATCTTATGCTCTTAATGAGGCTGAAGAGATCAGTTATGATAAGCCAAAGTCCTACAACGAAGCTATCCATTGCAGTGAAAGGGAGAAGTGGACTCAAGCTATGACAGAAGAGCTAGAATCTATGTTCAAAAATAAAACCTGGATTTTAGTGGATAAGCCTAAAGTAAAGAACTGTATAGGTTGTAAATGGATCTTCAAGAAAAACCTTGAAGTGATAAATTGAGTTGAGAAGCTCAGATACAAAGCTAGACTAGTTGCAAATGGATTCACATAAAGAGAAGGGATTGACTTCAATGAGGTATTCTCACCAGTGGTTAAACACACTTCAATTAGAATTTTGTTAGCTATTGTTGCTCAGCAAGGGTTGGAGTTGGAACAATTAGATGTGAAGATAACTTTCCTAAATGGTGATTTAGAAGAAAGCATTTATATGGTTCAGCCTGAGGGATTTGTTGATGCTGGTAATAAAGGGAAGGTTTGCTTATAGAAGAAGTCTATCTATGGTTTAAAGCAAAGTTCAAGACAATGGTATAAGAAGTTTGATGAGCACATGCAGAGAATTGGATTCAGGAGATCTGCATATTATAGATGTGTTTATCTTAAGGTTTCTGAAAATTCTGTTGTCACTTACTTGTTATTATATGTTGATTATATGTTGTTAGCAGGTAATAGCAAGAAGGAGATTGATCAAGTGAAGAGTAATCTTAAAGCTCAGTTTGAAATGAAAGACTTGGGACAAGCAAGAAGGATTCTGGGAATGGATATCTACAGAGACAGAGACAAAGGGAAATTGTGGTTGTTTCAAAAACATTATGTGAAGACGGTGCTGAAAAAGTTTCAAATGCTAGAATCTAGAGATATGCAAGTTCCTTTGGCGCAACATTTCAAGCTGAGTGCAGAATAGAAACCAAAAGATAAAGTTGGAAGAAGGTATATGAGAAATATTTTATATTCTAACATTGTTAGAAGTATCATGTACTGTATGATCTGTACGAGGCCAGATTTGTCTCACGCTATTAGTGTGACTAGTAGATATATGAGGGATCCATAGAAGCATCATTGGGAAGTTTTAAAATGGATTCTAAGATACATGAAGGGTACTACAGATCATGGAATTTTGTTTGAAAAACAGAAGGTTTTTGGAAGTGATTTTCTTGTTGGATTTGTGGATGAAGATTATGTAGCTAATCTTGATACGAGGAAGTCACAAACATGATACATATTCACCTTGTTTGGGTCAGCTATAAGTTGGAAGTCTGTTCTACAGTCAGTGGTTGCTCTTTCTACCACTGAATCTGAATATATGGCTTTAACTGAAGCTGTGAAGGAAGCTATGTGGCTTAAAGGAATTCTGGGTGAATTTCGTATTAAGCACGAAGCAGTAGAGATCAGATGTGATAGTCAAAGTGCCATTAATCTTGTCAAGCATCAGGTGTTCCATGAAAAAAGCAAGCACATTGATGTGAGGTTACACTTTATCAGAGATATAGTTGGAAAAGGGAAAGCTAAGGTGATGAAGATTGGAATAGAGGAGAATGCTTCTGATATGCTTACAAAAGCATTGCCATCAACCAAGTTTAAGTATTGTCTTAGCTTGGTCAAGCTGCTGCCAAGGCATCATTGATTCTCTTGTGAGAGGTAAGCCCTGTGATGGGGCAAGGTGGAGGAATGCTGGATAGCTCTATTATTAAATCAAGGTGGAGATTGTTAAGGTGTGAATAAATAATAAAGCTTTAGCATATGAACTTGATCGTGGTAATCCCATAAAGGAGAAGGGTTGATCTGCAAAGTTGGTTTGTAGAGTTAGCTGCACAGCTATGGAGTGCATGTGTTGATCTTGTTTGCTAAGATAGAAGGCTGAGATCATTCCAGCTCGTGGAGATATGCTGAGCTTGTAACCGTTTCTATCTGGAATCTTCTTCTTGGTTCTTCTATATAAAGAATTAGAGAGAGAGTAGAAGATAGAACAAGAGAGAAAGAGTGAAAAGAGAGAAACTGTGTAGTTGAGAATTCTATAAGTGTATAGATAGGCTGTGAGTTCTTTTCTTCTTCGTGGTATCTGTAATCTTCCATCTTGATTCTGATAAGAGTGCTAGCTAACCTCCAGTGGACGTAGATCATTCAAGATTGAACCACGTAAATCATTTTCTTTTATTTCTTTTGCTTTTGTTATTTACTTTATGTCTAGCTAAACTATTAAATTTGGGTTTGGGCTAGAGGATATGTGATATAAGTGTTTATAACTCGTGAGGTCGAATTGTAACAACCCGATTTTTCTAAAGTATAATTAATCATCCTAAACATGATTATGTGTGTGTAAGTGCTTATTGAATGATATTATATGTGATTATGTGTGATTTCGTGTGATAAAAATTTTCGAGAATAAATTTTCTCGCAAAAAGACAAAAATTCCCCTGAAGGGTAAAGTCATCATTTTTATCATTTCGGCAACTCAAAATGAAGATGTGAAGAGTTATATGAGTTTAGAGATGTGAGTTTGAGCAGCAGTTTGAGTTTCAGAATTTTCCGAGACAATTGACAGTACGATGAATAGTAACTTTGATCAAGAAGTCAACCCCGATCAACGAGCTCCGAACTTAGTCTAATCAGTGTCATTAGACTCTAAAAATTATTTTAATACTATTGAAGCGATTTAGAGAATTTTTCAAGATCGTTTGAGTCGAGTTTATTTTGAAAGAATGCTTAAGTGAATAGTAACTTTTATGACATTCTTCGTTATTCGGAATTCATATATAAAAGTATGACTCTTTTGAATCTAGAAATTATTTTATGACGAATGGTGAAGATTAGAGTGAAATCCTGTCACGCCCCGACTCTCGAGGTGCGACTTATGAATAACAACAAAACCTAACAACTAACAATCAACTCAAATATGGGGAAACATGCTCGGGGAAAATGATAATGAAAGATAAGGCATTCGAATTAGGCTTCCAAAGTATAATGAAGTAATATCCGAGCATCTCAAAACCACTTATAACAAAAATTAAATAAGCACTTCATGCTGACGGGGATAGAATTCCAACAAAAGAGAATGCACCCATATATACCAAGTTAAGAGGATCATGTTCAACAACATTTCAAGTCAACGAGCCCATTGCTTGGAAGTACAAACCAAGTAGTTTAAGAAGTTAACAAATATTCAAAGTTATCGAGCACAACGCTCGGAATCAAAAACATGAGTATCAAAGTATTAGCATCAACAGACGTTAATTCAAAAAGGTTGCAGCGGAAACTTGCATCAATACCCAACATTTGCACGTATGAAGACGTACAAACGCCAGTCTGATATTCAACTAGACTCAACCAAAAGAACCATACCACACCACCAAGTATCCATGCCATCGCCATCCAGTCAACCTGCATGTTTAAAAACACACGCAGGGCTGAGTACTTCGTACTCAGTGAACACAAGACAAAGCATTTGAATAAAGATACTTCTTAAAGCTATAATAATTGAACTTGCCTTGCCGAACATCACAAGTATCTAAGAAGTTAAAAACAATTTTACTTGTGTATGTTAAAAACATTTTCTTTTAAACAGACTGCGCAATCAATATAACATATAACATAACAGTATGCATCATCTGTCACAACAATCTTACTGTGTCGAGAAGTAGGCCTCCTTCTCAAACACTGTGACCGGCCTAACCGAAGCAAGGCTCACAGTCACCTCAACATATACCACACGTGGGTTTCCTGCCTTTCACAGGATAATAACATATTCACATAAACAGATGATAACACATACTAACTTTAATAAAAACGGCAAGTCAATCACATTTAAAATCATATCATAATACTCAATAGCATAACTAATTCTCATTGATAGTTTTGGTTCAGAAAAGCCCACCTGACTTCCGAAGATTTAGCTAGGTGGTTTAGGGCTATTTGTCCTTGCTTAATGATCCGTCCGGCTCGATCCTTCACAGTTCGACATCGATAGGAAAAAAATAAGATACACGAAAGACGGACACAAAGGCGTTGGACTCAACTGAAGGACTTCTACTTGAGTCGATTCTCTCTTCGCTTAACCTTTCTAAAGGATTTCGTGTTCTCGTCTTTAGATCATTAACTCTACTCGAATTGGTTAATACTATTAATCAACGTCTCAGAACTTCCTCACTTTAATTATTAAACGTCATCATCTACATTCTATTACTCGAGCTTTCTTTCAAAGACTTTAATCAATTCTCGATTTAACAATTAGTAATTCAATCATTTTGCTTACAAATAATTCAATTATTCCTCACATCATAAATAATATCATGCATTTAAACACTTATTCAATCATATAATGAATTCAAATAAATCAAACATACTTCAAGACACATTAACATTTATTCAATTTAGATCTTAAACTTAACTTGGTTATGCATTTCTTTTTATGAAGGTTTAAACCATTTACTTTATCTTTCTTATTTTATAGACAACGTTTTGTTCTAACTTCGTTATCTTATGAGGTATTTCATATCTTTTTCTCAATTAATATAATTTCTCTTTAATTATTATTAACTCTTATGAAATTAGAATTTCTTATTCATTTCTACTTCGATTCTCATTTCTTAACTCGACTATTATTTTTTTATAATTATTAACTCGGTAATTTCTCTCGGTTTATTTTTAATTCGCTTGGTCGAACACAACCTCAATTAATTATTTTTAATTAATTTCCTTCAACTCATTACTCAACATCTTATTCCATCATTATTTTCTTGATTAACTTATACGAGTATCTAACTTAACTCGTCTAGCATCTTATCTTCATTCGATTAAAACTTCCTTTTTTATTTCTTCTCGATTAATTCTTTTAAACTCGGTTTTTCTCATTTCTTGCTCATTTATTTAATAAATTCTTCTTCTTTTGTCTTTATCTTTTTAAACCACTTTCTTACTTAACAAGTTTTCTTTATCTTTTAATAAATATTTTTATAAACTAGTTCATTTTATTAGATAAGTTACAACATATCTTTTATGCATTTTTCAATTCTTAATCATTCAAAAGCTTTTGAAATTCATTCCTTTTATTACAAAACTTCTATTTTCATTCATAAATTAAACTAGTACTTATACATACATTAAAACATCTAAACATCCAACCTTTTCTATGTTATCACATTTAATTTCTTTAAAAAAATCAACATGCAATTTCATTTTCTTAACTTAAACACATGTATGATTATACTAACATATCATACAATCATCTCATTGATCAAAACATCACTCAATTAATCAACAAAATCAACAAAATAATTTCTCCAATTTCTTTAAAAACACACAGCATTGATGCATTTCTTGGTGCATTTTATTTCTCAATTTTTCATGCATATAATCTCATTCTCAACATGATAAAAATAATAATTCAAACATCAAAATAATAATAACTCAAAGAATTCATATTTTTCCTATTTTTCCTAATATTTTCGGCATTCATCAATTTTTTAGGATTTTAATTTCTTTTTCTTCTCTTAATTCACCGATTAAAATCTAATGCTCGATTCTCCTAATGATTTCTTCTCACTCGATTATCACATGCACATCCTAAGTTTGCCTAAACATAATTAAATATCATGCATGCATAGGTTCTTTCTTTTAGGACTTAGAGATATACATATTTACAAATTAATCAAATGAATATCATACTTTAATTTAAATGGAATTCCTTCTCTTGGCTTCTTGGATTCGAAATGGATGGAAAATGAAGCTTCAAAGCTTGGACTTGAAGGGAAGAAAGAAGTCTTCTTGAATCCTCAAAGAAAAAATAACATGAAGTTAATCATCCATCTCTTTTAGGGCTTAAGAGCCAAAATGAAGAAAATGTAGGATGAGTGTTGAGTTTAACTTCAAGAACTTGAAGGATATTTACCTTTTCTTGAAGATATGAATAGAATGGATGGAGGATGATGCTTTCTACTTCATTTCCATGGATGAGGAGCTTGAATACATGGTTGCATGTAAGAAAAATCAAATGTAGGTGTGTAAGTGTGTGTGTGCCGTGAGTTTAGAGAGAGTAAGGAGAGTTTTCTTTTTTTTTCTTCTTCTTTGAGAGAGAGAGAGTTCGAATGAGAGAGAGAGATGGAGTGTGATGAATGAAGTCTTCCTACTTAGCACTAGATGAATGAATTTGAAATCCAACAACAAGAATAAAGTGTAATGTTGGAAGTTGTAATTATCTAAAGTGATTGATAGATAGGTGATTGATGTAGTTTGCATGCTACTTTTGGTAATGCCATGCATAAGACATAATTATGGCACTTAGTCTTGGAAATTGAAGAGTGATGGGAGAGAGGTGTGAGGTGGTGTGAGAGGGAGAGAGGTGTGTTGACACGTGTCTTCGTCGTGTCGTTACGGGTATTAATTACCCGGTCATAAAGGTTTTCCGGATAAAACGATTCGTATTAATTCCTTTTTACACTATAAACGAGTCTAACCTCTTCTCGTCTCACTTTTGACACTAAATCATCTCAATCCTATTTCTCGTCTCAATTAAAAGATTAACGAATTCGATCATTTAGTCGGCTTATTAATCCGTTTATTAATCCTTTAAAGATTAATTCCTCATTACTCTTCTCAATTCTCGGATAAGTTCTTACCCTATCTCAGTGACCTTAGAAGCAATTCTAGGTTCAAAGATTCTAATTCAACTCTATTCTAAGTTCATCGGTGAAAATAATTTTCTCGGGGATCAACATTATCCTATCTCAGTTTAGCAAGCTCTTCGGGATTTTTCAAAAGTCAATCTCATACTCATTTTCCTATAAAAAATTCAATAAGCAAATCACATCATCATCATCTCAGATAAATAGAACAGATAAATTCACACAAAACTCGCAAAGCATTTTAAACGTTTTATTCAATTTTCTTCATTTGGAAAAGAAAAATTTTATCCCTAAATTCTCATCTTTTAACTCACTCGGTTAATTAAACGCTCTCTAAAGACATAAAAGCTCGGGGTATCACAAATCCGATGTCTACAATTTACGTTATGAGCCATATAAATCGAGTAGGCGAATATGAATAGTGAATTTTCTCGATTTCTTCGTTTTTTGGAATTTTGATTTGAAACTTAGGTATTACGAATCTATAAATTAATTCATAAATATCGATGCAAAGTAGAGTGAATTTGGATGTCGAAAAAGTGACGAAGATGAATTTTAAGTCGAGAGAGTTAGATATTTTTGAGGCGGATGTTTTATACCCTAAATATTTTCTTCTGGGGATTTTTACCCGATAAAAACCTACACTAAATACACCTAATTAAATAAGGAATTCTCTCTCTCTTTCTCTCCAAGCCATGTCGGCACTCACACAATTTAACACACACAAATTTTTATTTCCACTCTCATTTTCTACTCTGAAGCTCTACTCTCCCTATTTCCCTACTCTCAACCAAGGAAGTGAGAACCACTCTCTCCTATCCTCTCAACCCCACGGTTTCTACCCTATATATATGTGGGATTCCTCATTGCAATCCCCACTCTCACTTTCACTCTCACAACACTCACAAGTCATACAATTCCATCTCTCTCTTTATCCCTTATTTCCATTGGCCAACACACCCCCATTTTCTTCCCAAATCTGCCGAGTTGCAGCAGCCACCATAGCTTCATTTTCTCTTCATTCCAAGCTTAAGGAAGGAGCTAGAGTTGCGTGGAATAGAGCCTAGTATTATCGAGCATGAAAGGAGCAAGGTTTTCTACCTTTATGACTCGATTTTCATGTCTTTTTCCACCCTAAGAGCCTCGAATTTTCTGCTCTATACTCATGATGTTCTAAGCTTAGATTTTCAAGTTTTAAATCTATGATCTTGCATGCTATACATGCATTAGGAAAGAATGGAAGAAATTCGAACTATGCATGCATGTATGTTAGAATCGCATGCTAGGGTTATGGAACAATTTCATGTTTTAAATTATGATCTTGGTGATATGAGTATATGCATGTAATGAAGATGATAGCATGATGAGATGATGAAGATGAATCCATGAATTAGAAACCCTAGGTAGAAACCGAAAATTATGAAGAATTATGGTTTTGCATGCTTTTATTGATTTTATGATCTTGTTAATATAAATGATGATATCCAAGCATGATTTGATGATTTAATGGAAGAAATATACATGTTTATGAATAAGGTCACTTGAGGAAGATGATAAATAATAAAAATAAAAAAATTATATATATAACTTGCATGTTTAATTTGAGGATGGAAATCTATAATTCATGCATGCTAGGGTATGAATATATGAATAAATTGAAGCTAGGAATTTGTATGTGAAAAGTATGTTAATACCGAAATTATGCTTAAGAATATAAGTTATAGTTCTTAATATAATTGTTATGATTGATGGATTAAAAATTAATAATGAGAGTATATTATAGAATTGCTATTAATCAAAAGAAATAAATTCATAAGTTGATGAAGTATAGAAATTCAAGAAGTATGAAGAAATAAGTTAGGAATTTTAATTCTATGGATATATGTTTTAATTAAAGTATTAAAAAAGGGATTAAAAGTAAAATAAGGTTAAGTTATGAGAAAATAGAAGAAATAATCTTCTTAGCATAAAGAGATGAAATTTTCGAATAAAACTAAAGCATAAAAATTGTGCTTTTGTCACAGCCCGACTTCTAGGGTATTGAAACAACTAGAATACAAGGGGCAGTGAGGTGAAACAACTGAACTTTAACTTATGAAACATGCTCGATGACTTAGGAATAATCTCAATTATTGAATCAAACTCACAATAAGGTGAGTTATCAATCAAGTTCTTTTCCAAGAAATGAATATTCGACAAGATTATAGATGTTGAACTCATCAAGGAATTAGGTTTGATTATTAATAAATGTTGCGTTCGAAAAGTGGGCTAAAATTTTTTAATCTTTTAATCATCAAGTCATAATGAAGCAGATTTGATGATTCGTTAGAAAATCCAAACTCGTTTTGGATGGAATTCAGAAAGGATTTAAAGGTTTTGATCGAGCGCACGGGCTCTTAGGGTTTTGGAACCCAACATGCAAGGCACGATTATAGCAAATAAATGACGTTGTAGCGGAATATAAACATCGACTCAGAAATTCCAAGGTTATATGTGCGAAGGCACATAACCTCAAGCTTAAACTCAAATTTTGGATTTTATTTGACAACGGGCCGCCCAAGCACACCGCAACCTTCCTCATCCGAGCCAACCTGCACGTTTTAGAAATAACATGCAGGGCGTGAGTACTTCGTACTCAGTGAACACATGCCAAAATAATTTGAAACTTTGCTCATTATAGCTATATGTTTGTACTTGCCTCTTTAGCTGCACCACAAGTGTTAGATAAAAGATTTTACGACTTGTGGCAGCTTAAAACATTTTTCGTTTCTTTTCTGAAATCGATTGCAACCATTTTTCTCGGGTACGAATCCATATACGTTTCTCGTCTGTTTGTGGTGTCGAGAAGTAGGCCTCCTCCTCGAACACCGTGACAGGTCCAATCAAAGCAAAGCTTACAGTCTTTACATAAACGGCCCAACCGAAGCAAGGCTCACAGTTATTTTACTGTAATACCCCAGATATTTCTTCTGTCATTAAAATAAAAATTTAATTATTAATTAAGGCTTTGCACGCCTAAGTTAAGGATTTTTTATTATAAGACTAACGGTGAAATCCGTTTCTGAAAATAAATTCCAGAATTCGGTTGAATGATTACTGTATTAGGGTTTTCGCGTCCGATAAAATTTTCGTTCGAAAACTCAGATCGAAAAACCGTCAGACTTTACATTCACTTTTTATGCGATACGAGTTCACCGGAGAAAGTCAGTTTTTATTATCTTTCCGGGGGAATTTTGGACTGTCTTATCCCGACTTTTCATCGGATTTCAGAAATCAAAATATGCTTTCCGAGTATGTGATTTATTTCTAATCTAACGGTCGAATTAGATTTCGTAAAAAACGTAACCGTCTAGGGTTTTAATTTCTCGATTTTATAACATTGTATTAGACCCATAAAATGCAATATTTTTGAATAAATATCCCCTCCAATCGCCTATGTATGTATGACTCACCACCTTATTAGTTTATTTTCTACTTTATGAAATAGTATCATAACACCTCATCATCATCTCTCTCCCTCTCCCCTCAATACCGCCCCCTCTCTCTCATTTTCTCTCATCTCTCTCAAATCCTCCATCGTTAATCATCTTCAAGCTTTCAAAGCTCCACAAGTCATTCATCTTCCGATCAATCTTATTTTCGAGTCCATAAACGTCAAGGTAAGAACTTCCTCTCGAGATTGAACCGAACAAAACTTCCTTCCCTCAAGTCTTGTTTTTTTCGAAAGATTAAGGATGAAGTAGGATGATGCTCTATGTTTAATAACATGCTTAGAAATGGATTTCATGGATAGAAATCATGTGGAAATCATCCTCCTAACTAAATGAAGAATACCGAAAATTTATAGGAAATTAGGGGTTTGATGTTTAGTTCGATTTTTAGATGATTGATTAGTAGATTTAGGTTCTATATGTTGATAGATTGATGCATGAATTGTTTTAGAATTTTCTAAAAATAAAAATAAAAAGGTAAGAGATGAAGAAGTGAGGATTTGATGTAGTAAATGTTATGTTTTGTATGATATGATGATAGAAATGATATGTAGTAAGTATGTGGATGATTATATAATTTAATGGGATTTTTCTAAAAATAAAATATTAATCGTAAGAGACGAAAAACCGACGATAAGTTAAAATCCGATAATAATTTGAGTATGTGGTTTTCGTATTAGTGAATCTTGATAGTTGATGAACGATATTGGAAAGTTTAAGCAAAATCGAAGAACGTTGAAATTTTAGTAAGAGACGAAGAATCCTCGATAGGTTTCGTATGAATAATTATTTAGGTTTATGATTTGAATATTCGATAATCTTGTTAGTTCATGATCATAATCGAAAAATTTGAACGAATTCTAAAGAAGTTGAAATTTTGATAAGAGACGAAGAAACGAGTCTAATTGTCGATAGGAAAGTCGAATAAGGAAACTAATCGATTATTAATGATTGATGTTGATAAATGAACGAGTTTGTAGTTGACGATATTTCCATTCGAGATGTGAGATGATATAAGTTATCGTTTATGAACTAGAGGTTGATGAATGAAATTGATTTGGAATTAGAATTTGGTATAGTAAATGATTAGTTGAAAAAGACGAGGAAATGCTCGTCGTTTGTTTAATCGAGAGACGTGAAGGTGTTCCCGATAAAGGAACACGTGTCTTAACTGTAAAAAGATAATAATTTCGTGAGCTTAAAGGTTGTATAGCATTGATCGAACCTAGGAAATCGTGCGTCGAGTTTTACGAGCACCTAGGGTTTCACTCGGACTGTTTTGCGATGCGTTACGGAAACTGTCATAACTTTTAGCTCGCTTAACGAAATCGAGATCCGTAAATTGGACAATAAAATAGACGTCCGTAGCTTTCTTTTGGTATCAATTTCATCCCCCGTTTCTCAGGAATCTGTTCTGTATGAACTCCAGAACTTCTGCTCTGTGCAGAAACTTTCGTAAGTCTAAATTCTTAAGTTGAATCCTTTTCAACTTCGTTTCTTGTGAACTTCTAAGTCGTTATAAGTTATCGACTCCGTTTATTAACTGACATAAGTGTCGAGTAATGAGCCGAGTCAGTTTCTAAACGAGAATTGTTCGAGTCTCATTTCTTTGATAATCAAAAGAATGTAGTTAAGTGCAAAGGCCTAAAAGTCTAAAACGATCGATTTCCTTTTCCTTTATTGTCTCGGCCGCTTATTAAAGTTTGATTATTTGAATTAAAAGGAGGAAGTCGAGTTGAGAAGACAGGATGGAAGACAGAAGACGGAAGCTTTAGTCGTTCTGTAATCACCTAAGGTGGGTTTTCTATCAAAAATGTGTGGATTTTTCCACATATCAAATCAAATGAGCGATGCTCGAAAATATTTACTTACTGCTTTGATAACTGTGTTTTGAAATGATTATCGAGGCATGAAAATATTTGTAAGGGTTTTCCAGGGTTTAATGTACACGATAGCCGGTGCATGTGGTACCCTGTTGAGGGGTAGCTAGCCACGGTGAATAGAACGTGCGCGGAAGAAGTTAACTCTTCCCCGGCGTTGAAACAGAAGTTGGGCAAGTTTGAAGGTAACATCAAGTAAAGGCTTGGCCAAGCTATATTGTGAAAAGTGAAAGAAAATGTTTAGTAGGCTCGGGTATTTGATGAAAAACCCCGATACGCTATTTATCGAGATGCCTGATTAATCTATACTTATGTTATGTTTTCGGCAATGTGCCCACTAAGTATGTTTATACTTAGCCCTGCATATGTTTTATAAATGTGCAGGTTGAGTGACAGGATCGGTGGAGGTTGAGTAAAAAGTATAGAGTTGTAATTAGAATGAAGAATGTATGTCAAGCTTTACGCTTTCCGCTGCCAATCTTTTTTGAATTAATGTAAACCTATCTTTTTGTCTAAATCCCGTACAATGAACTTAGTTCCGTTTTGAACAACTTATCGAGTGATCCTTCAAGGTCGACTCTCTTTCTTTTTAATAAAGTCTGTTCATAGATATCAGTTGTCATTTAATTATTGCATACTTTATTTATTTATCCCCCTTCTTCCCTGCTTCTTTAATCAAATCCCTAGTCGCACCCCTGTTTTGCCGTCCCTGGGATTTGGGGCTGTAACATTTACGACCGGCTAGACTGTGACAAGGATCACGGTCGCCTAATCTAATGCATGCATTGCCCCGTTTTTGAACAGGACCTTATCCCGTGCATCCACAGGACTCATTGTCATCACATATCATAAAGTAGAGGAATGCATACCAAAACATAAAACTCAGGCAAGTCAATTAATTTTAAATAAAGCGCACATATAAAAATAAATTGCGCATTCATCGTTGAGTTTTGGTTCAGAAAGCCCACCTGAAATGTAGCTTAACTCAAATACACTTTCTCTGCTCGCCGGCCTTCTTTTCCACTCCACTCGCGCCTTTCAAAAATAATATTATATAAGGGCGAGTTTTATATTTTTGGAAAACAGCGAAGCTTAAATCCTATAATGGATTTTTACTCGTCTAAATTCTCAATTTGACTCCTCAAACGCTCGGTTCTTATTTCTATCCAAGTACTATACCAACAAACTTCTTGGCATATATTTCGTCATTAATAAATATTATCGAGCACTCAATTATTAAAATATATTATTTCTTTAAACTCAAATTTCTCATTTTTCTCAAATAAATTATTTTCAACAAATACGAGATTTATTCTCGTTCACACATTTCACACTTCACTCACAACTACATCATTTCACAGTCACATCAAATATTCTCAGACAAATATCGCAAATATATCATACTGCTCGTTTTCAACTTAAAATAATTTCTCTCAATTTTATCAAACTTAACTTCGTCTTTTATGGAAACATTCAAAGAATTAGATTTTAAATTCCTTTTTTATTCCGCCTTCTCGAACAAATATATCTCGAGTTAATTCTTGACATGTTTCTTGAGAAATATATTTACTTAGTCAGAAAATTATTATAATCTCATATTTTACTCAAACTAATTTCTTTTGAACGATTTTTCGTTCAATGTTGATTTTTGAATTTATCAATGAGAAAATTGTATTATTTTTCTCTTTTAAACCTCGACATCTATTATATCTTATTTATTAAAACTCGTTTTTGCTCACCTCAAATTCCACTACTTTTCTTTTATTATTTCTAACTTAAACAATTCTTTATTTACTCGTTTATACATAAACTCCTCGTAAATAAATTTTTAATTAGAAAATCATCGATTTTTCATAACTTTCTCATACGGACATCAAATTGAGCGATTCAAGTGGCTAATATACTTATTTTTCTCTCAACTCAACGTTTATAACATCGATTACATCTTTTACTCAATGAAATCTCATTCATTTTCCTTGGAAATTTACTGCACTCCTTAATTTTCTTTATTCTTGCTTTTTCTCAATAATTTTAAATTCTAACATACTCAAAATTACTTCAATTGATGTCTTATAACATCATTTGATCTATATGAACTCAAAATCATAAATTCTCAATTTTATCTTCTTATATACTTCAAATTATTGATAATCATCTCAATTCTTACTCGATTTTATTTATTCAAAGTTCTATTGAACTTATAAAAATTTCAATTGCTTGATTCCTCCATTAATCTCATCTTTTAATCTCAAATACTCAAAATTACACTCTCTACTTCATTTTATTCAATTATTTTGGGGTTTCTCCATATAATTTTATTTCCTTCATTTTTAATAATTCTTTATACTCAAATAAATTCTAATTTCTTTTTCTCAACTCATTTTACCTTCTTTAAGCTCAAAAATACTATAAGTCTCTTCCAAGACTTAATATCTTCGAATAAAATGGGGATTTCCCCTTTGATGTTCCAACTCTTGATTTTATTGGATCATTTCATCTCAAATGTTATTTTTATATCATCAATTCTTCCGAAAATTCATAGGAATTAAAATTCCAAATTTTCTCTATATATATATCACGAAATATATATAAAAATATTTATATAAACTCATTTATTTCTTTTGGTAGTATTTTCTTTCATAAATTTATTGAATTTTATTTTTAATCCACCAATTCATCAAATAAATCAATAAATCATATTTATACACATATATACTCACACACGGTTTGTCACAGCCCCGAATCCCGAGGGAAGGCAAAGCTGGGGTGCGACTGGGATTGGATTAAAGAAGCGGGGAAGAAAGGGGATGAATGATTAAACAGACATAAAAGACAGAATTATTTCTATGAACAAACCTCATTACTTGAAGGAAGAGTTGATCTTAAAAGATCACTCGTACAAAGTTCTCATAAGCATCTAAGTTATAATACAGAACTGAACCCAAAAGTGGTTTACATATAACATAAGAGTGTCTAGAGTTTGGCAGCAGAATTGCAAACGACATACTAAAGTCTTCCCTATCGACAACTTTTAACTCAACCGTGGCCACTCCGTCTCTCAACCTGCACATTTAGAAAACATATGCAGGGCTAAGTACAAAAGCACTTAGTGGGCATGTTGCCGAAAATATAATCATAAGTATAGATAATCAGGCATTTCATTTCTGTAGTACATCGGGCTTTTTCAACAAATTCCCGTGTCTACTAAACATTTTCTTTTTCATTTTCATAACTTAGCTTGTACAAGCATTTTTCATAGATGTTACGTTCAATCTTGACCATTCATTATCACCGTGGCTGGCTACCCCTCAACAGGATACCACATACACCACAGGCTACAGTGTACACTAAACTTTGGAAAGTCCCTTTTGATTAACTCAAAGCCGATCGTTTAGTTAATCCCCTTTTGGCTAACTCATAAGGTACAAGAGAACTCACATAAAACAAATAGTTCATGCCATGATTATCACTTTGAAAACACGATTATCAAAGCGATAAAGAAAAGGTTTTCGAGCATTGCTCATTTTGTTTCATATATAAAAGCCCACCTTGAATTTACAGAACTATTCTACGAGCTTCCGTTCTTCAATCTTCCGTCCTGTCCTTGTGCTGACTTCCTCCTTCATCGTAAATAATCATACTTTAAAACTCGGTCGTAAAAGATAAACGAATATGGAAATTCGATTTAAGTTTTAGTCTTTTAGACTTTTAAGCATTTGCACGCTAAACTAAACTCTTTTAATTAAATAGAAACGAGATACGAACACATCTCGTTTGACACTCATTCGGTTCTGAACTTGACACTTAGGTCAGTAGAAAGAAAGTAGTCGATAACTTGAAACGACTTTAAAAGATCACAAGGAACGAAGTTGAAAAGGATTCAACTTAGGAAATTAGACCTTGGATACTCACTGCCCAAGTCAGTAAGTTCGTACAGAACAGATCATACGAAAACAGGGGATGAATCTTATATCTAAACAAAGGTACGGGTGTCTAGTTTACTCTCCAATTTACGGATCTCGATTTCGTTAAGCGAGCTAAAAGTTATGACAGTTTCCGTGAAACGTCGCAAAACAGTCGCGCGAAACCCTAATGCTCGACAAAACTCGATGCACGATTTCCCTAGGTTCGATCAATGCTATTCTACTTTTATTTTCACAAAATTTTCATCTTAAGTCAGTCTATATGCAGTATCCTTTAAACGGGTTTACCATCACGACTTTTGATTAACAAACGACGAGCATTTCGTCGTCATTTCCAACTAACCAATTACTATACCAAAACGAAATTCAAATTCTATTTCGTTCAACAACTTCTCGTTTACAACTATAACTCATCATTTCATTTCTCGGATGTAAAAGCCATCAACTACAAACTCGTTCATTTAACAATAACGATCATTAATATCCAATTATTTTCCTTTTTCGTCTTTTCTAACGATACTTAGGTTCATTCATTCTTCTCTTATGAAAAATTCAACGTTATTAGAATTCGTTCTAACTTTCCGATTATGATCATTTACTAACGAGATTAACTTATAATCATATCTTAGACCTATATCATTATCTAATCTCGACTTTTCGTCGATGGTTCGTCTCTTACTAAAAATCTTAAGTTCTCTATTTTCGTTTGAATTTTACAACAACGATCATAATCTAACGAGCATCACTAATATGCAAATCATATTATTAAAACATTAACGAGCTTCAACTTATCGACACGTTTTCGTCTCTTAAGTTTTTCGTTTTATTTTTAGAAAAATCCCAATTAAATATATAATCATCCTCATACATCTTATATCTCATTTCCATAAACATAACATGCATATCATAACATTTACTATACTAAATCATGCATTCTTCATCTCTTATGTTTCAAATTTTATTTTTAGAAAAATCTAAATCAATTTATATAGTCAATTAACAACATGTAGAACACTAATCTATCGATCAAACATCAAAGAAATCGAACTACGAAAAACCCCTAAAATTCCATAAAATTTCGGTAATGACCTAATTGAATGGGGAGTGATTTTCTTCATGATTCGATCCGTAGAACTCGATTCTAAACATACTAGAACATGTATCGAACAAGAATCAACATGCTTCTTAATCTCTTAGGTTTCGAAAAAATAGAAAAAGATGGAAATCAAGACTTGTTCAGTTCAAAACGTAGGAGATGTTCTTACCTTGCGTAATATGGACTCGGAAATGGAATTGTGTGCTTGAGAAAGCTTGAAGGTTGAAGCTTTAATGAAGGATTGGAGAAGAAAAAAATGAGAGAGAGAGAGTGGAGGAGATGGCGGTAAGAATAGGGAGGGAGAGAGAGATGATGACTCATGTAGAGATACATAAAGGTGTTAGAAAAATCTAACAAAGTGTAGTGAGTCGTTAAGGGCCGTTTGGCGAGAGTTTATTAGACGAAAAATATCTCGTTTCCAGCTTTAAACGACGATATAAAAGTCGAGAAATACTTTATTAGATAGTTACTAATTCGACAAAAACTAATTTGTCTGTTAGATTGGAAATAAATCACGTACTCGGAAAACCTAATTCGTTTTTCAAAATCCGAGAAAAAGTCGGGATTAGACAGTCTAAAATTCGCCCGGAAAATCATTAAAACTAACTTTCGCCAGTGAACTCGTATCGAAGAAAAAGTGAATGTAAATTCTGACGGATTTTATTCTGAGTTTTTTAGACGAAAAATTTATCGGTCGCGAAAACCCTAATACAGTAGTCGTTCGGCCGACTTCTAGAATTTATTTTCTGAAACGGATTTCAACGTTAGTCTTAGAATCGAAAATCCTTAACTTAGGCGTGCAAAGCCATAATTATTATTAACTTTCATTTTAACGACAATAGAAAAATATCGGGGAATTACACGGTTTTAACACATATCTCATCAAGTAATTTCATGCTTCTATTAAAATCATATATTCATGATTTTCATCTCTTAATTTGATTAAATTCATCCTCAAATTCATCATAGAACATATATATCCAAAAATAGATATTTACTATTCATCATCTTCTCCAAGTCATCTTTTCTTAATAACATGCTTGTTTCTTCATTTTAATCACTTCATCATACTCATATATCATCATAGAACTCATACAAAGTATCAAACTCAAGAAATCAATCAAAACTCCCAAAAATCATTTCAAGGCATAGCCTTCGATTTTCATGCTTTTTCATGCATAAATGTTTATTTTCTTCAATAACTCATCTTAGCATGCTTAGAATCATCTCTAGAATTCATCAAGTTCATGATAGGAATTAAGACATAAAAATTTTCTATTTTCTTCTCCAAACTCACGGCATACACATGCAATTATATAACTTGAATTTCTTCTTTCTTTTCCATGCATAGAAAACTCATTTAAACATGGAATTATGCTCAAAACTCAAAGATTAAATCATCTCTTGCATACTCAAAATTTTCGAAATAATCAAGAAAAGAAAATCTTAGAGTTCTTGAACTTACAAGCTAGAAAACTTACTACTTCTTCTTTAATCGATAACTTCTACTTCATCCTCGCAACTTTAGCCTCCTTTCCCCTTACTTAACCAAGAAATTTCGCAGGTTTAAAGAGGATTTAGGATCATTGTAAAGGAGTAGAAAGAAGTGGAAAAATATGGAGTTTCTTACTTAGTTTGCAAGCTTGATGCTCTACCTTTGATTTCTAGCTTTCCTAGCTTCCTCCTTGATGATTAATGGAAGAAAAATGATAGCTCATGGTGGGAAGGAGCTCACGGCAGCCATAATCATGGAGGAATGAAGTTTTCATTGTTTTTTCTTGTATTTTTCAAGTATTAGGGTTCATATCTTGAACCCTTGGATTTTCTAGCTCTTTTTTCTTGTTTTTGTTCGAAAGTTATGGAGGTTGGAGGAGCTTGGGAGCTGTTGCTATGGAGGTTGAAGGAGAGAGAGATGATGGTGAGGAAGATGATGATGAAACCGAATGAAGAGAGAGAGAAATGGTTAGAAACATGAATGAATGGAAACTTGCGTACTACTTCATTAAGGAAAGGACAAGAGAGTGAACTCACTCTCTAAGTGAGAGTGGGGAATAAATTGAGGGAGAGATGGTGGATAAGAACGGCTGACTTGGGGAGGAAAAATCAGATTTTTATCTGATAAAAATCACCAGTAGAAAAGATTTTATCCGTTTAATATATCCCTCTTTAACATCAAACTTTATTCCCTCTTTCCGGCACTTTCTAGGCACCGGATTTCACTCGAACTCATTTCATTACTCATAAAATAATTTATGGGTTTTACAGATACCAAATTTCATATAAAATTCTCAAAAACAAAAAAAGTTGGAAAATCGCTATCGTGTGCGCTCGTCACCGACTTAAAAGTAGCTCAAAACTCAATTTCTAAATCTCAGAATTTTTAACTTGCATCATTAGTCATGATATAATTTTTAGATTCGGAAACACTCAAGTTTCAGAAAAAATTCCCGTTAAATCAAAAAGTCGTAAAATGACGTGATAAGTTACTATTCACTTAGGTCACGTTTTCAAAATTAATTTATTCTCGACTCAAATGACCTCAAAAAATTCTCAAACTTGTATCATTGGTCTCAAAATAAATTCTAGAATCCAATGACACTGATTAAACTGAAATCGGGGTCCGTGGACCGAGGTTTGACTTTTCAATCAAAGTTACTATTCATCAGACCGTTGACTATCACGAAATTTTCCGAAATTCGAACTCATACTAAATCTCACATTTTTAAACTCATTTAACTCATCTTGTCTTCATTTCGATTTTCTGAAATGAGAAAATTACTATTTTACCTTTCAGGGTTATTTTGGTAATTTGACGAGAAAATTTCTTCTCGGAAATTTTTATCTCATAGAATCACACATAATCTCATATAATAACACTTTAAAAGCACTTGGGCATACAAAATCACACTTAAGGTGACTAATTGGGGTTATAAATATACGGGCATTACAACTTTTTAATCTCTTAAGTCTAAATGGAAGAGTTAAGCTAGGAAAAGGGAAATTAAAAATAAATTTAAAATAAGATAAGAGAATAAAATCAAGAATTTATTTATTAAGGAGAAAAATCCTAAGTACTCAAACTCTATGAGTATAAGAGAATAAGATTTTAAGTGTTCTTGAATTCAATAAGGAGAATTAATCCTAAACTAATGAAATTAGAATTTATTGGAATAAATATATATTCAAATGAAAGAAATAAAATCAATTGAGAAAAACCCTACAAAAATCAATGAGGATTAAAAGTTAGTAATGATATTCCATTTCTATAGCAAAAAGATAATATTTATGAAGGAGTTATATAATTAGAATTTTTATAAGTATAATAAGACCTTAAATAAATAAAATTTAGCAAGAAATAATAATTATATAAAAATTCAAAGAATTTAATAGAAAATTTTGAAACTTGTATTTTTAAGAGGATTTGGATAAATTGATGTTATAAGAGTTCATTGGAATAATTTTAAGTATATCAGCAATTGAAATTATTGAAAAATACTAAGTATAAAGAAAGTAACTTAGGTCAGAAAAAAAATGAGAAATTGATTAATTTTGGCTAATTAAAAGATACAAATGATGTTATTAATGTAAAGATGAGATAAAAACAAGTACGATAGTCACTTGAATCACTCGATTCGGAATTCGTACGACTAAGTTATGAAAAAGTCAACAAAATGTAATAAGAGGTGACTAACGAGAAATTAAGTGAAATTAAGCAAATTTAAGAGTTAAAAGAGTTTAGATAATTAATTAAAGTATGTTAGAAGTTGAATCGAGCAGAAAGGAGACCTTAATAATAAAATAGAAAAATAACGAGAAATAATAAGTGAAAATAGTATTTTCTTGATTTTCGAATCTAAAAATATAATCAAATGAGAATTGTTCACTTAAAACTATTTATAGTAAGATGTAAAAATTTGAGAATATTCTAAGCAAGCTTAGATATATATTTCGAGAAACGTGCCGAGCATTGACTCGTGAAAAATATTAAAAAATCTCGAAATCTGAAATAAAATTCATAATTAGATTCCTTGAATTTTTTCTAAGTGAAATGAAGTTAATTGTATAAGAAAACAAGAATCTGAAGTCTGAGCAAAAAAGTCGAGCAAAATAATAGATTATAAATATTCAATATTTATGCATACAAGTGTTGTATGATTAAACATGTGTCATGTATTATGTGTTGTGTATGAAAAATGATATGTTATGTATGAATGATTAAGTTGTGAATTGTTATACTTAAATGACTAAAGAGAAATGAGAACTCGATTAAGTTTTCTAAGTAATGTCGATTTCCAATAAGTTTTGAAAATCAGATTCTATCATTAAGCTTAAGAAATCCGAGAGTTTTAACGAATGATTAGACTATCGAGTAGAAATAGAAATCGAGTGGTTAAATAGAGTAATCAAGAGATTGGAGCCCAAGTCATGTAGAAGTCCGAGTAACGAGACAAGTATTCGTTGTTTCCCGAACTCGTTCTCATTAAATATTATTTTCAAAGGTACGAGTGAAGGCGAGAGGTAGAAGCAGCGAAATAAAAGAGATAGATTGAATTACGCACTTCCAGGTGGGCTTTCTGAACTAAAACTAAATGATGAATGTGTTTACTAATTATGTATTATGTGAGCTTTTTAAATTGATTGACTTGCCTATGTTTTAAATGTTTTGGTATGCAATCATCTACGTGTTGATGTTATTACAAGTCTTGTGGACGCACGGGGCAAAAGTCCTGTAAAATACGGGACGATGCATGCATTAAGGGGACTGTGAGCCTTGCTTCGGTTGGGCCGGTCACGGTGTTCGAGGAGGAGGCCTACTTCTCGACACCACAAGAGGATGAGCTCTAGATTGATTCATACTTAAGGTATAAACTTAGTCTGAGCAGACAATTTACAAAACAAAAATGTTTTCATGGCTATCACAAGTGGTTAACTCTTTTAAAACGATTATATATCTAACCCTTGTGATGCAGCAAAAGAGGCAAGTTCAATTATATAGCTCTATCGAGCAAGTTGTTCAAACTATTTTAACATGTGTTCACTGAGTACGTTGTACTCACGCCCTGCATGTTATTTCTAAAACGTGCAGGTTAGCTCGGATAAGGAGGTTACGGCGTGCTTGGGTGGCTCGTTGTTAAGATCAAATCCATTTTGGAAGTTTAGCTTGAGGTTATTTATCTTCATACATATAGCAATGGGATTTGACGTTCTATGTTTACATTCCGCTGCAACACTGTTATTCGATATGTTTGATTGCATGCTCGAATCTTTGACACAACAAGTCCGGGTGCTTGAATAAATCTTAAATCCTTTATGAATTCCGTTTTCAAACAGTTAATAAAATCTTTTAACGATTCCTAGTATTTCTTTAACCACCACTTGATTATTGAAACTAAAAGATGGCCCACTTTTGAATGCAATACTTGTTAATCATCAAACCTAATTCCTTTGTTGGATTCCATATTAAACTTTGTTTGAGTATTTTATTCATTTGAGAATAATTGATTAAAAACTCACCTTATTGCAACTACGAATCCATTGTTGAATTAAAATCTTATTCATCGAACATGTTTATTGAGTAAAGTTTAGTTGTTCTATCTCACTGCCCCTTGCATTATAGTCATTTCAATACCCTAGAACTCGAGCTGTTACACGAATTGATCAAGCTAGCTATGTATATGTGTGTTCCAGAGGCGTTAGGCAAAGATTTCAAAATGGTTTGTTTGTTCCAAGAACCCATACTGCAGGTGGGCAAGTGGAGACAGCGGATTCCTTAAAAGGGAGATAGCTTAGGCCAATAGGGACCGGGAGAGGATTGTCTCACGCTCCTTGAGGGTGGCAATTCTGAAGTTGAACTTGGGCGGAGCCGAACGAAGTACGCTTACACTAGAGTAAAGTCGGAGAGAGATCCTTGTATCTCACAGGGCCGGAACGGGCTCATCTAGTGCCCAAAGCTGCTTCTTTCAATCTTTGCCCCTCGAGGAATGCTCGATGGTGAGTTGGGCATGTTAGAAAGCCTGGGGTGGGAATTCCATGTAGGATTGGATGTGGGCGTGACAACGTGACAGTAGGACCACGATGCGGTTTGCCTATAACCGTTGACACATATACGTAGTAAATATCTATGCACCTATGATCGAGTTACACTTATACACATTGAATCAACCCCAGATCTGGATTGTCTTTTATTACTAATATTTTTCTTGTTTATTTTCAGTATTTACTTTTTAGCGTTTTGCCCAAGGCTATAGTAGAAATAGACCAAACAAAAACTTTGACAAGATAATCTCAAGGAAATATTGCAGCAACTCCTCGTGGGATCGACCCTTACTTACTGACTAGCTGATCCTAGAAAGTGGGCAAGGAAAATAGAAATTATATTTTGACGCGGCTAAATGACGGTCACGTTAAGGAGTTACAAATTTTATTTGCTTGAAGTGCAAACGACAGCTTCGTCATCTACGTTAGCTGGTTGGCACCATGAATCATCCACTTCATCAGTCATCCTTTAAAGCATATGCGTCTCATGTAGCTACGAACATAACATTATTGCTGATCGATTGATAAACTGATTCAGTGCTAGTGGGAGAAGAGAACCACTTTATAGAGTGGGAAGGCATATTATCGATCTAGGTAGGATTTTTTGAAGAGGAGAAGAAACCCTAGCAAGAGAGAAATCCACAAGGCAAATAATTCATGAGATGAAGCAGAAAATATTATTCTGTGAAATGAGATGTAAAGTCCGCTATTCATAGGAGGATTAAGATATTTATCTATGGATCAGATTAAATCTCGCAGTTTTCTTTGGGATAAACGGCAGTCTTGAATGTGTCGTTTCAGAAAAAGTTGCTTCTAGGAATGACGGTGATGGAACGTGTTAACGACTGTGAACAATGAGGAGAGTAGGTATTTTTATGGCAGCCGAATTGTAGTCTACAAGCATGGTCTATGGATTTAGACTCGCTTTGCATTGTAATTCTTTTTTGAATAAATTGTGAATGGATGTTTGAATCTATTTCAAAACACAGCCTTAAGAGAAAAAAGGTACATGTTGATACAAAATACCACTCAGTCGGCGTGGAACTCGACTGTCTCCTTTAATCAGCTTACACTCGACTGACTCAAGTCGTTAGTTCAGTCGAGTTTAGACTCTGTCTTTCCTCTAAACTGTCTGGGACAGCGAACTCGTACAGTTTTCCCTCAATTTGAGATTCCCCCTCAACTTGTGATCTCCATCTTCATGGCTTCTTCTTTGGTTAGGTTGAGCAATCCAAGGAGTTAACAAACATCTTCAATCGGGCTTCCACCACAGGCATGATATGTGAAAATATCAGCTCGCTAAATGTTGGTGTGAATTTTCTCAACAATGACGTCCTTCTTTTCAACATGTAAAGTAATGCTTGATGTCAATGTGCTTCGTCCTGGAGTGATGAACTGGATTCATCGTGATGACAATAGCACTTGAGTTGTCACAGAAGATGGGTACTTCGCCTATTTCCATTTCATAATCCCTGAGTTCTTGCTTCATCTAGAGTATTTGCATGCAGCAGCCTCAGATGAATGCAGACTCTAGTAAAAAGCTGCACAGGGTGTCATACCATGCACGTGGAGAAATGCACACTTCACGTCCATTTGGTGAACCTTGAATTTGTGGTTAGCGGCATAGGCTAGGAAGATCCGAATTACTTCGAGACGAGCAATTGGAGCGAAGGAGTCTTCAAAATCTATTCCTGGTTGTTAGCAGTTTCCATGAGCTACCAGTCTAGCTTTGTTTCTCACTATGTATCAAATGGCGTCTCATTTATTCACTACAAGAAAAATGGAAATAAACAACACGTTATAGACGACCAGTATATTTATCGCGTTGTCTATATCAAGTTATGTGGTTGACGTTGTCTATAAGCATTATAATAGATGATGGGAGCAAAGTTCATGGAAAGATTAAGGAAATATTTTTTTGATTTTAATATCTTATTTGTTATGGAAAGATTATGATATCCATGTTAAATAAGTTATTTAATTCATAAATATATCTTTATATGTGATAAATATCTATTACTTTGGAAACAAGTAAAAGATATGCATAAATCTTCAAAAACCAATCAAATTGAACCACCTAAGCCCTTAGAGCTCATGATGAAGTCCAAAGCCCACTCAACTTCTCTCTTCCTACAACTATAAATAGAGTTCTTTACACAACTTCAAATTCACACCTAAGGATCATCTTCAAGAGCTCAAGAATTCAAGAGAAATTCTCTAAGAATTCTCTCTCAATATTCAAGATGTCCCGGCGAGATTTAAGGCGTTCTTCGAAGGAAGTAACACGTTCTTCAGCGGAATCATATCAAGTGGTGTTTGATCCGGAAATGTAATACCCCAGATTTTCCGTACAGTCTTAAAAATTTAAAGTTAATAATAAAAATGGCTTTGCACGCCTAAGTTTACGATTCTTAATTCTAAAACCAACGGTGAAATCCGTTTCCGAAAATAAATTACGGAAGTCAGTTAGATGACTACTGTATTTAGGATTATCGCGTACGAAAACTTTTTAGTTCTAGAACTCAGATCGGAAAACCGTCTGATTTTTACATTCACGAAATTGCGATACGAACTCGCCCGAGAAAGTTCATTTTTTTGATTTTCAGGACGAAACTCGGACTGTGACGTCCCGAGTTTTTGTCGGAATTAAGTTTTTAAATATTACTTTCCGATTTAGTTAAATATGTCGGAATTATTGGTCGAATCGGAATTTGACGATTTTGTGCCGAGCTACGTTTTTCGTCTTTCGATTTCCGTAGCGTCGTATCGCGCCGGAAAAACGCATATTTTTCTTCTTTTTCTCCCCTCTTAGCCGACTTCATCCCTCTCTCTCTAGCTAGATATTTCATTTTTATATAGTATTAAGTTATGACTCACTACGTAGATCTTTAATTAACTTTACACCTATGTAGTAAGTTAATATATATCATAATACAATTAAGTCATCATCCTCACTTACCTCTCTCTCATTTTCGAAACACACACATACAATATCTCTCTCTCTTTGTTCTTCTTTTCACCATTGAAGAAACCTCAAGTTCTTGGAGCAAGAAATTCCACAAGTTCATCATCCAACCATCGAATCTTCTAACTTCTTTCACTAAAGCTCAAGGTAATCTCCTCCTCTACACTTCTATCCAATTGGATTTCTTTTCTTCTAATTTCTCAAGATGGATCGAAAATTAGGATGATGTAGTAGATGTTTTAATCTTTTAATTCATGACATAGAAGGGATTAGATATGGATTCCATGGTTAAAATTTGAAGAAAATAAAGAACCCTAATTTCTTCATAATACCGAAAATTTTGGGGTTCTATGTAGGATGGATTAATTCTAAAATTGATTACATAATTGAGTTTAGAAGATGTCTAATTGAGGATTGGTGAAAGAACAAATGAAGTCCCCTATGTTTTTGATGAGGACCGAATTTTAAGGCTAGGTTTCACTTGATTTCTCAATTGATGTTGTAATGGTATTGATAATTGGTTAATTGATGTGCAGTAGTTGGATAAATGGATTAATGTTGTTAATTGATGAAGAAAACCATTTCCTCTAATTAATTGTTAATACCGAAAATTTGCAAGGATTGGGGATTTTCATGTAGTTTGATCTAATTGGTGAAATGATGATAGATTATAGATTCTAATGGTGTTAGTTGATAATAGGAATTAATTGGATTTATTCTAAAATTATTATGTTAATATAAGAGACAAAGAATCACAATTAATTTGAAATTGGTTAATGATTTGAGGTGATGATGTATATAATAATGAATCTCGTTAGATGATGATTGATGTCGTAGAAAATGAACGAATTTCGATAACTTTTGAAATCTTGTAAGAGACGAACAAGTAGGCGTAAATAATAATCGAGAAGTCAAGTAAGGATGTTAACTAGATAATAATGATTATAATGGATTAAGGCACGACTTTGTAGTTGACGACATGAGCATCGGGATTATTATATGATGAGTTGTAGTTATAATCGAGAACTAGAAACGAGAAATGTTAACTTGATTTTGGTATAGTAAATGGTAGTTGAAACGACGAGGTTTGATCGTCATGGTTATAAACGAGTTTTGAAAAGGAGTTCTTCATGTATGGGAGTACGTGTTGACTGCCTTGAGATTAAAGTTTCATGAGAAATCGAGTACGAGAACTTAGAACGAACTTAGGAAGTTATACGTCGATTCTATCGAGCAACTAGGGTTAGCCGCGGCAGTTTTGCGACCCTTCCCGGAAACTGTAATAACTTTTAGCTCGTTTATCGGATTTAAGATCCGTAAATTGGAACGTAAACTAGACTTTCCAAGCTTTCTAACAGTACAGAGCATGTCCCCTGTTTCCAATTCCTCTGTTCTGGGCAGTCCCCAGAACTACTGCATTGCGCAGTGAAAATTTCAGAACTTGTTTTACTAAGTTGTTTTCTTCGCAACTTAGTCTCTTTCGATCGTTTAAGCCGTAATAAGTTAACGATTATCTTATCTACTGATCTAAGAGTCGAGTATGAAACCTTTCGAGTTCTAAACGAGATTTGTTCAAGTCTCGCTCCCGTTAAATTAAAAAGAAACTAGTAGCGTGCAAATGCCTAAAGAAACGAAACGACTAAAACATAATTCGAATTTCCATATTCGATTATCTTTTACGGCCGAATTTAAAGTGTGATTATTTTACGATGAAGGAGGAAGCCAGCACTAAGGAAAGGACGGAAGAACAGAAGCGCGGAAACCTGTTTAGTAGTTCTGTATCATCGAGGTGGGCTTTTATATATGAAACAAAACGAGCAATGCTCGAAAACCTTTCTTTATCTCTTTGATATCTGTGTTTTCAAAGTGATAATTATGGCATGAACTGTTTTATGTTTTATGTGAGTTCTCTTGTACCTATCTGAGTTAACATTCGTGTTTCCCAGATTTATGAGTTAATCAAAATAGGTTAACTAACGATCGGCTCTGAGTTAGCTATTAAGTGCTTTTCAGAGTTAGTGCACTTTGTAACTTGTGGTGTATGTGGTATCTTGTTGAGGGGTAACCAACCACGGTGAATGAGAATTGGTCAAGAGTTGAACGTAACATACCAGAAAATGCTCGGCCGAGTAAATTGTGAAATGAGTCAGAAAATGTTTTAGTAGACACGGGCTATTTTTAATAAAACCCCGATGTGCTACAAATTATGAAATGCCAGATTATCTATACTTATGTTATGTTTTCAGAATCGTGCCCACTAAGTACTTTCGTACTTAGCTCTGCATATGTTTTCTAAATGTGCAGGTTGAAGCGACGAGAGCGGCGGTGGTTGAAGTTAAGTTGAGTTAAGAAGTTAGGAATGCTTTAGCTTATGACCTACTTTCCGCTGCAAAACTCTAGACCTTTTGACATTATGTACATTTGGTTAATCACTGTAGTTTAAGTCTGTAATCTTTAACTGAGATACTTTCGAGTACCTTTTGTCGAGTAATCCTTCGTGATTAACTCTTCGTTTTGATTAGTAAAGTCTTGTTCATTGAATGTATGATGTCTTTTATGTATGTTTAGTTAGTCAGCCCCCTTCTTCCCCGCTTCTTTAATCCAATCCCAGTCGCACCCCGGCTTCTGCCGTCCCTCGGGATTTGGGGCTGTGACAGGAAACAAGGCGGAAGTCCTCCAAGTTAATGTTATAAAGCTCAACGCTCAACGTTACTTCGAAAACAAGACAAAAGTCCTTCAAGTCAACACCTATCAATCTTGAAGCTCAAGTCAACACCATCAAGTCCAAAGCTCACGTCAAAGATCAAGTCAAAGCTCAACGTTTACTTCGAAAGTAAGGCGAAAGTCATCCGCATCAACATTATAAAGCTTGAAGATAAAGTCCAAAGAGATCAAGGAGGCATACTTCTTATCAAATCTCAAAGACTATCAAGTCTAATGTGGTCAAGGAGGCATACTTCTCCATCAAATCTCAAGGGCTGTTTGAAGACCGTTCGAAGGTCAAAGTGAAGAGATGAATCGGAGGATCAAATAGAGATTGAACCCGTATATATATTCGATATTCTTTTATTTTTACTCAAAGTTATATTTGTTGAATAAATACATATTTTGTGTTAACAGATTTTGGCACGCCCTGTGGGGACAATCTCTACTTCTCATCTCTTCTCTTCACCAAATCCAAGGAAGATGTCTACAACTCTTGAGGAGCAAATCACAAAGTTGACAAAGCTTGTTGAAGAACTTATCTAACGCTTGGAAAAAAGAGATGGTCAACTTGCAAAGCTGAAAAATGCAAATACTTTGGATACGAGAAGCCAACAAGCGAAGGAAGATTTTGAAGCCGAACTTTTCATGGAGACATAAAATGGTGACAAATCTTCGACTAAGTAGCTTGAAGTCTCTTCCGATGGATCGATGCATGCCAATTAACTCAAAGCATTCATCAAGAAGAAAATAAAGGACAAGTTTAAAGGGACCTCCAAATCTTCATGGACTTATAGGAAGTCATGCACTCCAAGGATTGAAAGCTTGAAGATGTCTGTTGGCTATCAACCTCCAAAGTTTCAACAATTTGATGGAAAATGAAATCCAAAGCAACATATAGCTCACTTTATGGAGACTTGCAATGATGCAGACACTTATGGAGATCACAAGGTGAAGCAGTTCGTGCGTTCCTTGAAGGACAATGCCTTTGATTGGTATGTTGACTTGCAGCCAAAGTCCATTGATAGTTGGGGGGAATTGGAGAAAGAATTCCTCAACCGCTTCTACAGCACTCGAAGGACGGTGAGCATGGTCGAGCTTACAAAGTCAATTCAATACAAAGAAGTGGCTGTCATCAACTATATCAATCGTTGGAGGGACTTATGCTTAAATTGCAAAGATCGATTGTATGAAAGTTCAGCAATTCAGATGTGTATCCATGGCATGCATTGGAGTCTTTGATACATCCTTAAAGGAATTAAACAAATGACCTTTGAAGAATTGGCTACAAGAGCTCATAACAAGGAGTTAAGTATGATTGCAAATGGAGTTGAAGATCTTTCGATGCAAGAAGTGCATACCTTTGAAGAAAATCAAGAAGCAACTCATGGGGGAAAATCTCCTTCAGATATTTCAAGTGATGAAGAAACTCCAAGTGAAGATGAAGAAGATGCTATGACTCAATCTTTTAATACTTGATGAAATCCATGAAGTCAACTGTTCGTTGATAATAGCTTAAACTGTCTACATAGCTCCTTGATAAGAGCCTAAACTATCTATATAGCTTCTAGATGCGAGCAAAAATTATCTAAACTTTTCAATCAAATAACTTCAAGTGCTCCTTGATAAGTGCTTAAACTATCTAAATGCTTCTAGATTCGAGTAAAAATCATCTAAACTTTTCAATCAAATAACTTCAAGTGCTCCTTGCTAAGAGCTTAAACTGTCTAAAATTCTCCTAGATGCGAGTAAAAACCATCTAAACTTTTCAAACAAAGAACTTCAAATGTTACAATAGGAGTCTAAACTGTCTACACCGCTCCTTGATAAGAGCCTAAACTGTCTACAACACTTCATGATGCACAAGTCTAAACTGTATGTTATTCCTTACTCACATGAGTATAAAGTGTGAAAGGCACCCACCAATGAAAGTGTACGTGGTTAAACTATTAATTTTTCCACCATAAGGTAAATCTATGTGGTTAAACTATCATATACTCCATTTTATCTATATAGTGGTTAAGTAAATAGTCACTCCTGGCCCACATGAGTATAAACTGTGTACGGCACCCCTCCTTAAAACTGTAAATAAACTCTTTGAAGAATTGCCTAAGTGAAGACTTATTGACATGAGTATAAAAGGTCTACGAATCCAAATCAAGTGAGGACTCATTGACACTAGTATTAAAGGTCTATAAACTCAAAAGCACGAGTATAGAAAGTTTACAAGTCCATCAAACTCCTTGATAATTTACAAGTCCATCAAACTCCTTGATAAGAACATCAACTATCTAAAATCAAGTCCAAATTCAAGACTCCTTGAAATGAGTATAAACTTTTTAACATATTAAAAACTCATTGAAACGAGTTTAAACTTTCTATCAAATCCAAGAACTCCTTGAAACGAGTATAAACTTTCTAGTAAATTCAAATTTATCGAGACTCGTCATTTTCACGACAAGTCGTCCATGAACAAGTCTCGAGGGGGCATTTATAGAGATCAAAATTTTAAGGAAATATTTTATTGATTTTAATATCTTATTTGTTATGAAAAGATTATAATATCCATGTTAAATGAGTTATTTAATTGATAAATATATCTTTATAGGGTGATAGTATCTATTACTATGGAAAAAAGTAAAAGATATGCATAAATCTTGAAGAACCAATCAAATTGCGCCACCTAAGCCCTTAGAGCATATGATGGAGTCCAAAACCCTTTCAACTTCTCTCTTCCTACAACTATAAATAGGGGTCTCTACATAATATCAAATTTACACCTAAAAATCATCTTCAAAGCTCAAGAATTCAAGAGAAAATCTCTAAGAATTCTCTCTCAATATTCAAGGTGTTCCGGCTAGATTCAACGCATTCTTCATAGGAAGCAATGCATTCTTCGGCAGAATCATATCAAGTGGTGTTTGATCTGGAAACAAGGTAGAAGTCCTCCAAGTTAACATTATAAAGCTCGACTTTCAACGTTACTTCGGAAATAAGAAGAAAGTCCTTCGAGTCAACACCTATCAACCCCGAAGCTCAAGTCAACACCATCAAGTCCAAAGCTCATGTCAAAGATTAAGTCAAAGCTCAATGTTTACTTCGGAAGCAAGATGAAATTCATCCTAGTCAACGTTATAAAGCTTGAAGATAAAGTCAAAAGAGATCAAGTAGGCATACTTCTTATCAAATCTCAAAGACTATCAAGTCCAAGGTGGTCAAGGAGGCATACTTCTCCATCAAATCTCAAGGGCTACTCGAAGACCGTTTGAGGGTCAAAGTGAAGAAAAGAATCGGAGGATCAAATAGAGATTGAATCAGCATATGTATTCAATATTATTATATTTGTACTTAAATTTTTATATTTATTGAATAAATACATATTTTGTGTTTACAAGTAGCTATCCAGCAGTTTATTTTGCTGCCAAATAAACAATTGGGATTGTTCAAAAGTGTGTTTTTGCTTTTCAATTACTTTTTCCAGATATGACATAAAATTGTTAAGATATATTATTCTTTTTTTATCGATAGGTTTAGCTGTATAATTCTTTTCCAGTTAAAATGTTGGTGGGAGAGGTTCGAACTTATAGTCCGCTAAAGATCATGATTCTTATAGTCCACTAAATGTTCATTTGTTCCTCATGCCTTTGCATTGGGCATCAATACCCAACATCATTCAATGATTAACGTCTTTCATTTTTCTTGTATACTACTTTACTTTATGATGTTTGCTTCATTATTATTATCTCAACCAACAATTTGGATTTGTATTTCTTGTTAATAGTTGTAACTTGAGCAACCAATTTTACCAAATATGCTTGAGTGCTCTGGCCAATTATGGACGTCTTATTGTGACATTTAATCAAAATCATAATTTCTTCGGAACCTTCTAGTTCTACTTATTGCCATCTGGCTTAGGTCATTCTCTTTTAATTTCGAAACATTTTGTTTTTTTTTTTTTTGCATAATTTTACTTGCAAGTCTTGGTAATTTGATGTTGCTAATAAAAATAATCTTATATGATTGTAGTATCAAGGAGAACAAGGATGGTAAACTATGCTGCATTTGCATATTGCCTAATTTTTCATGTGCTTTAATGGTGACTCCAAAATTCAGGTTGGTGAATAACTAGATAAATGGATCTCTACTCCTCAGGGAAATTGCAGGTAATTTATAATGTTTGGTCTTGTTAATGCCGGCTCGATTAAATTAAATCAGTAAGTTGTAATGTTTCTTCATTCATGCTATATTAGTTTGCTATTGACCCCAAACAATTCTTCTTCTTGGGAGTTCATTCAGTTGCTGATGCAGTTAACTGTCTTCAGCCTGATCGAAGTCTTAGCAAGGTAATTTTATATGAGTTAAAACCATTTCCGTCCCCTTCATGAACAACCAGGTTGATTGCTGATGGTTCAGTTTTCAAAAGCCTACTACTCCAGGTTGTTTTCTGCATAGATCCAAAGTTTAGTAATCGCCCCGCAAAATATGATGCTTAGTATATGATGATCGACAATAAAGCAACTAACGGTTGACAAAACCTTTTTTTTAAAAACAATATCAGCATTTCTGATGTGATTGGTGTTTGATGTTGCATCTACTGAATTTAGGATTTCTGAATTTCAATGTCAATTCAAAAGGTGGGTATAATGATGAGGATAGGTTATTTTAAGAAATTGGCAGATATGAGTGCTACGACCTCTAATAAGTTTCGATTTTATTCTAAATTCTCTTCAAGGTTTTAGCATGGATTATTGGATTTCCCCATTATTGGATCATATAGATGGCAATGGAATGTTGAAGACATTGTTATTATTTTGGAGAATAAGACAATGTAAACATTCATATTTATGTATTTTAAGACTAGTTGTAGAACATGAAATGAATGAACGTGAAACGTTTGATTGTATGACTTTGAGTTTATTATGTAATAAAGATTATTGATGTTTATGATTTGTGATGTTTATGTTATTATAATTTGATTGCATTGGAAAATAAAAAGCATATGAAATATTAATATTTGTAAATAGACAACAAGACCTTATAATACAATAGACAACGACTGAATAAGTAAAACTATTACCTATTAGTACTAAAGACGACGGGGAAAACACGTCGTCTATATCAGAAAATTGTAGTCTATGTATCTTAAAATACAACAGAAATTGCTCATATAGACAACGAGATCACCCATCGTCTATGATTGTTATAGACAACGAAGAATCACCGTCATCTATAACCGCCCATAATAAACTACAAAGCTATAGACAATGGGAATTTTTGTTATAGACAACGAGTTTTCCCCGTCGTCTATAATCATTTTTCTTGTAGTGATTCTTGAATATCCACTTCAGACCTATCACCTTAACTCCTTCAAGCCTCTCAACAAGTTCCCAAACACAGTTTCAAAGGAACTCATTTAACTTATCCTGCATGGCTTGAGTCCAGTGGATAAAGCCTAAAGCTTCCAAAGTATCTTTAGGTTCAGTACATCAACTACGTAGCATGATATCATGGCTACATTACCTGCTTGTTCAAATTTCCCTAGTACCCTGAGTTTATCAGCGTATTGTGCAAGCAAAGTTGGTTCTCCAATAGCTGGAGTTCCTGACTGAGTGGACTGAGCCGGAACGTATGATGTGGGATCTACAACTTGAGATGATCTTCTGGTTCAAACATCTGCTTCCAAATTTCCTATTACCGCATCTTTGACATGGTTTTCATACCATCCTTTATTATTTGCTTAGCTGCTTCAAGCATTGTGATGGAGAAATCTGGTCTTAGAGACGCTGGAGGTGTTGGACTCGAAGGTCTGACTTCTGATGCAGTTATGTCCATAGTTGGAGATGAGGCATGAACTGGGGAGCTGACGGTCTTGGACTTTGGAGTCCAGGACTTGGATGCTGGTCAGTTGTTGTCACAGGCTGAATTCAAGTCTGTAGGAACGACTAGAATCCATTGGACAATGAATGTGAAATAACTGAATAAACTATAACTCAACAAGGGAATATGCTTGAGAACAAAGGAAGTATTAACTGAAAGCGATAAAAAATAAAGCATGCTTTCAAACTCAAGACATTGTTACAAACGATATCCAAGTCAAGTAGAATAAAAGGATATAGAATTGTGTCGAGCACGAATGCTCATTGTATCATCATCAGAGTTTAAGTATGTTAACACAAATAAAATAGTAGTGTTGTAGCAGAAGTATAAACTTAAGTCTCAACAGTTACATGTATGAAGACACATAATTGCAAGCTTAAACAAAAGACTGGACTCCAAGCAAACACACACTTCCGAGCAATCCGCGCCATCGTTATCCAAGACAACCTGCACGTTTAGAAAACACATGCAGAGTTGAGTACTTCGTACTCAGTGAACACATGCCAAAATAATTTAAAACTTGATCGATTGAGCTATATAATTGAACTTGCCTTGCCACTGCATCACAAGCGTGAGCACGGTTTAAAAACCATTAATTTGTGAATGCAAAAACATTTTCTTTCTTTAAATGACTGCGCAGTAAAAAATATATATAATAGAAGTAGGTATGTATCAATCTACCACATCAAACTGGGTGTCAAGAAGTAGGCCTCCTTTTCAAATACTGTGATTGGCCTAACCGAAGCAAAGCTCACAGTCACCACTAACAATCAATTAACAACGCATGTTGTCCTGTCTCACACACGAATTCATAATATCTCACGTAGATGATTAAACATACTAAAACTCAATTAATTTCAAGTCAATTAATTCAAAAACTTACGTAATAATAAACAGTAAATAATAACATTCATCAGTTCTCGGTTTAAAAAGCCCACCTTTCACGAGGGGTAAGTTGGGGATTCTTCTTTTTCTTCTTCTTCTCACTTCTCCTGTCCACTCATTCCTTCAAGAATAACATCTTATAAGGATGAGCATACTTTCTCAAAAAAACGAAATGAAACCTAAGGCTCGATTTTGGACTTCTACTTGACTCAAGTCTTCTAACTTTTCTTAGCTCGACTTAAACTAACTTTCCTAATCTCTAACTTGATGGTCCCGATACGAGTTCTGGTGTATGGGGGGGGGGGAGAATACACCAGATAAAACTTTTTAAAACAATCCCCTAAAAAATAACCAAACCGAGTAAAGCAACTCAGTTGGGATCACAACTGAGTAAGAAACACTCGGTTGGAAGTGAAGTGCTGTGCGGAATATGGTAGAAAATAACTTGTATAAAATTAACTCACACTTTTATGCACGGTTGGTCAATAACCAAAACAGTTGATGAATAATGCAGTTTGTATGCAAGTTAGATAGTCAGTTGAAAATGCAATAAGATAACTGAAAATAAACACAACACACAAAGATTTAACGTGGTTCGGAGAGAACTCCTATGTCCACGGGGAGTTGTGAGTCCACACAACTCAGTCCAAGTTCTTCTGGACAAACCACAAAGCTTACGCGGGCTTTGCAACCGTTGAGATAAGTTTACGGGTAATTATCAACCTTACAGATTAGTTTTCGGGTACTAATCAACCTATCTACTCAGTTACGGGAAGAGTAGGGTCCTAAAACCTTTTCAGGTGAAAGAAAGGGTGGGGTTCCAACTAAATAGCTCGAACAAGAAGTGAGCTAAGATCTAACACTCTACGAACTCTCAACAAGTGATGTTCTCAAGGTTGGATCAAAAACTACAAGGATAGAAACTAACTCTCTAGAACTCTCAAGTAATGATGTTCTAAGAGGTTTTGCTTGAGTGCAGAATGAAGTTGTTCTTTCGCTTGAATATCTCTTCTCACTTGTCTGTCTCGTATTCTCGTAGTTTCGTGTCTTCTTGGTGAATGAATGAAGGCCTCTATTTATAGGCGGAGAGAATCAACTAGCCGTTGGAAGAGCTGTTGATCTCTATTCTTTGATAGCGATGGCTTGTCTCTCATCTCTGCAGACTTTCCGGATTTGGCAACTGCGTGCTTCTGCTTTCCATCTGAGACAGCCTTGTGTTGGGCCAAATGAGGTAATGACAGAGAGTCAAACCTTCACGTGACTTTCTTATTTGAAATTCAAATCTTAACCTTTGACCTCCAACACTTGATAGTTGGTTGAGTCGTCTGATCTTCATCTGATTTTCTATCTGAACATGTGAACTCTCAGCTGACTTTGAACTTCAAGCTGTTGATCTTCTTAGTTCAGGTCCTACAACTGATGTTCTGAAACTGAACGCTCAGTTGTCTTCCTTGTATCTGATCAGTTGGGTTTGAACGCTCAGATGACTTTTTTTCATCTGATGTTTTCTTCCCCTTTCTACTTCTCATCTGAGAATACTTAGATGATTCTTGCATCTTCCTCCTTGAATGCTCATCTGATGAACGCTCAGTTGTCTTTCTCACAACAGATGTTCTAACCGAGTGAAACCTTGTTGCCGTCTTCAGCTAGAGTCCTGTAAAGATAAAATCTTAACAATGCTCAAACAGCGAGCCTAACTGCTAACAATAGGATCTGGCAACATCTATTCGGTTGGGGTCAGTTGGTTTTGGAATCAATCAAAACTTTTAATAAATTTCCCAACAATTTCCCCCTTTTTGATGATGCCAAAACCCTTACAGATCAAAACTCTAAAACTTTAAAACCCTTATCAAAATAACTTACAAGGCAAACTGATATAAATTCTACTGACCTATCCAAAATCTCAGCTGAAATTCTGGACAGTCTATAAGATTAAAACATCAAAGGATTAGCACAGTTATAACATGATATTGAAATAACTTTGTGATTCAGAGCTTGGACAATGAGAGATTGTACGTCAAGTTGAATCGTATAAATGAATAGTTTTTATTACAACTGATGATTACAAAAGATAAGAACAAAAGACAAAATTTACATCAGTTGCTCAAAAAACTAACTGAGCTAAAATTGAAGCCCATACTTGCTAAATATTCTAACAAAAATCTCTCTCTTTTCAGCTGACTCCTTTGAGATGCCCACCCCATGCTCTTTGCATACTTGCCTCGCCTCGGCTGCAATCTTTGTTCAGTCTGGAAGGAAGGGAGGCTTGTAAGTAACCTTCTGAGGGACGGGAACAGTGTTCAGATCCAGTTTTGCTTCAATCATTGCACGCCTGAACTGGCTGAACATCCCTGGGTCCCCAGTGTGCAGCTCGGTTAGTGCTTCCTTAAACGCTTTCCTCGGATCGGCAGTTGCGTAAACCTTCCTGTAGTAGAAGTCATTTACGAACTCCTGCTTGAAAAGCTCCCATTCTACTCAGTTGGCATCCATTTGTCAACATGCCTAAACCGACTCTGGAGCTTAGTCTTCCCTAGCAACCTCTGCTGTCTTAGCTGTGCTTCAGCCTTAACTTGATGTTTATCGATTCGGCGATGGCTGCGGGAGGCAATGTTTCGATCCAGGTTCTTGGTTATCTTGTCCAGCTCCTCCTCAAACTGGTTGACCCTTCGAGCTTGGCTGGCAGCGAACTTCTTGATCCAGCTAGGATTCATGTAATCTTTCTCCTCAACATCCATAGCCTTGGCAGCTGCAATACACTCTTCGGTTGTGATACCGTCGAGTTCCGAATCTAGCTCAGCTGCGATATTGGCTATGAAGTTGTACGACACTCCAAACTTCTCCGCCTGCTCCAAGTCTTTTTCCATTTCAGCTCCACCGACTTCGGTTGACTTGGGAGCGGACTTCTTCTTCTGTCCAGTCTTCTTCCTCAGCTGAGATTTTGCTGCAGCTGGCATCGCTTCCTCGGCTTGGGTCTCTTCTTCTTCCTGCATCTCAACATCCGCCTCTTTATCTTCCCTCTTTTTGGCATCAGCAACAAGGCTTGCTACTGAACCATCCAGAGAGGTGAGCTGCTGTTCGGTTTGTTGAATGCGGTTGAAGAGTTCATCGACCGCGCACTCGATCTCCATCTTCTTTACCAGTTCGGAGTCATGGCGCTCTTGTTCGGCTTTCCTCAATCCAGCAAGAGTTTCAGTTACCTCAGTCTGGAAAGTGACGAACTCAGCCCAGCGTGACTCGAACCTGGACTCTCATTCTTCATCCTGTGTCTGTTGGGATTTAGCAAGGTTAGAATCAGACAATGATTGGAATACGTTCAGCTCAGACTTAAATCCCAGAACAGTTGACTTCAATTCAGAAATATCTTGGCTGGTGGAGGAGGAGAATTCATCCAGCTTTATCTACAGTGAGGCATTCTCCTCCACCAGCTGCTTGTTCTTCTCTTCTTGCGCTTCCAACATCCTCAGCTGATCGTCTTTGTGTTGCTGGAAGTTGGCAAGCAATTTAGTCCTCAGCTGGTTCACCCTCTCAGCTATCAGCTCACAGATTTCTTCAGATGAGGGAGCTGGCTGATTAGCTAGAGGGGCTTGTTGAATCAGAGCTAGTGGCTCAACTGTAACCATGGCTTGTCAGTTGGCCAAGTACAGTTGCAGCTTTTCTTCTTCATCCTTTGCTGCGGCGGCGGCTGCATCTAGATCATTTAGGAACTCAGCTGACTTGACGAGCATATTGTCGAGGAATTCAACGCAGTCTTGTCCAGCTGTTTCCCTTGTATCAGTGCCTTCTGCTTTGCTGCGGTTCAGACGACGCGTCAGCAGGGCCACCTTGTTGTTGTAGGCCACTTCCAGGTTTGTATAGTTAAAATAGTCTTGGATGCGAGACTCATCCGCCTTCAGTCTGTCCCAGCTATGCACCCTGATTGTGTCTTCTTTCACGTACCAGTGACCGAAGATCAGGTTGAACTGGTACAACAGCTCGGTTCCAAGAGTTGCGAAGATGGGCATGTCGCGAGCTTCTGAAAACATCCCGATCAGCTTTTGGAAACAGTAGGCCACCTTGCCTTCATGTTCCAAAGCGACTGCCTGGCGGTCAGCTTCATCGTCTATTAGGGAGGGAGATAGATCATATGGTAATGGTTCAAATGTTTCATCAATGTTGGCCAAAGAATCGGTCACAACATTGGCATCGAGCTGGGAGCTCGGAATATCGGATTCAGTTGGGAGGGGGGTTTCAATTGGTTTCTCAACATTTGCCGAAGGAGCAGTCACAATGTTGGCATCGAGCAATGGGCTCAGAACATTTGGTTGTGATTGTGTTAAAAGAGCAAGAGGCTCTGGGGGCGGTACGACATCAACTTCTGCCATGGGGGAGGTTGGAGCGTGTTCAATTTCCTCAGAGGATGAAGAGGCATCTGATGTCACGTCCGTCTCCATCCCTTCAGCCTCATCAGCAGCTCGAGGAACGATTTTGTAGGTTGCTGCCTCAGTTGAGTGGCTCGACTTGGATGGCTCCTCAGCTGGTGTCGACTCAACTGGCGCCTCCTCCTCAGCTGGTGCATCAACAACTTGCTCCTCAACTGGCTCCTCAGCTGGTACCTCAACTGGCTCCTCAGCTGGCTCTTCAGCTGGCACCTCAGTTGGCTATTCAGCTGGCTCTACGACTGTCTTTTTGAACCTCACCCTCAGCTTTTTCTGGGCAGGTTCCTCCTCCTTCTCTTTCTCTGACTCATCTCTCCGTCGGCGTGCAGCTTTTGACTTTGTAGTGCGACGGACAGCTGGTACCTCCTCAGCTGTGGGTTCAGTAGACTTCCCAACATCTTTCTTTTCCTTAGGAGTATATACACTCCTGAGCACCTCCTCCGCCTTCTTCACTATTGGGAACAGCATCAACTTCTTTGCAAGGGTCTCTTCGCAACCTTTCCAGACCATATTCCGACCCTCGGTTGCGATCAAGATCAGAGCTGAGATCTTGCAACCAAAGTTGAGCGTCCCCTTGACACTCAACAGTCTCTCCCCGGAGTCGGTTGTGGTCTCGGGGATCTTCTGCTTCTCCAGGATCAGCTGGTTCAAAAAATATTGGAACCAGTTGATCTCGTGTTTGTGTTTCAATGCCATCAATTGCTTCAGCTTTGGTCGGCTGATGTCACCGAATGCTCCGCTGTAGCCGAACACGACTTTCGACACAACATCGAACATGAGTCGATGTTCTGGCTTCAATTTCGTCCTCTGCATGTTGCTCTTCAATCTCTCCGGAGTAATCAGAGCACTCTCCAGAAACTCATCGGCTTGCTCGTCGGTTATGTTCTCAATGAAGTCCGTGGCGGTGTGGTTTACTGGTATGACGTGGCGGAGAACGTCGGAAACTGTGATTGGGAATGAAACACGGCGAATGGTTCTAGCCGGAATGTCGTGTTGCCGACAGGAGACCTCCGTTGTAACTCCTTCTCTGGTGTCGATGGACGACTGCAGATTCACATAGAATTCACCGACCTAGCGCCTGAGCAGGTGGGTGGGGTAGAGCTTCGCCCATTCCAGGAGCCCGTTCTCCCTGAGAGTATTTGCAAGGGGAGCCAACACCGGCGACTCCAATTCATCATCGCAAAGAATCTGCTCGAAGTGAATCTTCGAAATGAGCAGGTCGAACGATTCATCATATGAGGTGGGGACAAGAGAGGGTCCAGAAGAAGCCATTTACTTGCTTTTGGGAGCCATTTAAGATCACTGCAAAGGTATATAAATAGGAAGGAAAATCTTTGCAGAAAACGGTTAGACAAAATCTGAGAAGATGATGAATAGTAACTGCAGATAAACACGAATGAGGAAGGTAAGAGATCACTTCCTGATTTTCCGCTATTTATAGGTTTTTTACTCGATTGATATCGACGGCTGGGGTTAAATGGCGCGAATCCATCAAAAAAAAGATTACGCGACTGTTGACTATCTTTGACTTGACGTCATGAGCCGAGTTCCAACCAGCACGTGAGAAGGTGTACAGTTTTTCTTGTCAGCCCAGCCACACTATAAAGTAGGCTATTGATGTTCAGCCGTACTTTACATTTAATGCGACATGATGGCTATTTTAATGTAACTGACTTGCTCAGGAATGTTTGAATTTATTTCAAACATTCTCATTTAAGAACATAACACCTTCAACCATAAATGTTACCTGCCAGCTGATGTCGGAATCAGCTGTGTTCCAATGTTGCGGCATACCATCAGCTGACTCGAGTTCGTCTGTTCAGCTGACGTCTGATCCAATGTTGCAGCATACCACCAGCTGACTCGAGTTCGTCTGTTCAGCTGATGTCTGAAGTCTTCAGTTGGCGATCCGTATCCGAGATTCCCCCTTCATCTGAGCTTCCCCCTCAGATGGATATCTATCTCTTCACCTCAGCTGGTTCCTCATCTGATGGGTCCTGCAATCCGAGTAAATCACATAACATCTTGAACCGTGCTTCGGCTAGAGGTTTGGTGAAGATATCAGCTCTCTGAATCTTAGTTGGAATCTTCTCCATGGATACGTCCTTCTTCTCAATATGGTCTCGGATTAAATAATGTCGGATGTCAATATGCTTCGTCCGAGAGTGATGAACAGGATTCAAAGAGATAGCAATGGCACTAGAGCTATCACAATGAATGGGAACCTGTCCAGTTGCAACTTCATAGTCTCTTAGCTGTTGCTTGAGCCACAACACTTGCATGCAGCAGCTACCGGCAGCCATATACTCTGACTCGGTTGTAGAAGTGGCAACACATGCTTGTTTCTTGGAGAACCACGAAACTAGCTTGCTTCCCATGAACTGACAGTGTCCAGATGTGGACTTCTTGTCCAACCGATCTTCGGCTAGATCTGCATCTGAGTATCCGGTCAGTTGAATGTTGTTGTCGGTTGGATACCACAACCCAACATTTATAGTTCCCTTCAAATACTTGATGATGTTCTTCGCTGCCAACATGTGAGCTTCCCTCGGTTGAACATGGAACTGGGCACACACTCCAACCGCGTAAGATATGTCTGGCCGACTGGCGGTTAGATATAGCAAAGAACCGATGATCCCTCTATACTTACTGGCATCCACGAGCTTTTCCTCAGTTCCAGGTTCAATCTTCCAGTTAGTATTCATTGGGATCCTTGTGGACTTACTTGTTTGCAATCCGAACTTGCTGATGAGCTCCTTTGTATACTTGGACTGATTGATGAAAATCCCTTTTGGTGACTGCTTTACTTGTAGTCCAAGAAAATAATTCATCTCGCCCATCATCGACATCTCGAACTTCTCCTTCATGAGATTTGAAAATTTTTCACACAGTTCCTCCGACTTAGAACCGAATATGATGTCGTCGACGTAGATCGACACAACAAGTATATCTTCTCCAACTTTGATGGTGAACAGTGTTTTGTCAACTGACCCTCCTTTGAACCCCGAGTTCAGAAGAAAACCGCAAAGAGTGTCATACCAAGCCCTGTGTGCTTGTTTTAGTCCATAGATTGCTTTCTTCAACTTGTACACTCTTCCATCTCCAGTTTCAAAATCAGGAGGCTGTTCAACATATACATCCTCCTTGATATCACCGTTGAGGAAGGCACACTTCACATCCATCTGATAGACCTTGAATTTGTGAAATGCAGCATAGGCTAGAAAGATTCGGATGGCTTCCAGCCTTGCAACCGGCGCGAAGGAGTCCTCGAAATCGATTCCTTCTTGTTGGCAATATCCCTGAGCTACCAACCTTGCTTTATTCCTCACGATGAATCCAATGGCGTCTCTCTTGTTTTTGAAAATCCATTTTAATCCTATGACTTTGACACCATTTGGTCTTGATACCAACTCCCATACACAGTTGCGTAGAAATTCATTCAGTTCTTCTTGCATGGCTGTTGTCCAGTGAATACAGTTGAGAGCTTCCACAACATTCTTCGGTTCTGGTACATCAGCTACGAAGCAAGAAATCATGGCAACATCTCCAGCTTGATCAAACTCCTCAAGAACTGCCAACTCCTCAGCATATTGGGCAATAGTGTTGGAATCTTCCTCAGTTAAATCTGGAATTGCAACTCTGCTCCTTGTACGTACACCTTCGGTTGGATCTCCGATGATGTTGTCAGTGGAATGATCTTCATACCATCTTCTGTTGCGTCTTCCTTCTTCTTCCAACTGTGGTTGTTCCGTGATCTGAGCTGTGGGAGATGCTGGACTCTTCTGAGCTGGTGATTTATCAGTTGTTGAGTTTGGATCCTCAACATTGATAACATTTTGAACCGGGCTCGGTTGGACTTCGGATGCTGATGCAGTTGGAGAGGCATCAGCTGGAGTTCCCCCTTGAGATGAGCTGGGGTCCTCGCATTCATCTTCAGAGGAGTATGGATCATCATCCTCGGTTGCCCATACCAATGGTTCAGCTAGATTCTTTTTCCTTAGTGCTTGCGGTCTGGTGATAACAAGTGGAACTTGTGAATCAGTCTGTTGTCCTTTAGCTTGTTCCCTGCACTCAAAAGTAGATTCATCAAAACTAACATGAGGTGTTATCTCCACAATACGAGAGCTCTTGTTGAAAACTCTATAAGCCTTGATCCGAGCAGCATATCCAAGAAATATGCCTTTCGAAGCCTTGGCATCAAAAGTTTTCAACCGAGTCTTCCCATTGTTGTGAATATAACACTTAGAACCAAAAACGTGAAAATATGAAATATATGGCTTCCTGCATCTCCATAGCTCGTATGGCGTCTTTCCCAACCGCTTGGTCAGAAGAGACCGGTTCTGGGTGTAGCATGTTGTGTTGATGGCCTCAGCCCAAAATCTCTTTGGCAGAGCTGAGCTTGTCAAGATGGATGTAGCTGCATCTTTCAGTGTTCGGTTTCTTCGCTCAGCTACTCCATTCTGTTGCGGAGTACGCGCAGCTGATGTTTGATGAGTTATTCCATGCGTCTTGCAGTACTCGATGATGGTTTCATTTAGGAACTCAGTTCCACGATCTGATCGGATGGAAATGATTTTCATCTCTTGTTGGTTCGATATCCGATCCATCAACTTGGGTAGCTCATCTCGGGTTTCACTCTTGTGATGCATGAAAATGGTCCACGTGTATCTAGAATAATCATCAGTTACAATGAGGGTATACTCGTTACCATTCATGCTTTTTGGTGTGACTGGCCCGAAGAGATCTATTTGGATCAGCTGTAACACTCGGTCGGTTGAGGGAGTTGTCTTCAACCGGAAGGAGGATCTAGCGAGCTTTCCCAACTGGCATGCACTGCAGATATGTGTTGTTGAAAACACTCGGTTTGGTATGCCTTTTGTATGTTCTTATCTGGCAAGTCGGTTCATAGTCTTGAAATTTAGATGGTTGAGCCTTTTGTGCCACAGCCAGCTCACATCTGAACTGCTCTTTGATAACAAGCAGGTGTCAGGAAGACTACTGTTCCAGTCAGCATAGTAGACATTTCCGGTTGACGATCGATTTCCCAACAATATGACCTGCTTTGATCTGACATTTTTAATCTTGCAACCCTGTGCATCAAACTTGACAGAGAAACCATTATCACAGAATTGGCTGATGGAGAGCAAGTTATGCTTCAATCCATCAACATAAGAAACATTAGAAATCGAAACGTGATTGGTTTCAAGGGTACCGTAACCTCTGGTGTGACCTTTTGAGTTGTCACCAAAGGTAACTGATGGTCCTTTTTTCTCCACGAAACTCCCAAGCAAATCCTTCAGATTTGTCATGTGTTTCGAACATCCACTATCCATTACCCACATTGTTCGTGAAGCTTTATTCTTCCTCAGCTGTTTCTCCTGTTCCTGCACAGAGAAACTCACTTAGGCCCCCAATTTTAGTTGGGTCCTGGAGGGTTAGAACCAGTTTCCCCTTGAACTGTGGGTCGTTTTTCCTTGTATACTCGGATAGATTTATCATTCCAGATCACTTTTCCTTCATCATCAACTATAACAACACCTCGGTTGTCCTTAGGCTTGTTGTTAGTAGTGATGTTCTGTTTCTTGGGAGGAGTTGGATTTCTCCTATTGTGAGCTTTCGGAGGGGAGGCTTTCCCCCTGTTTTGATGGCAGTTTTTATCCTGTTGGATTCGTTGTTGAGGTCGGATGCCATGGTGGAATCTTTGTGGCTGATTCGGATTCCAATTCCCTGAATGTTGTCTATAGTTATTCATGCCCTGTTGGTGGTTCATGTTGTGGCATGAATATCTCAATTCGTTCGACCTATTCCTTATCGGTTGACTCGGTTGGAACCTTTAGTTGAACTGATGATGGAACCGCTGTTGATTCAGATGGTTGGATCCTTGTCGGTTCTGCGGTCGGTTCCATTGACTCTGAGGTTGATTCAGAGGTCGGTTCTAGTTCTGAGTTCGGTTGCGATTGTATCTCTGACGCCTCTGATTCCTCTTCTGACTTTTGGAACATTCCCCCTCGGTTGATGTCCCAACCGATGGAACATTCTGTCCTCCATCTACTGCTCCTTTTCCCTTTTCAGTTGTGGTTCCCTTGGTCGGTTGAGCTTGCTGAGAGGTGGAGATTGGATTACTTTGGGGAGATTCAGGTTCAACTGTGTTAGGTTCGACAACCTTGACTTCTACAGCTTTGATGAAGGTCGCTGGAGGGATTCCAGTATCCTTGATCACATCATAACCGAGTCATGACACGTCATCCATCTGTCGGCTGTAATTGATGAGATTCTCGATGATCTTGGATGACTGATATAGCTTAATTAAGTTGTTCTTCTTAGTTTGCAACTCCTTGACGAGGACGGCTATATGCTTGGTTTGTCCGTTTGACTTCTTTATCAGCTGGTCGATCTGAGTCTCTTGCTTTTTCAACTGATCTTGCTGCTCCTTGATCTGCTTTGTCAACTCCTCATCAGTTGGAGCATTAGTTTGGTTGACCGCATTCAGTTGACGTTTGAGATTATCCATCTCTTCAGTTTGACTCTTGATCAGATCGTCCTTTTCAGTTAAGGATTCTTCAAGTTTGGAGAACTGTTCTTGAAGACTCTTAAACTCAACCGATTGCTGATGTAGTTCCTCACTGAGTTCTTGAAAGTCACTCCAGGAGGGTTCCAACTCTTCATCCAGTGTTTCCTGCATGTTAGAAATATTGGAAGAATTTAAATTAGCAGGACTAGAGTGTACCTCAGTATCATCCTGGTCGGTTCCGAGTGCCATGAGGCATTGATCCTGACCGATAGCGTTGTTGGTGGAAGTCAGCTCATCCTCATCTTCAGTGTCAGTGAAGATGTCCATGTCATCAGCTGCTTCTTCTGCAACCATAGCCTTGTTCTTTCCAGCTTGCTTGGCCCTCAACGCTTCTCTCTCTTTCTTCGAGAGGTCTGGATAATCTGCTTTGAAATGTCCTTCCTTGCTACATTCAAAGCAACCGTTGGTCACAGGCTTTGAGTTATCTCGAGTTCGGTTAGATTTGTAGAACCTCTTGTATTTTCCGAACCGAGTGTCCATGTCAGCTAGCTTCTTTGACAGGGCAGCTATGTTCTGTTGCAGCTCTTCTCTGCTTGGCTCCTTAGTAGCCGTGTCCGCTGATCTTGTTGGCCTTGATGTTCGCGGCTTTGAATAGTCAGCTCGGAGCGCTACTGACTTGGTGGCTGAACCGACATCCTCATGTCGACTCGTCTGAACCGAGGACTGAGTTGACCTTCGTCGGTTTACCTTGTATTCATTTTCCTTCAGAATTGAGAACAATCTTTCAGTTCCCATCTCGCCAAGGTCAGCTCGGCTCTCATGGATATTAGTGAAGGTATCCCACTCAGCTGGTAGAGCTTGTAATACTTTGAGGTTGATTTCTCTCAAAGTATATTTTCCTCTTCGGATGGACTGGATCCTTCTGATGATGTCCATGAACCGGAGCTCTAACTGATCAATGGTTTCATCAGTTCTCAGGCAGAAGTTGTCGAAATCTTGACAAGCATGCGAGAACTTGTTGTCCTTTGTCTCGTCGCTTCCTTCACTCAGCGATGCCAAGATATCCCACATCTCTTTGGCGGTTTCACACTCCTTTATCCAAGGCAGATAATCTTGTCCAACTGTGGACATGATCGTGCTCTGAGCCCAGATGTCCAACTGGCTCACTTTGGCTTCCTCTGGAGTGTAGTCTTTTGGCTTTTTCTCCACTAACTCCACAGTTGCATCCCCATCGTTGGGATTTGTAGGAGTGCGAGTGATTCTTTCTCTGATGATGATCGGTCCGGATGTGAGTACTTGTTGCATCCGATGATGCTTTGACAGTAAGATCTTCTTCATCCGAGTTCTCCAGGATGTATAGTTCACAACCGGGAACATGACCACTATCTTATCCTTGACATCCATCTGCACACTACAACAGAAGAAATATGCAAGCAAATATGCACTAGCGTGATAAAAAGATCTGTTCAGTTGATCACTGGAGAAAAACCTTGAATTCATACCTTGTGAAATAGAGTCAGCAGTCTTTTGAACCATTGCTCTGATACCACTTGATGGTCCCGATACGAATTCTGGTGTATGGAGGGGGGGGGGGGTAATACACCAGATAAAACTTTTTAAAACAACCCCCTAAAAAATAACACAACCGAGTAAAGCAACTCAGTTGGAATCACAACCGAGTAAGAAACACTCGGTTGGAAGTGAAGTGCTGTGCGGAATGTGGTGGAAAATAACTCGTATAAAATTAACTCACGCTTTTATGCACGGTTGGTCAATAACCAAAACAGTTGATGAATAATGCAGTTTGTATGCAGGTTAGATAGTCAGTTGAAAATGCAATAAGATAACTGAAAATAAACACAACACACAAAGATTTAACGTGGTTCGGAGAGAACTCCTACGTCCACGGGGAGTTGTGAGTCCACACAACTCAGTTCAAGTTCTTCTGGTGTCACGCCCCGACTCTCGAGGTGCGACTTACGAATAACAACAAACCTAAACAACTAACAACTAACTCAAATAAAGGGAACATGCTCGGGGAAAACAAAGGTGGAATATAAGGCAATCGAATTTGGTTTTCAAAAGCATAATGAAATAATAACCGAGCATCTTAACTTCACTTTTAATAGGAATTTCAACAAGTAAATCATGCTGATAGGAAAGGAATTCCAATAAAAGGGAAACATACGAATATATATACATCAAGATAAGGGATCATGTTCAACAACAAAACATGTTACGAGCCCATCGCTCGGGATTACAAGTTAAAGGGGTTACGAATTCAACAGGCATTCAAAGTCTTCGAGCACAACGCTCGGAATCAAAAACATGAATATTAGAGTACTAGCATCAACAGACATTAGATCAAAAGAATTGCAGCGGAAATTAGCATCAACTCCCAACACTTGCACGTATGAAGACGTACAAATGCCAGTCCGAAATTCTACTACACTTAACCAACAAAACCAAACCACACCACCAAGTATCCACGCCATCGCCATCCAGTCACCTGCATGTTTAGAAACACACGCAGGGCTGAGTACTTCGTACTCAGTGAACACAAGCCAAAACATTTGAATAAAGATGCTTTTTAAAGCTATATTAATTGAACTTGCCTTGCCAAACATCACAAGTATATAAGCAGTTTTAAAAACAATTTTACTTGTGCATGTCAAAGCATTTTTATTTAAAACAGACTGCGCAGTCAAATAACATAATATAAAAGCATGTATCATCTATCACCAATAACTTCACTGTGCCGAGAAGTAGGCCTCCTTCTCAAACACTGTGACCGGCCCAACCGAAGCAAGGCTCACAGTCACTTCAACATATACCACACGTGGGTTCTTGCTTTCACAGGATAATCACATCTTCATATAAATAGATGATAACACATACTATCTTCAATAAAATGGCAAGTCAGTCATATTTGAAAACATAACATAATATTCAATAGCGTAACTACTTTTCATCGATAGTTTTGGTTCAGAAAAGCCCACCTGACTTCCGAAGAACTAGCTAGGTGGTTTAGGGCTATTTGTCCTCGCTTAACGATTCGTCCGGCTCGATCCTTCATAGGTCGACATCGATAGGTAAGATATATGAAAGACGGACACAAAGGCGTTGGACTTAAACTGACGTACTTCTATTTTAGTCGTCGCTCTCTTCGTTCTAACTTTTCTAAAAGATCTCACGTTCTCGTCTTTATTTTATTAACTCTATTCGAATTGCTTAACTTTACTACTTAACATTTATACACTTTTCTCGTTCTAATTAATAACTTCTTTGTTATCATTCTATTACTTGAGCTTTCTTTCAAAGACTTTAGTTCATTCTCAATTTAACAATCAATCATCTTGCATACAAATCCAATCATCCTTCACATTATAATACTATCATGCATTTAAACACTTATTTAAACATATAATAAATTCAAATAAATCAAACATGCTTCAAGACACATTAACATGCATTCCATTTGGACCTTAAAGTCTAACTCGATTATGCATTTCTTTTTATGAAGGCTCAACTATTCATTCTATTTTTCTTACTTATATAGATAATGCTTTGTTTTACATCCATTATCTTATAAGGTATTTTATAACTTTTATTCCATTAACAAAATTTCTCCTTAATTATTATTAACTCTTATAAAATTAGGATTTTCTTATTCTTCTTTAATTCAATCCTCATTTCTTATCTCGACTATTGTTCATCTAATTATTATCTCGGTTTTACTTTTTTATTCGTTTGGTTAGAAACAACGTATTCAATTAATTATTCAATTAATCTTCCTTCCATTTAATTCTTGGCATCTTATTTTATTCTCATTTTCTCGATCAACTTATACGAGTATCTATCTTAACTCGTCTAGCACCTTTTCTTTACTCAAATTAACTTTCTTTTTATTTCTTATCGATTAATTCTTCTTAAACTCGGTTTTCTCTATTTTGTTTATTTCTTTAATAATTTCTTCTTTATTTGTCTTTAGCTTAAGCTATTTCTTACTAAATAATTTCCTTATCTTTTGATACACGTTTTTATGAATTAACTCACTTTATTAATTATAAAAGATCTTTTTGTTGTATTTTTTTGTAAAATTTCAAGTCTTAAATTTTAATGCAAGATATTTAATTAATATATCTTTTCATCTTTTATTTAATTAAAAGCTTTTCAATTTTAAGTCTTTTTATCAAAACTTCTATTTTTATTCCATATTCAAATTAATCACTAATACATACTTAAACATCCAATCCTCTTTTTTATTATTTCTACAATTAATTTCTTTCAAAACTTCAACATGCAAACTTATTTTCTTAATTTACACATATGTATAATCATATTAACATAACATATAATCATTCCATTGATCAAAACAACATTCAATTCATCAACAAAATTAACAATATAAAACCTCTATTTTTCCTCAAAAATCACGGCACACACATACACATTTTGTGCATTTTATTTCTCAATTTTTCATGCAAATAATCTCATTACTAACATGATAAAAATAATAAATCAAGCATCAAAATAATAATAACTCAAAGAATTTATATTTTCCCTATTTTTACTAATTTTTTCGGCACTTATTAAATTTTTAGGGTTTTAGTTTCTTTTTCTTCTCTTAATTCATCGATTAATATCTAGTGCTCGATTCTCCTAACGAATTCTTCTCACTCGATTATCACATGCATATCCTAAGTTTGCCTAAACATAAATTAAATAACATGCATGCATAGATCTTTCCTTTAGGACTTATAGACATACATTTTTGCAACTAATCAAATGAATTCATACTTAATTAAATGGGAATCCTTCTCTTGGCTCTTGGGATTGAAATGGATGGAAATGGTAGCTTCAAAGCTTGAATCTTGAAAGAAAGAAGGATGTCTTCTTGAATCCTCAAAGAAAAAGAAATAATATGGAATTAATCATCCATAATTTTTAGGAATCAAAATAAAGAAAAGTGTTGGATAATTCTTGAATTCAACTTCAAGAACTTGGAAAATTCTTACCTTTCTTTGAAAATATGGATGAAATGGATGGAGATTGATGACTTCTACTTCATTTTCATGGATGGAGATCTTGAATCCATGGTTGCATGTGAAGAAAAATCAAGTATGAGGGAGAGAGAGAGAATGCCGTGAGGGAGAGAGAGCTTGGGAGAGTTTGAGAGATTGTTTTTCTTTTCTTGCTATAGAGAGAGAGATCGAATGGAGAGAGAGAGAGATGGAGTTTGATAATGAATTGTGGTCTTCCCTACTTGTCTTAGATGAATAAGATTCAAATCCAATAAAGAGAAAAAGATATACTTGTTGGAAATTGTAAAAGACAAGACTTGATGGTTGATGTGAACTTAACTTGTATGCACACTTTAAGCAATCCATGCATAAGACATCATCATGGTGTGTTGGTCTTGGAAATTGAGGAATGATGGGAGAGGAGTTGTGAGGTGGCGAGAGAGGGAGAGAGGTGGATGACACGTGTCGTCGTCGTGTCGTTACGGGTATTAATTATCCGGTCGTAAAGGTTTTCCGGGTAAAACGATTCGTATTAATTCCGTTTTGTTCTATTAACGGGTCTAATCTCTTCTCGTTTCACTTTTGACACTAACTCATCCCAATCCTATTTCACGTCTCAAATTAAAAGATTAAAGGCTTCGATTAATTTAGTCCTTCAATTCTTAAAAGAATTTAATCGGCTTATTAATCCGTTTATTAATCCTTTTCAAGACTAATGCCTCATTTCTCTTCTCAATTCTCGGATAAGTTCTTACCCTATCTCAGTGATCTCAAAAGAAATTCTAAGTTCGAAGGTTCTAATTTAACTCTATTCTAGGTTCATCGGCGTAAACATATTTCTCGGCGATTAACGTTATGTTATCTTAATTAAACAAACTTCTCGAGATTTTACCGGAATTTAATCTCATACTCATTTTCATATAAACGACTCAACAAACATATCACATCATTATCATCTCAGATAATTAGAACAGATAAAATTCACACAAGATTCACACGGCAATTTAAACGTTTTATTCAAAACTTATCGATTAGAAAAGAAAAAATTTTACTCCTAAATTCTCATCTTTGAACTTTACTCGGTTTAAATTAGACGCTCTCTAAAGGGATAAAACTCGGGGTATCACATTTGGACAAACCACAAAGCTTATGCGGGCTTTGCAACTGTTGAGATAAGTTTACGGGTACTTATCAACCTTACAGATTAGTTTTCGGGTACTAATCAACCTATCTACTCAGTTACGGGAAGAGTAGGGTCCTAAAACCTTTTCAGGTGAAAGAAAGGGTGGGGTTCCAACTAAATAGCTCGAACAAGAAGTGAGCTAAGATCTAACACTCTACGAACTCTCAACAAGTGATGTTCTCAAGGTTGGATCAAAAACTACAAGGATAGAAACTAACTTTCTAGAACTCTCAACTAATGATGTTCTAAGAGGTTTTGCTTGAGTGCAGAATGAAGTTGTTCTTTCGCTTGAATATCTCTTCTCACTTGTCTGTCTCGTATTCTCGTAGTTTCGTGTCTTCTTGGTGAATGAATGAAGGCCTCTATTTGTAGGCGGAGAGAATCAACTAGCCGTTGGAAGAGCTGTTGATCTCTGTTCTTTGATATCGATGGCTTGTCTCTCATCTCTACAGACTTTCCGGATTTGGCAACTGCGTGCTTCTGCTTTCCATCTGAGACAGCCTTGTGTTGGGCAAATGAGGTAATGACAGAGAGTCAAACCTTCACGTGACTTCCTTATTTGAAATTCAAATCTTAACCTTTGACCTCCAACACTTGATAGTTGGTTGAGTCGTCTGATCTTCATCTGATTGGTCTTCAGCTGATGTTCTATCTGAACATGTGAACTCTCAGCTGACTTTGAACTTCAAGCTGTTGATCTTCTTGGTTCAGGTCCTACAACTGATGTTCTGAAACTGAACGCTCAGTTTTCTTCCTTGTATCTGATCAGTTGGGTTTGAACGCTCAGATGACTTTTTTTCATCTGATGTTCTCTTCCCCCTTTCTACTTCTCATCTGAGAATACTTAGATGATTCTTGCATCTTCCTCCTTGAATGCTCATCTGATGAACGCTCAGTTGTCTTCCTCAGGTCAGTTGTCTTCCTCACAACTGATGTTCTAACATAGTGAAGCCTTGTTGCCGTCTTCAGCTGGAGTCTTGTAAAGATAAAATCTTAACAATTCTCAAACAGCGAGCCTAACTGCTAACAATAGGATCTGACAACATCTACTCGATTGGGGTCAGTTGGTTTTGGAATCAATCAAAACTTTTAATAAATTTCCCAACATAACTCTAATCAGATACTAAACCAATAGACTTCCTCAAACTCGACTACTTAACTCGATAACATCAATCAAATTAAGACTTAAGCAAAAATAAAAAACCGGGAAAATTACTATTCACCCATAAACTTGACATTTCTCGATTAGACATGTCAAACGACTTTAGAAAATTACAAGATTAATTCTCGACTACTTTTCACACAGATCATTGACAATCATGTCATTACATCATGAATCAGACATTCGCAGATAGGTAAACAACCGAATTTGATAATTAGTCGGAAAAACAAAAATTTCCAAACTTCTTAAAATATTCTAGAAAAATGCTAGAAAATCAAATAAATCATGCGAACACAATCTTAGACTCAGAAATTCAATCATGACTCAAATACATTTTCATGCTGACTCGACATCGCTTGACTTTTAACTTGAAAAACAAAAGTTGTCGGTTTTTAAAGGAAAATAGTTTCACTATTGTTAGAATTATTCATAGAACTCAAATACGGAATCGGATTCGAAATCCGAAAGTTACAACGAAATTTCTCGGAGGAAAGTTTATGTCATTTTTTCAAAACATGTACACGTGCTCAGATGTAATACCCCGATCTTCTAAAAGTCTTTAAGTTCGTCTTGATTGAGTTTATTTCCTTTAAATTGTCACATAATGTGCCTTTGTGTGATAAAAATTTCTGAGAAAACAAATTTTCTCGTGAAATTACCAAAATGTCCTTGAGTGCTCTTATGTGATTTTTCTCATTTTAGTTATCCGAATCAAAGATGTGACATATTGTTTGAGCATTACTATATGAGTTGGAGTTTGAGTTTAAATTTCGGAAAATTTTAAGAAATTTTATTTTTCGATGACTAGTAAATTTTTCCGAATTTTCACTATTCATCAAGTTTTTTCAAATTTCGTCTAATTAGTATCTTTTGAGTATAAAAGTTCTTTTAAATCCTTTGAGATATGTTTGAGAGTCATTTGAGATCATCTAAAAAAGATTTGAGTTATATTTTCGACAACCCTAATATGAATAGTGATTTCTGAAATTTTCTTCGCTATTCGAAATTTTGATTTGAAAATTTGATTTATGAAATATATGATTTATTTAGTGAGATATGAGACCATATCACGATCCTACGCCGGTTCTAGAGTGAAAATGACTAGAACGAGTGAATGATGACGTCTACTTTAACCTTACTCTTTGACTGACAAGGCTCCCCTTTAAGAAATGAAAAATAAATAAGAGGGATGCCTAACATGCTTGGGTCTAAGTTATTCTCATGAATTTGAAGCATTGAAGAATAAAAGTCATGATTATCAAAGAGTACTAGCATGCTTAAAACTAACACAATGTTTGAGACATCAAAAGAACTTGAATGTTCGAATATCAAAGGGGTCTTAGCTTTCTTGGGTCTATGGCTTTGAATCAACACCAAGGACCAAATCATTATCAAAGACTATCAAGAGGCCCGTTGGAAGCCCAAAACCACTTTTTAATTTGAGAAAAAGATTCAAGTTTCAATAGTTGTTCAAGCATCAAAAGGGATTCAGGGTCAAGGGGTTCGAAATGCATGCATCAAAGATTAAGTTACAGATTCGAATAAAATAATAAAGTTACAACAATATCGAATAAATGAATCTTGCAGCAGAATAATAAAGTTGTTGAGACATGAGTATGAAGACTCAAATCTGAAACTTGGCAAAACTGAAAAAATGTGCAATAATAAAGCTCGTTGTCATCCTGCCCAAAATTACCTGCACGTTTTTAAGAAAACCAATGCAGGGCGTGAGTACAAAAATATTCTCAGTGAACACGTACCAAAAACTTTCTTTTCTTCTTTGAAACACTTGATAAGATTTAACTTGCCACTTGAGCTTGAGCAACAAGTGTTTTTACTAAAGAAATTACCTTGGGCGAAAGCCAAAATATTTTTCTTACTTTAACGACTACAGTCAAAACATAAGTGAGTGGATCCAAAAATGTCTACAAACTATACTTTAATAGTGAAGCGAAGGAGGCCTCCTTCTAATCACCGGAATCGGCCAGAGGCTCATGATTCCTATTGTGCACATATCTCACCTTGTGTGAGACCAAATTCGTTCTTCTTTCTTAGTAGATGGATCACACACAACTTTAGAGAAAAAGGCAAGTTAAACATTTATAAAACATGCATCAACATGTATAGAGGCCGTAAACATCCTCGGTTTAGAAAACCCACCTTAAGAGATGATTTCCTAGCTTTGTACTTGCTTTCTTTCCATGCCTTCACTTCACTTCTCTTCTGGATGTTCCTTCAATCGAACTTGATTTAGCAATGGAACAACGAAAAATGAGAAACGAATCTTATCCTATCAACTTATCATATCTTAAAAGGATAATTCTTAACTCTTAATGAATGCATCTTAACAACAAGGGAATTCAAAGGATTCACACTCCTTCTTTGCTCTTTACTAAAATTACTTAACAATTACTTCATGAAATCCCTACTTCTTTCTCTCTTACAACTTGGTTTCTATTTTTAGAAAATTCTCAATTAATTTCCACATCAATCTACTAATACATAGAACACAAATCCACAAACCAATCATCTAAAATTAAACTAAATCTTCACCTACAAAATTATATAAATTTCGGTTATTACAAGTTTATTAAGGAGGATGATTTCCACTTAATTTCTACCATAGAAATCCAATCTTAGGCATGAAATAACATGTATTATACTTAGAACATCATGCTATAATCCTCATGAAATTTTCGGTCATAACAAGACTTGAAGGAAAAGAATTTTGTTCGGTTCAAACTATAGAGAAAGCTCTTACCTTAACGATTATGTGATAGGATTTAAGATTGATCGGAATATGAATAACTTGTGGAGCTTGAAAGCTTGAGGAACTTCAACAATGGTGGAAGAGAGAGATGAGAGAGAGAAGACATGGAGAGTGGCGGCAATAGGTGGGAGAGAGGAGAAGAAAATAGTGATGAGGTGTTAAAAATAGAATTACATAAAGTAAGAAAAATCTAACAAGGTGGTGAGTCATAGGGGGAGTGGTTTAGAGGGATATTTTAGTCGAAAATATCTCGTTTTACGGGTCTAATATGACGTATATAAATCGAGAAATTCATTTCCTAGACGGTTACGTTTTTGACGAAATCTAATTCGACCATTAGATTAGAAATAAATCTCTTACTCGAAAAGCATAATTCGTTTTCCAAAATCCGATAAAAACTCGGGATTTCACAGTCCAAATTTCGCCCGAAAAAATAAAAAAATTGACTTTCTCCGGTAGACTCGTATCGCAGAAAAAGGGAATGTAAAGTCTGACGGTTTTTCGATATGAGTTTTCGAACGAAAATTCTATCGGACGCGAAAACCCTAATACAGTAGTCGTTCAACCGACTTCTAGAATTTATTTTTAGTAACGGATTTTACCGTTAGTCTTAGAATTGAAAATCCTTAACTTAGGCGTGCAAAGCCTTAATTAATAATTAAATTTTTATTTTAGCGACGGAAGAAATATCTGGGGTATTACACGTGAGGAAAAATTTTTCTGTGTAAATGCTTTAATCCCTATCGTGTATTAAGTCCTCAGAAGAGGCCACTATCGAGTGATATGAAAAGATGAGTCGTTAGGCCATTAAAATCAACTTTGAGTCTCTTAAGAAATTAAATTAACCCGAGTATGCAAGATTCCGGAATAATGATTAAGACGAGAACGATTAACGAGATAAGAGCTAAGTAAATGAAAAAAAAGTTATTCTTTAGCAATATAAGATAAAAACCATCGTGTGAAGAATAATGAAATGGAAAACGAGTTAATCAGACAGCTTGATCTTGAGTAATGAAAATTTAGAAAATGAGTTATACATGAATTGAAATTCATATTATATGAGTTCATGAATGGTTTTTGAGCATTGAGGAAAATTATCTTGAATATATCATGTGATGCTATTTCAGATTATTATTTTGATGGATCTGTTTGAGGAAGTAGTTGTCTTGAGAAATTATTTATACATGATGATGATGTAAATATTTGTTCTCCTTAATGGTGATTGATTGTTTTGAGTTGAGAATTGAACTGTTTAAAATATATGAGTAATTGAGATGATTGTTATATTTGCAATGATTATGAAATTAATTTCCTTCGATGTGTTTGATAAGTACCGATCGAGAAACATATTTCCCTTAAAAAGGAAATATTTTCAAAATCGAGAAAGGCTTCGAGCGAGATAATTTGTTCTTCTAAGATGATTAAAAAATTTCTTTTGCATTTCTTTAGAATGCTGCCAAGACGAAGAAACGTAAGAAATCTTATAGATGAGCAAGAAGGTCAACGTGATCCTACCCCGCCCCTTCAAAATGAACGCTGTATCGAAGAACTTTTTCTTCGCCAAAATCCCCCAACTTTCGATGGTAAAGGCAGTCCGGCAGAAGCCGAAGACTGGATTCGTTCTCTCGAGCGAATTTTTTGATTCCTTCATTGCACCGATCGCGAACGTCTCGAGTGTATGATGTACCAACTGAAAGGAACTGCCGACTATTGGTGGGAAGCAAGACAAAGGACGTATACGCCAGAAGAACGTGAGAATTTGACTTGGGATCAATTCAAGGAAGCCTTGTATGAGAAGTATGTGCCTAGGAGTTATCGTAAGGAGAAGGCGAACGAATTTGCCAATCTTAGGCAAGGAAAGAAGACTGTAGCCGAGTATGATCGAGAGTTTTGCGAGTTAGCTCGTTTTGCGCCAGATAAGGTAGATACCGACGAGAAAATGTGCGAATTGTTCCCAGCATGATTGAGAAAAGATATTCGAGTAGTTCTTGTCAGTCAGAGTGGTCTGACTTATGCCGAAGCCCTAAACAGAGTCCTAGATATGGAGTTGGCTATGCAGCCAGAGAAAGGATCACATTCTTCAGCGAATCCTCAATTCCAAAGCCAGACGACGACGACCGTAACTACCCATCAGTCTTAGTACGGTCAGCATGGAAAGAGAAAAGGAAAATGGAGTGGTGTAGGCCACCCAAGCAAGAAACCGTGGCAAGGGAAAAGCCAGCAGCAATCTCAGCAATCCCAGAAAGCGAGAGCTCCGCAGGTTAATCGAAGTAATGTACCTGTAGGACCTCAAGGACTGCCTGCCTGTTCGAAATGTGGCAGAATGCATCAAGGCATTTGTAAGATTGGAAGTAGTGTCTGTTATACTTGTGGACAGCCTGGTCATTTCTCAAACAGGTTCCCAAGTAAGCAACAAGGAATGAGTGGCGGAAGGCCAAATCAATTTCAGCATTCACAGATGAAAGTCGTTGAGGCAACTCGACCGCACAAGTTTATTCAGCATCAGCATAAACCGTAGCAGCCAAAGCAGCAACCTCCTCAGCATGAATCCCCACATTTTCAAAGAGCTTTTGCAATTGAGCAGAAACTGTCAGCGAAAGATCAAGGAAATTTAGCAGGTATGGGAAAGCTTAATGGCATACCTATTATCATTTTATTCGATACCGGTGCTTCACATTTGTTTATATCTAGCGCTTGCATAGAGAACCTAGGTTTGAAAGTAGAAGAATCAAACCAGGTGCTTAGTGTCGCAACCCCTTTAGGTAAATCTGCGTTAGTTTCACGTGTTTGTTCGAAATTAGAATTCGAATTCAGAAGCCGAAAGTTGTTAGCGAAATCCCTAAATTTGATTTAGATGTGGAACATAGATATAATCCTAGGAATGGATTGGTTAACCGAGAATTTTGCAACGATCCGATGCGACCTGAGACAAATATCATTTGAACCTCCAGGAGAAGAGCCGACCGTAATTTTTGGAGTTGAGAAGAGAGTAAGAAAGAGCATACCGATAATTTCAGCTATGAAGGCTCAGAGGTTGATGAGGAGGAAAGATACAAAGGTATATCTAGTTTATTTGAATAAAGATGAAAACCAAGAGCTGAGTCTTGATGACGTGCCTATCGTGAGAGAATTTAAAGACGTATTTCTAAAAGTATACCAGGATTGCCCCCTGATCGACAATTGGAGTTTACAATTGATCTTGAACCATGATCAGCCCCGATATCAAAAGCTCCGTATAGAATGGCCCCAAAGGAACTCCAAGAATTGAAGATCCAGTTGCAAGAATTATTATATTTAGGTTTTATCCGACCAAGTGTTTCGCCTTGGGGAGCTCCAATTCTATTTGTGAAGAAGAAGGATGGTAGTTTGAGGATGTGCATAGACTACCGAGAGCTTAACAAGATTACGCTTAAGAACAAGTATCCATTGCCAAGGATAGACGATTTGTTTGATCAACTAAAAAGAGCCGGTATTTTCTCCAAGATCGATTTAAGGTCAGGATATCATCAACTGAAGATCAAGCAAGAAGATGTTCCAAAGACTGCTTTCAGGACGAGATATGGACATTACGAATTCATAATAATGTCATTCGGTTTGACCAATGCTCCAGCAGTGTTTATGGACCTGATGAATAGAGTTTTTCACGAATATTTGGATAAATTTGTGATTGTGTTCATAGACGACATTTTGGTGTATTCAAGAAATGAAGCGTAACATGAGAAGCATTTGCGAATTGTGTTGGAAAAGCTAAGATTCGAGAAGTTGTACGCCAAATTCAGCAAGTGTGAATTTTGGTTGAAGGAAGTAAATTTCTTAGGACACGTTATTTCGTCCGAAGAAATTAAAGTTGATACGGAAAAGGTGGAAGATGTGCAAGATTGGAAATCACCGATGTCAGTTCATGAAATCCGTAGTTTCCTCGGTTTAGCAGGTTACTATCGGAGATTCATAGAAGGATTTTCTAAGATCGTGAAGCCGATGATGGGTTTGTTGAAGAAAGAAATGAAGTTTGAGTGGACGGAGGAATGCGAGAGAAGTTTCTAAGAGCTTAAAACAAGATTAATTTCAGCTCCAGTGTTAGCTCTTCCTGAATCAGGAAAAGACTATACCATTTATACCGACGCGTCAGCACAAGACCTTGGATGTGTGCTAATGCAAGATGGAAGAGTAATATCATATGCTTTAAGACAACTTAAGCCTCATGAAGAGAAGTATCCAACTCATGATTTGTAGTTAGCAGCCGTAGTGCATGCTTTGAAGATTTGGCTACATTATCTTTATGGAGGTAAGTGTGAAATCTTTTCTAATCACAAGAGTTTGAAGTATTTCTTCGAGCAAAAGGAGCTAAATATGAGACAAAGAAGATGGCTCGAGTTAGTGAAAGACTATGATTGCAAAATATCTTACCATCCCGGTAAAGCTAACGTTTTAGCCGACGCTTTGAGCCGAAAGAAGAAGGAAATGAAGTAGGAGGAAACCGAATTAGGATTTTTGCTAAGTGATAAAGTAAGTTTGATTGAAGAATTTGGGAAAATGAGAATCGAAGTAATTGTACCTCCCACAACAGTAGAGAAAGTGGTTGCTAGTTTAGTAGTAATGCCAGACTTGAGGACTCGTATCATAGAATGTCAAAGGAGAGATGAAGAATTGGAGAAGTTGAGGATGAAGATTAGGAGTGAAGGATATTTCTGAGTCAAGAGATAATGCCTTAGTGTATCAAGGAAGGATTTCTGTGCCTAATGATGAGACTTTGAGGAACGAGATAATGAGTGAAGCTCATAAGACTCCGTACACAGCCCATCCCGGCAGTACTAAGATGTACCAAGACTTAAAGCAACAGTTTTGGTGCGGAGGATTGAAGAAAGATGTGGCAATGTTTGTTGAAAGATGTCTAGCCCGCCAACAAGTAAAATCTCTACACCAAAGACCATATGGACCCTTATAGCCGTTACCAGTTTCAGAGTGGAAGTGGGATGGAATTACGATGGATTTCGTAATGGGTCTGCCAAGATCGAGAAAAGGAAACACAGTTGTGTGGATAATAGTGGATAGGTTGACGAAGTCCGCTCATTTCATACCTATTCCACATACCTATGATTGGATAAGTTGGCTCAGTTATATGTTAAAGAAATCGTAAGATTGCACGGAGTGCCGAGTACGATCACTTCGGATCGAGATTCGAAATTCACAGCCCATTTTTGGGAAAGTTTCCAGAAAGAATTGGGAACACAGTTGCAGTTCAGCACTGCCTATCATCCACAGACGGATGGACAATCCGAGCGAACGATTCAAATCCTCGAGGACATGTTGAGAGCTGTTTTGTTAGACAAAGGAGATGAGTGGGAGAAAATTTTACCTCTTATCAAATTTGCGTATAATAATAGCTACCAGAATACGATTGGAATGGCCCCTTACGAAGCCCTTTATGGAAAGAAGTATAGATCGCCGCTCTATTGGGATGAAGTAGGCGAGAGAAAAGTGATAGGGCCGGAAGCGATCGAAGAGATGATAAAATCTGTGCGTCAGATCCGCGAGAAGATTAAGGAAGCTCAGAGTCGACAGAAGTCGTACGTCGACAACCGAAGGTCCAAATTAGAATTCGAAATAGGGAATAAAGTCTTTTGGAAGTATCCCCTTCGAGAGGAGTGCACCGTTTTGGTGTCAAAGGAAAGTTAAAGCCTCGTTTTATAGGACCGTTTGAAATCCTTGAGAGGATAGGAGTTGTATCATATAGATTAGCGTTACCGCCCAATTTAGGGAATTCACATAACGTTTTTCACATGTCGCAATTGAGGAAGTACGTTTTTGATCCAAAGCACGTAATTCATCAAGAGGATGTGGCTTTGAAGCCATATTTAAGTTATGAGAAGAGACCCAAGAGAATTCTAGACCGTAAGGTCCAGCAACTTAGAACGAAGTCTATTCCCTTAGTTAATTTCTTGAGGTTAGTAAATTTCGTGACGAATTTTTTTTTAAGGGGGTGAGAATGTAATACCCCGAGTTTTCATAAGTCCTTAAGTGCGTTCTAAATGAGTTAATATGCTTAATTATCAAGTTTTGAGTGATAAAATTTTTCTAAGCAAAAAGAAAATTTTTTAAAAGACTAAAATGCCCCTATGTGCTTCAACGTGAACTTATGTGTTTTAATTACTCGAGTTGAGGATGTGATGCATTGATTGAGTTTATTTATAAGAGTTTGAGCATGAGTATGATTTTCAGAAAATTCTAAGAATTTTTACTTTTCATGAATAGTAACTAGAGCCGAGAAAACACTATTCACCGACGAACTTAGAATTTGACCTAATCAGTGTCTTTGAACCTAAAATTTATTCTAAGATCATTAAGATATATTAGAAGCTCATCCGAGATCACATGAGAGAATTATAAGAATTTAGTCCTTAACGGATAAATTAGCCGAGTAATTTTTAGTTTTTCTTCGTTATTTGGAATTTTAACCTAAAAATTAGATAATCGGAATCCTTGATTTATTTAGCGAGACATGAGATAGGTTCAAGATGTTTTTAGTGTCGGAAAAGAGACGAGGAGAGATTAGAGCCGTTTTAAGTATAAATGAAATAATACGGACTTTTTATCCGGAAAACTTTTTCAACCGGGTAAAATTATATCTGTCAAAAGAAATCTCTCTCAACTCTCTCCCTCTCCCACCGACATTACTCTCTCTCTCTATCCCTAATCTATCCCTAGACCCCTATTTGTCAAAACCTAAGAGAATAATAATGATGATATTCTTTTCTAACTTAATTATATTCATTTCATCATTTCTTATTCAACATTTCATACATCTCTCAAACACTCTCTACTCTCTCTCTCTCTCAAGCTCTCTCTCCCCCGTGACTTACCAAGGAAGGAAGAAGAAAAATATCACTCTCTCTCTCTTCCCCTCAATACGGAAAACACACACATACACACACACTTGAGATTTCTCCATTGAAGCTCTATTTCCAAGCTCCAAGCTTTCAAGAAGTTCAAGAGATCATCATCATCCTTTTCAATCTTCCAAATCCTAGTTGAAAAGGTAATTAGTTCATCAATTCTTGAGATCAATATCAAATTCCAAATCATCTCATATTTCTTGAAATTTTCGGCACATATGCCCTTGAGAGATGAATAATTCTTATTTTATTTTTCTTGAGGATTCAAGATGAAATCCACCATGGAAAGCAAACCTAGAGATTGAGCCTTTCAAGCCTTCCATTTTCGGCCAAGAAGAAATCAAGAGAGGAGCATCTATTTAATCTTAAAAGTAGGTTAAATCCATTTGATTAGATGTATATATGTAATCTGTATAATCTCTAAAGAAAAAGATGCATGCATGGTTTTAATTATGCTCAGTCAAACTAGGGTTTTTGACGTGAGAATCGAGTGAGGAATCGATAGGAGAATTAAACCCTAGGGAGGAATCTATGAATTAAAAGAGAAAAGAAAATTAAAATCCCTAAAAATTGACCAAAACCGAAAAAAAAAATGAAAAAATAGGGAAAATCGATTACTATGCTTTATTGATGATTTGATGATATATATATGTTTATGAGCATATTTAGAATGATTATTTATGCATGAAAAATTGAAAAATAAATTGCCCTAAAATCCCTATGTGTGCCGTGAGTTTTACGCCAACGAGGAGAAATTTATTTCGATTATTTTGTTAATGATTTGATGATGTTTTGAGCATGATGTGATTAGGAGTTATTGATGAATTAATCTCCTATGTTGTTGTTTGAGAAAAATCGATACTTATGCACGAATTTAGAAGAAAATAAATTTTATAATGATTTGGGAATTTATGATGATTTTGATAGTATGATGTTTAAGAGCATGTTGTGTGTGAAATTTTGAATACTAAATGTTAGTAGGATTTATTGAGATAAAAAGAATGAAGTTTTAAGCATAAAAAGAGGTAAAAATCGAAAGAAATGAGAAATAATACCTAGTGTGTGTTCTAGGTGTTCTTGGTGAAATTTTGAAGATTTGAATGAATGTCTAGTGTGCGTTCTAGGTGTTCTTGGTATTTATTTGAAGATTTAAAGATCATTAAAATTAATTCTAAAAGAAATAAAGTATTAAATTAATAAAATATTCAAGATATTTTGAGAATAAAAATTAAATAGAAAATAAAAGAAAAAAATTTATTAAATGATGAGTCATAAATTGAGAAAAAAATAAAGAAAAATAATTTCTTTATTAAATAATTAGAGTTTAATAAAAAGAATTTATTTAGTTAAATAATTTGAGATTAGAGGAATTAATAATTGAGAATTAAGTCGTTTGAATAAACGAGAAATAACGAGAATAATAATCAATAATAATTATAGAGTTGAGTATAAGTAGTCAACGAGAAGCTTTAAATCGAGTATGCGTTTAATTATCCGAATGATATTAAATTAGTCGAGAATAAATAAGTTAAGTAAGAGGAATAAATAAGTTGAGTCGAGCTTAGAAAATAAATAAAGAAATAAGTCGAGTAAGAGGAACTACGAGATTAGAGTCGAGTAAGAATTATTTGAGCGAATTAAAGTTATTAATTGAGAAAGGTTATAAAAAGAGAATAAGATTTAATAAGAGTTATTTTGAGAATCGAGTTTATAAATAATAAGTGTTTGGGTATTTGTTTATGAATATTATGCCGACTAATGATGTTCGAATAAGTCAATCGAGTTTGATTTTTAAATCGTTTTAAATTAAAAGAGTCGAGGAAATAATAGAGATAATAATTTAAGAATCGAGTTTTAAGACGAAGTTAAGAGTCGAGTTATAAATAGAAAATGAATTTTTATTTTGATAAGTGTTAATTAAAAGAAAACGAGAAATAGTAATTGTCACAACCCCAAATCCCGAGGGACGGCAGAAGCCGGGGTGAAAGAATAAACATACATTAAAGACAGAAATTCTATGAATGAGACTTCATTAACAAAAGACAAAGTTGATCTCGAAGGATCACTCGAACAAGATCTCAAAAGATTCTAAGTTATAAGTACAGATCTTAAACCAAAAGTGATATTCATAATTACATAAGTGAGTCTAGAGTTTGGTAGCGGAATTGTAAACTACGTACTAAAGTCTTCCCTATCGAAAACTCTTAACTCAACCCTCGCCGCTTCCGTCGCTTCAACCTGCACATTAAGAAAACATATGCAGGGCTAAGTACAGAAGTACTTAGTGGACACATTACCGAAAACATAATCATAAGTATAGATAATCAGGCATTTCATTTCTGTAGCACATCGGGGTTTTTCAAAAAATTCCCGTGTCTACTAAACATTTTCTTTCTCATTTTCATAACTTAGCTTGCAAGCATTTTTCATAGATGTTACGTTCAATCTTGACCATTCATAATTCACCGTGGCTGGTTACCCCTCAATAGGATACCACACACACCACAGGCTACAGTGTACACTAAACTTTGGAAAGTCTCTTTTTACTAACTCAAAGCCGATCGTTTAGTTATCCCCTTTTGGCTAGCTCATAAGGTACAAGAGAACTCACATAAAACAAATAGTTCATGCCATGATTATCACTTTGAAAACACAATTATCAAAGCGATAAAGAAAAGGTTTTCGAGCATTGCTCGTTTTGTTTCATATATAAAAGCCCACCTCGATAGAATACAGAACCAAGACACGTGCTTCCGTCTTCTGATCTTCCGTCCTATTCTTGGTGCTGACTTCCTCCTTCATTGTAAATAATCATACTTTAAAACTCGGTCGCAAACGATTTACGAATACGGAAAATCGAGTTAAGTTTTAGTCCTTTAAACTTTTTAGGCATTTGCACACTAAACTAAATTCTTTTAATTAAACAAGAAACGAGATACGAACACATCTCGTTTGACACTCATTCGGTTCTGCACTTGACACTTAGGTCAGCAGAAAAAAGTAGTCGATAACTTGAAACAACTTGAAAGATCGAAAGAGTTCAAGTTCAGAAGAATTCAACTTAACAATCTAAGGTTTGAACAATTCTGCACAGATCAGTAAGTTTATACAGAACAGGGGATTTCGAAACACGGGACGTGCCCTGTACCAAAAAGAAAGCCTCGGATGTCTAGTTTACTCTCCAATTTGCGGATCTCAATTCCGATAAACGAGCTAGGAGATATGGCAGTTTCCGTGGAAGGTCGCAAAACTGCCGAGTGAAACCCTAATGCTCGATAAAATCGACGCACGGTTTTCTAGGTTCGTTTTATGTTATCGTACTTAAATTCTCACGAAATTTACACATCAAGGCATTCGACAAGCACTATCATATGTGAAGAACTCCTTTCCATTCCTCGTCTATAAGCACGACGTTTAAAACCTCGTCTCTTCAACTATACAATTACTATACCAAAACAATTTCTAACTTCTCGTTCACAACTATAACTTATCACTTCATAACTCGGATGAACATGTCGTCAACTACAAACTCGTTCATTTAACAATAACGATCATTAATATCCAAATATTTTCCTTATTCGTCTTTTCTAACGATACTTAGGTTCGATTCTTCGCCTCTTGTGAAATTTCCGACGTTATTAGAATTTGTTCTAACTTTCCGATTATGATCATCATCTATCACGATTCCTAAATACGTAATTCACATCCTCATATCATTATCTAATTTCGACTTATCGTCGATCGTTCGTCTCTTACTATAAATTTTACGTTCTCCATTTTCGTTCAAATTTTACAACAACGATTATCGTCTAACGAGCATTACTAACATGCAAATCATATTATCAAAATATTAACGAGCTCTAACTTATCGACACGTCTTCGTCTCTTACGTTTTTCAATTTATTTTTAGAAAAATCTAAATTAAATATAAAATCATCCTCATACATTGCATATCTCATTTCTATTAATCAATCGAGCATATCATAACATTTACTATATCGAATCATGCATTCTTCGTCTCTTAGGTTTCAAATTTTATTTTTTGAAAAATCTAAATTAATTCATAGAGTCAATTAGCAACATGTAGAACACTAATCTATCGATCAAACATCAAAGAAAACGAGCTACGATCAAACCCCCAAAATTTCCTAAAATTTCGGTCATGACCTAGAATGAAGGAGAGTGATTTTTCTTCATGATTCAACCATATAATCTATTCCTAAGCATACTAGAACATGAATCAATCAAGGATCAACCTCCTATTTCATCCCTTAATTTTCGAAAAAAATAAAAAGAGAGAAACAAGCTTTTGTACGGTTCATATTGGAGACGAAGTTCTTACCTTGCGTAATATGGACTCGGATATGGAATTGATCGATAGATGAAGATCTTAAGAGCTTATGAAGAGCTTGGAGTTGGAGCTTTAATGGAGGATGAATGAAGAAAAATGAGAGAGAGTAGGTGTATGTGTATTGGCGGAAATGAGGGGAAGGAGAGAGAGATGGTGAGTCATTGATATAGATACATAAAGTGTGGAAAAATCTAACAAAGTAGTGGTGAGTCGTTAGGGGTTGTTTGGCGTGGATTTGTTAGACGGAAATGTCTCGTTTCCGGCTTTAAACGTCATTATAAAAGTCGAGAAAATACTTTCTTAGATAGTTTCGAATTTGACGAAATCTAATTCGTCCGTTAGATTGGGAATAATTTACGTACTTGGAAAACCTAATTTGTTTTCAAAAATCCGAGAAAAAGTCGGGATTCGACAGTCTAAAATTCGCCCGAAAAATCATAAAAACTAACTTTCTCCGGTGAACTCGTATCGAAGAAAAAGTGAATGTAAATTCTGACGGATTTTAATTCTGAGTTTTCGGACGAAAAATTTACCGGACGCGAAAACCCTAATACAGTAGTCGTTCTTCCGACATCTGGACATTATTTTCTGAAACGAATTTCCCCGTAAATCTTAGAATTTAATTTCATGATCTTAGGCGTGCAAAGCCATAATTATTAATAACTTTCATTTTTAAAGACAGTAGAAATAGTGTCACACCCCGACTTCCGAGGTGCTACTTACGAACAATAATACAACTTAACCAACTAACAATCAACTCAAATACGGGGAACATGCTCGGGGAAATATCAACTAAAAGCATCAGCACTCGAATAAGGCCATCAAAGACATAATGAAGCAATAACCGAGCATTTCAAATTACATATCAACGAGAGTATGATAAGTATATCAAGTCTACGAGATTAAGATTCAACAAGACATTAAAACCATCGAGCACATTGCTCGGAATAAAAAACAAGTGTCAAATATATAACAACAGACTTTCACGTCAAAAGAGTTGCAGCGGAATCTCGACTCAAATCCCAACACTCACACGTATGAAGACATGCAAATGCCATTCTGACATTCGACTCAACACAACCAAACAAACCACACCACCAAGCCTTTCCTGCCATCGCCATCCTGCTAATCTGCACGTTTAGAAATACACGCAGGGCTGAGTACTTCGTACTCAGTGAACATATGCCGAAAACATTTGGAAAAGATGCTCTTTAAAACTATATCAATTGAACTTGCCTTGCCGAAGCATCACAAGTAACTAAGCAACTTAAAATGATTTTACTTGTGCATGCTAAAAACATTTTCTTTTAAATAGACTGCGCAGTCAAAACATAATATATACTCAACAGTATGCATCATCTGTCACAAATTCTCTCACTGTGCTAAGAAGTAGGCCTCCTTCTCGAACACTGTGACCGGCCTAACCGAAGCAAGGCTCACAGTCACCTCAACATTTAACATACCACACGTGGGTTTCCTGTCTTTCACAGGATGATAATAACTCAAACAAACAGATGATAACACATACTAAACTCAATAAAATGGCAAGTTAATTTCATTTAAAAAATTCACATAATAATACTCAATAATATAATAGCATTCATCGATAGTTTTGATTTAGAGAAGCCCACCTGTCTTCCGACGTTCTAGCTAGGTGGCTTATGTGCTATCTGTCCTCGCTTATTTCTCCGTTCTGCTTGATCCTTCACAGTTTGACATCAATAAAGAAGATAAGGTACTACGCAAAGACGGATATTAAACGTTGGTCTCGACTAAAGGACTTCTACTTGACTCATTGCTCTCAAAGCTATTCTTTTCTAAATAAATCTCGCATTCTCGTCTCTAAGCCATTAACTCTACTCGATAATTGGTTAATACTACTAACCAATGTCTTAGCACTTCTCGCTTTAATTATGAAACATCGTCTATCTAAACTCTATTACTCGAGTTTTCTTTTATATAATCTTGATCAATTCTTGATTTAATTATCAACTTAACAACTTAATTATTTTGCATACAAAACAAACTCAATAATCTTTAACGTCATCATCAAATAATATCATTCACTTAAGCACGTTAATTCAATTGCATAACAATTTAAAATAAATCAAACACATTTCAAAACACGTTAACATCTACTTAATTTTTATTTTAGAACTTAATTCAAATACGAATTCCTTTTTATAAAAACTCAATTAATAAAATTTATATTTCTCGACTTATAAACAACACTTTTCCAAACTCGTTGTCTTATGAAACGTATTATAAATCTTTACTCAATTAATAAAAATTCTTCTTATTTTCATTAAACTCTTGTGAAATAGGAATTTCATTTCTATTTCTAACTCAATTCTTATTCTTGACTTAAATTATTACTTTTTTAGATTATTATCTCGACAATTCTTCTCGGTTTATTCTTAATCCACACGGTTTTGAAAAATAACTTACTTAAATAATTTAATTAATTACTTTCAAAAATCATTACTCGATATCTTACTCGTATTTTATTCCATTATTTTCTTGATTAAACTATACGAGTATTTTAACTTAACTCGTCTAACACTTTTTCTCGACTCGATTAAACCTTCTCTTCACTTTCTTATCATTATGTTCTCTTTATTTTAACTCGATTTTCTCGACTCTTATTTATTTAATTAAGAAATTTCTTTTCTTCTTTTATTTACTAGATCAAGACTCATTTCTTAATACATGTTTCCTTTATTCTTTATTAAATTTTTACTAATTTCCTTTTTGATTTAATTTAATCAAAATTCAAATCTTCAAGTTTCATCTTATGAACACTTAGAACACTTAGAACACTTACTAGGTATTCTTTTCTATGTATTTTTCAATTCTTAACATTTTTAAAGCTTAAAACTTCATTCTTTCATCACATTAAATCCTATTATCATCTAGGATTCAAACTTAACACACAATCATACTTAAATATATTATATCATCAACAACATCAAAATCACTAAATCATCATATAATTATTTTCTTCAAAAACCACATGTATATGTCGATTTCTCACACTTAACAACATAAAAGATTAAATCATCACATCTCATAATAATCTCATGCTCAAAACATCAATTAAATCATCAATAAAATCAACAAAATATTTTCTTCCTCCTAGCCCTAAACTCACGGCATTTTCCTCATTTTTAGGGCATTCGATTTTTAAAAGTTTCAAGCACAATTACTCATCCACAACATACCTAAAAACATAAATCAAGCATCAAACTAACAAAAACTCAAGAAAATCACATTTTCTTATTTTCCTCCTATTTTTTTCGGTATTACTCAAATTTTAGGGTTTTTAAATTTCTTTTTTTTTCTCTTAATTCATCGATTAAATCCTAGAGTTCGATTCTCCTATCGATTTCTTCTCACTCGATCTTCACATCGATAACCCTAGTTTGCCTAAACATAAAATAAATACCATGCATGCATGTTTTCTTTCTTTTAGGGCTTATAGGGATACATATATACAAGAAATCAAATGAATATCATACTTTTAGAAAATAAATTGAATTTCTCCTCCTTGATCTCTTCTTTGGCCGAAAATGGTGGAGAAATAGGGCTCAAACTTCTAGCTTGGATTCACCATGGAAGAAATCATCTTGAATCCTCAAGAAATATGAAACAACAATTAATCATCAATTTTTAGGGCTTAAGAGCAGAAAATAATGAAGGAATAAGGATGATTATTGGATTTCAAACTCAAGAACTTGGAGAATTATTACCTTTCAACTTATGGTTTGAAAGAATTAGGATGATGATGATGATCTTCTCTTGATCTTCATGAGATTGGAGCTTGAATGCTAGGCTTGCATGGAAGAAATTTCAACTATGTGTATGGTGTGTGTGTGCTCGGCAATGGGGGAGAGGGAGAGAGAGATTTTTCTTCCTTGTTGTTTGATGGAGGGTTTTAGAGAGTGAGATAAATGGAATGAATTTTTTCTCTTGAATAGAGAGAGTGAGAGATCGAAAGAGAGAGAGATTGGATTATAGAATGCATGCACTTGATTAATTATTCTTCCAACACATAGAATATAAATGATGATGTTGGTGTTGGAACTTGGATTGAGAGAGAGATAATGGATTGATGGGATGGATGTATGTATGGAATCTTCATACACAATTTACTAAGATTTTGTTAAAGAATATTCATGATGAATTCTACTTAGTAGGTTTGGAGAGAGAGATTAGGGAGAGAGATGAAGAGATGGCGGTGGAGAGGGAGAGAGATGAGTGGAATTTTTCTCAATATTTTATTACGGGTATTATTTACCCGGTCGTAAAAGTTTTTCGGATAAAAAATCCGTATTATTCCATTTATGCTAAAAATGGGTCTAATCTCTCCTTGTCTCGTTTCCGACATTAAAAACATCTTAAACCTAATTCACATCTCATTAAATAAATTAAGGATTCCGATTATCTAATTTTTAGGTCTAAATTCCACATAACGAAGAAAACTTAAAAAATTAGTCGGCTTATTAATCCGCTTATTAATCCTTTAAAGATTAAATTCTCATAACTCTCTCAAATTATCTCGGATAAGCTTCTATCTTATCTTAGTGATTTTAGAATCAATTCTAGGTTCAGAGATTCTAATTAAAATCTATTCTAAGTTCATCGGTGTATAGCGATTTCTCGGTTATCAACAATATTCACTTCAAATCAAAATCCTCGGAAATCTCTGAAAATCATACTCGTACTCATTCTCATACAAATAAGCTCAATATATGCATCACATTATCATTTCAAGAAATAGAAACAAATAATCTCATGTAAAAACACATAAGGGCATTTCAATCATTTTACTCATTTCTACTTATTAGAAAAAATTTTATTCCTCAAATCTCGTCATTTTAACTTATAAGATTATTTAATATGCTCTCTAATGTTATAAAAACTCGGGGTATTACATCCTCACCCTCTTAAAAAAATTTTGTCCCGAAATTTACTAACCTTGAGAAAATAGCTCAGGATATTTTGCCCTCATCTTTTCTTTGAGTTCCCACGTGGCTTCTTCGAGATCATGATGACACCACTTGACTTTTAGTAAGGGAATTGATTTTGTTCTAAGCTGCTGAACTTTACGATCTAAAATCCTCTAGGGTTTTTCCTCGTAGCTTAGATCGGGCTTCATCTCTACATCTTCTTGACGTATCACGTGTTTCGGATCGAAGACATACTTTCTCAATTGCGATACGTGAAAAATGTTATGCGAGTTCCCGAAACTAGGAGGTAACGCTAAACGATATGATAAGGATCCAATCCTCTCAAGGATTTCGTACGGTCCTACAAAACGAGGTTTAAGATTTCCTTTAACTCCAAATCGATACACTCCTCTCGAAGGGGACACTTTCAAGAATACTTTATCTCCTACTTTAAACTCCAACTTGGATCTTCGGTTATCAGCATACGACTTTTGTCGACTCCGAGCTTCCTTAATCTTCTCGCGAATTTAGTGCACACATTCTATCATTTCCTCAATCGCTTCTGGCCCTATCACTTTCCTTTCGCCCACTTCGTTCCAATAAAGCGGCGATCTACATTTCCTTCCGTAAAGAGCTTCGTAAGGGGCCATTCCTATGGTATTCTGATAGCTATTGTTGTAAGCAAATTCAACAAGAGGTAAGATTTTCTCCCATTCAACTCCCTTATCTAGCAAAATAGCTCTCAACATATCCTCGAGGATTTGAATCATTCGCTCAGTCTGACCATCGGTCTGGGGATGATAAGCAGTGCTGAACTGCAACTGAATTTCCAATTCCTTGTGGAAGCTTTCCCAAAAACGGGTTGTGAACTTCGAATCTCTATCAAAAGTAATCGTCTTTGGCACTCCGTGCAACTTTACAATTTCCTTAATGTAGATCTGAGCTAACTTGGCTGATCCATAGGTGTGTGGAATAGGTATGAAATGAGCAGACTTTATCAATCTATCCACTTTCTCCCATACTACTGTGTTTCCTTTCCTTGATCTTGGCAATCCTGTCACAAAATCCATCGTGATTCCATCCCACTTCCATTCTGGGACTGGTAATGGCTGCAGAGGTCCATACGGTCATTGATGCAAAGACTTTACTTGCTGGCAAGCTAGGCATCTCTCAACGAACAATGCCACATCCATTTTCATTCCATTCCACCAAAACTGTTTCTTTAAGTCTAGGTACATCTTCGTGCTGCCGGGATGGGCTGTATACGGGGTTTCATGAGCTTCACTCATTATTTCCTTTCTTAACTTGTCATCACTAGGCACACAAATTCTTCTTTGGTACAACAAGGCATTATCGCTTGACTCCGAGAAATCTTTAACTCCTTCACTTCTCACCTTCATCCGTAACTTCTCTAACTCTTCATCCCTTCTCTGACCTTCTATGATGTGGGTTCTCAAATCGGGCATTACTACTAAAGTAGCAATCATTTGTTCTACCGTCGCTGGAGGTACAATCACTTCAATTCTCATCCTTTCGAATTCTTCGATCAACTTGACTTCATCAGTTAGAAGGAATCCTAATTCTGTCTCTTCCGAATATTCCTTCTTTCTCTTTCGACTTAGCGTGTCAGCTACTACATTAGCTTTACCGGGATGGTAAGATATCTTGCAATCGTAATCCTTCACCAACTCGAGCCATCTTCTTTGTCTCATGTTTAACTCCTTCTATTTGAAGAAGTACTTCAAACTCTTGTGATCTGAAAATATTACACACTTGGCTCCGTAGAGATAATGTCGCCAAATCTTCAAAGCACGCACTACAGCTGCTAATTCCATGTCATGAGTTGGATACTTCTCCTCATGGGGTTTGAGTTGTCTTGAAGCATATGCAATCACTTTTCCATCTTGCATTAGAACACATCCTAATCCTTGAGCAGATGCGTCAGTATATATAATGTAATCTTTGTCTGGTTCGGACAAGGCCAATACTGGAGCTGTAGTCAATCTCGTCTTGAGTTCTTGGAAACTTATTTCACATTCTTCCGTCCACTCGAACTTCGTTTCTTTCTTCAACAGGCTCGTCATTAGCTTCGCGATTTTGGAGAATCCTTCTATGAATCTCCGATAGTATCCTGCTAAACCGAGGAAACTACGGATTTCATGCACTGACGTCGGGGATTTCCATTCTTGCACAACTTTCACCTTTTCCATATCCACCTTAATTCCTTCGGACGAAACAACATGTCCTAGGAAATTCACCTCCTTCAACCAAAATTCACATTTACTGAATTTGGCATACAACTTTTCAGTTCTAAGCTTTTCCAACACAATCCTCAAATGCTTCTCATGTTCGGTTTCATCTCTTGAATACACCAAAATATCGTCTATGAAGACAATCACGAACTTATCCAAATATTCGTGAAAAACTATGTTCATCATATCCATAAATATTGCTGGAGCATTTGTCAACCCGAATGGCATTACTATGAATTCGTAATGTCCATACCTCGTTCTAAAAGCAGTCTTTGGAATATCTTCTTGCTTGATCTTCAATTGATGGTATCCAGATCTTAAATCAATCTTGGAGAAAACACCGGCTCCTCTTTGCTGATCGAACAAATCATCTATCCTTGGCAAAAGATACTTTTTCTTAAGCGTAGTCTTGTTTAGCTCTCGGTAGTCTATTGTTGGGAAATTTATTAAATATTTTGATTGATTCCAAAACCAACTGACCCCAACCGAGTAGATGTTCCCATAACCTAATGTTTGTTGTTAGGCTCGCTGTTTGAGCAATGTTAAGATTTTATCTTTACAGGTCTCCAGCTGAAGACGGCAACAAGGCTTTTCTCAGATAGAACATCAGTTGTAAGAAAGACAACTGAGTGTTCATCAGATGAGAGTTAAAAAGGGGGAAGTTGCAAGAGAGCATCAGATGGAAGAAAGTCATCTGAGCGTTCGAGCCAACTGACCAGATTCAGAACATCAGAAAGACAACTGAGCGTTCTAGATTCAGAATATAAGGAAGTCAATTGAGCGTTCAAGATTCAGAACATCAGTTAGATCAACAACATGAAGTTCAAGTCAGCTGAGAGTTCAATTGTTAGCATTCAAATAGAACATCAGCTGAAGACAAGTCAGACGAAGATCAAAACTCTCAACCGACCATCCAATGTTGAAAGACTAATGTTGAGATTTGAAATTCAAATAAGGAAGTCATTTGAAGGTTTGACTCTCTGTCACTACCTCATTTGGCCCAACACAAGGCTGTCTCAGATGGAAAGCAGAAGCACGCAGTTGCCAAATCCGGAAAGTCTGCAGAGATGAGAGACAAGCCATCGCTTTCACAAGAACAGAGATCAACGGCTCATCCAATGACTAGTTGATTCTCTCCACCTATAAATAGGGGCCTTCATTCATTCACCAAGATACACGAGGACAAGACAGACAAGTGCGAGAGCAAAGAGATAGACGAGCGAACATCACCAGTTGAGAGTTCATATCGCAACCGAGCTAAACTGAATTCAATCTCTAAGAACATCACTAGTTGAGAGTTCTAGAGTGTTAGATTCTGTCTTGGTGTTTTTGATCCAACCTTGAGAACATCACTAGTTGAGAGTTCATAGAGTGTTAGATCCTAGCTCACTTCTTGTTCGAGCTATTAGTTGAAAACCCACCTTTTCACACATCCTCTCAAAAGGATTGTTAGGACCCTACTCTTCCTGGAATTGAGTAGATAGGTTGATAAGTACCCGTAAACTTATCTGTAAGGTTGATAAGTACCCATAAACTTATCTTAACGTTTGTAAAGCCCGTGTAAGCTTTGTGGTTTTTGTCCAGAAGAACTTGGACTGAGTTGTGTGGACTCACAACTCCCCGTGAATGTAGGAGTTCTCTCCGAACCACGTAAATCCTCTGTGTGTTGTGTTTATTATTCAGTTATTTATTGCATATTCAACTGACCTACTAACCAACATACAATCTCTGCATCTTTGCATATCAACTGACTTGGTTATTGACCAACCTTGCATAAGCGTGAGTTATATTTACACGAGTTAGTTTTTATCCACCACATTCCGCACAGCACCACTCTTCCAACTGAGTTCTCGTACTCGGTTGTGAATCCAGCTGAGTCTTTTTATTCAGTTGAGATATTTTCGAGAGTTGTTTTAAAATTTCCTATCTGGTGTATTCCCCCCCATACACCAGAACTCGTATCGGGACCATCAAGTGGTATCAGAGCAGTGGTTCAAAAGACTGCTGACTCTATTTCACGAGGTGTGAATTCGAGGTGTTTTCTTCAGTGGTCAACTGAACAGATCTTTTTCACGCTAGTGCATATCTGCTTGCATTTGTTATCTTTTGTTTGTGTGTGCAGATGGATGTTAAAGACAAGATCGTGGTCATGTTCTCGGTTGTGAACTATACATCCTGGAGAACTCGGATGAAGAAGATCCTACTGTCAAAGCATCATCGAATGCAATAAGTACTCACATCCGGACCGATCATCATCAGAGAAAAGGTCACTCGCACTCCGACAAATCCCAATGATGGGGATGCAACTGAGGAATTAGTGGAGAAGAAGCCAGAAGACTTCACTCCAGAGGAAGCTAAAGTGAGCCAGCTGGATATCTGGGCTAAGAGCACTATCATGTCCACAGTTGGACAAGACTATCTTCCTTGGATAGAAGAGTGCGACACCGCTAAGGAGATGTGGAACATTTGACATCTTTGAGCGAAGGGAGTGACGAAACAATGGAGAACAAGTTCTCACATGCCTGTCAAGACTTCGACAACTTCTGTCTAAGAGCTGATGAAACCATAGATTAGTTGGAACTTCGGTTCATGGATATCATCAGAAGGATCCAGTCCATCCGAAGAGGAAAATATACTTTGAGAGAAATCAACCTCAAAGTATTACAAGCTCTACCAGCTGAGTGGGATACCTTCACCAATATTCATGAGAGCCGAGATGATCTTAGAGAGATGGGAACTGAAAGATTGTTCTCAATTTTAAAAGGAAACGAGTATAAGGTGAACCGACGAAGATCTCAGTCCTCGGTTAAGACGAGTCGACATGAGGATGCTGGTTCAGCAACAAAGACAGTTGCACTTCGAGCTGACTATTCCAAGCCGCGAACATCAAGGCCAAAACGATCTGCGGACACAGCTACGAAGGAGCCAAGCAGAGAAGAGTTGCAGCAGAGCATTGCCGCCATGTCAAATAAGCTAGCTGACATGGATGCTCGGTTCGGAAAATACAAGAGGTTCTATAAATCTAACCGAACTCGAGATAATTCAAAGCCTGTGAACAACGGTTGCTTTGAATGCGGCAAAGAAGGACATTTCAAAGCTGACTGTCTAGACCTTTCAAAGAAAGAAAGAGAAGCATTGAGCGCCAAGCAAAGTGGAAAGAACAAGGCCATGGTTGCAGAAGAAGCAGCTGATGACATGGACATCTTCACCGACACTTAAGATGAAGACGAGCTGACTTCCACCAACAACGCTATCGGTCAGGATCAATGTCTCATGGTATTTGGAACCGACCAGGATGATACTGAGGTACATTCTAGTCCTACTAATTTAAATTCTTCCAATACTTCTAACATGCAGGAAACATTGGATAAAGAGTTGGAACCCTCCTGGGGTGATTTTCAAGAACTCAGTGAGGAACTACATCAGCAATCGGTTGAGTTTAAGAATCTTCAAGAACAGTTTACCACACTTGAAGAATCCTTAACCGAAAAAGGACGATCTGATTAAAAATCAAACCGAAGAGGTTGACAATCTCAAAAGTAAACTCAATGAGGCCGACCAAACTAATGCTCCAACTGATGAGGAGTTGAAGGAGCAGATCAAGGAGCAACATGATCAGTTGAAAAAGCAAGAGGCTCAGATCGACCAGCTGATGAAGAAGTCAGACGCACAGACCGAGCATATAGCTGTTCTCCTCAAGGATTTGCAAACTGAGAAGGACAACCTGATAAAGCTATATTAGTCATCCAAAATCATCGAGAATCTCATCAGTTACCAAAGACAAATAGATGACGTGTCTGGACTCGGTTACGACGTGGTTAAAGATACTGGAATTCCTCCCGCAACCTTCATCAAAGTTGTGGATGAATCGGTTGCAAAATCAAATCCGGTTGAGTCTGCAACTCCCCAACATAATCCAACCTCCTCGTCACAGCAAGCACAACCAGCTAAGGAAACTGCAGTTGACAAAGGAAAGGGAGCTGTGACTGGAGAACTGAAGAGTTCATCAGTTGGGACATCAACCGAGGGGGAATGTTCCAAGACTCGGAAGAGGAACCAGAGGCGTCGGAGATACAATCAGAACCGACCTCTGAACCGACCTCAGAGCCAACCTTAGAAAAGATGGAACCAAAAGAACTGACAAGGATTCAACTATCAGAATCAACAGCGGTTCCATCAACAGATTAACCAGAGGTTCCATTAGAGTTAACCGATGTGGAATGGTTCAAACAGATGGAGATATTCATGCCAAAACATGAATCAACAACATGGCATGAACAACTATCCACAACAATCAGGAAATTGGAATCATACTCAACCATAAAGATTCCAGAATGGCGTCCGACCTCATCGACAAAACCAACAAGATAAGAATCACCATCAAAACAGGGGGAAAGCCTCTCCTCCTAAAGCCCACAATGGGAGAAAACCATCTTCTCCCAAGCAACAGAATATCACTACTAACAACAAGCCTAAGGATAACCGAGGTGTTGTTATAGTTGATGGAGAAGGAAAAGTGATTTGGAATGATAAATCTATCCGAGTATACAGGGAAAAACGAATCACAATTCAAGGGGGAACTGGTTCTAACCCTCCAGGACCCAACTGAAATTGGGGACCTAAGCGAGTTTCTCTGTGCAGGAGCAGGAGAAACAGCTGAAGAAGAATAAAGCATCACAGACCATGTGGGTGATGGATAGTGGATGATCGAAACACATGACAAATCTGAAGGATTTTCTTGGGAGTTTCGTGGAAAAAGAAGGACCATCGGTTACCTTTGGTGACAACTCAAAAGGCCACACCAGAGGCTACGGTACCCTTGAAACCAATCACGTGTCTATTTCAAATGTTTCATATGTTGATGGATTGAAGCATAACTTGCTCTCCATCAGCCAATTCTATGATAATGGTTTCTCTGTCAAGTTTGATGCACAGGGCTGCAGAGTTAAAAATGTCGGAACAAAGCAGGTCATATTGTTGGGAAATCGATCGCCAATCGGGAATGTCTACTATGCTGACCGGAATAGTAGTCCTCCTGACACCTGCCTGTTATCAAAGAGCAGTTCAGATGTGAGCTGGTTGTGGCACAAAAGGCTCAACCATCTGAATGTCAAGACAATGAACCGACTTGCAAGACAGGAACATGCAAAGGGCATTCCAAACCGAGTGTTTTGAACAACACATATCTGTAGTGCATGTTAGCTGGGAAAGCTCGCTAGATCCTCCTTCCGGTTAAAAACAACTCCCTCAACCGACTGAGTATTGTAGCTGATCCATATGGATCTCTTCGGGCCAGTTACACCAAAAAACATGAATGGTAACGAGTATACCCTTGTTGTTACTGATGATTTCTCCAGGTACACGTGGACCATTTTCATGCGTCACAAAAGTGAAACCCAAGATGAGCTACCCAAACTGATGGATCGGATATCGAACCAACAAGAGATGAAAATCATTTCTATCCGATCAGACCGTGGAACTGAGTTCCTAAATGAAACCATCATCGAGTACTGCGAGAAGCATGGAATTACTCATCAAACATCAGCTGCGCGTACTCCACAACAGAATGGAGTAGCTGAGCGAAGGAACCGAACGCTGAAGGATGCAGCTACATCTATGTTGACAAGCTCAACTCTGCCAAAGAGATTTTGGGCTGAGGCAATCAACACAGCCTGCTACACCCAGAACCGGTCTCTTCTAACCAAGCGGTTGGGAAAGACTCCATACAAGCTATGGAGACGCAGGAAGCCTGATATTTCATATTTTCGCGTTTTTGGTTCTAAGTGTTATATTCACAACAATGGGAAGACTCAGTTGAAAACTTTTGACGCCAAGGCTTCGAAGGGCATATTTCTTGGATATGCCGCTCGGATCAAGGCTTATAGAGTTTTCAACAACATCTCTCGTGTTGTGGAGATAACACCTCATGTTAGTTTTGATGAATCTACTTTTGAGTGCAGGGAACAGGCTAAAGGACAACAAGCTGATCCACATGTTCCACCAGCTCTCACCAAATCACAGATTCTAAGGTAGAAGAATCTAGCTGAACCATTGGTATGGGCAACTGAGGATGATGATCCTTGTTCCTCTGAAGATGAGTGTGAGGACCCCAGCTCATCTCAAGGGGGAACCACAGCTGATGTCTCTCCAACTGCATCAGCATCCGAAGCCCAACCGAGCTCAGTTCAAAATATTGTCCATGTTGAGGATCCAGACTCCACAACTGATAAATCACCAGCTCAAGTTATCCCATTAGTTGAAATCACGGAACAACCAATGTTGGAAGAAGAAGGAAGACGCAACAAGAGATGGTATGAAGATCATTCCAAGGACAACATCATCGGAGATCCAACCGAAGGTGTGCGTACAAGGAGCAGAGTTGCAAATCCAGATTCAACCGAGGAAGATTCCAACACTTATGCTCAATATGCTGAGGAGTTGGCAGTTCTGGAGGAGTTCGAACAAGCAGGAGATGTTGCCATGATTTCATGTTTCGTAGCTGTTGTGCCAGAACCGAAGAATGTTGTGGAAGCTCTCAACTGTGTTCACTGGACAACAGCCATGCAAGAAGAACTGAACGAATTTCTACGCAACTGTGTATGGCAGTTGGTAGAAAGACCAAATGGTGTCAAAGTTATTGGATTAAAGTAGATTTTCAAGAACAAGTGAGACGCCATTGGATTCATCGTGAAGAATAAGGCAAGGTTGGTAGCTCAGGGATATTGCCAACAAGAAGGAATTGATTTCGAGGATTCCTTCACGCCAGTTGCAAGGTTGGAAGCCATCCGGATATTTCTAGCCTATGCCGCATTTCACAAGTTCAAGGTCTATCAGATGGATGTGAAGTGTGCCTTCCTCAACGGTGATATTAAGGAAGATGTATATGTTGAACAACCTCCAGGTTTTGAGACTGGAGATGGAAGAGTGTACAAGTTGAAGAAAGCAATCTATGGATTGAAGCAAGCACCCAGGGTTTGGTATGACACTCTTTGTGGTTTTCTTCTTAACTCGGGGTTCAAACGAGGGTCAGTTGACAAAACCCTGTTCACCATCAAAGTTGGAGAAGACATACTTGTTGTGCAAATCTATGTAGACGACATCATATTCGGTTCCAAGTCGGAGGAACTGTGCCAGAAATTCTCAACTCTCATGAAGGAGAAATGCGAGATGTCAATGATGGGCGAGATGAGTTATTTTCTTGGGCTACAGGTGAAGCAGTCATCAAAAGGGATTTTTATCAATCAGTCCAAATATACCAAGGAGCTCATCGCAAAGTTCGGTTTGCAATCAAGTAAAACCACAAGGATGCCAATGAATACTAACTGGAAGATTGAACCCAGAACTGAGGGAAAACTCGTGGATGCCAGTAAGTATAGAGGGATTATCGGTTCTTTGCTATACCTAACTGCCAGTCGGCCAGACATATCTTACGCGGTTGGAGTGTGTGCTTGGTTCCAAGTTCAACCAAGGGAAGCACACATGCTGGCAGCAAATAACATCATTAAGTATCCGAAGGGCACTATTAATGTTGGATTGTGGTATCCAACCGACGACAATATCCAACTGACCGAATACTCAGATGCAGATCTAGCCGGAGATCGGTTGGACAGGAAGTCCACATCTGGACATTGTCAGTTCATTGGAAGCAAGCTAGTTTCGTGGTTCTCCAAGAAACAAGCATGTGTTGCCACTTCTACAACCGAGTCAGAGTATATGGCTGCCAGAAGTTGTTGCATGCAAGTGTTGTGCCTCAAGCAACAACTAAGAGATTATGAAGTTGCAACTGGACAGGTTCCCATTCATTGTGATAGCTCAAGTGCCATCGCTATCTCTTTTAATCCCGTTCACCATTCTCGGACAAAGCACATTGACATCCGACATCATTTTATTCGAGATCATATTGAGAAGAAGGATGTATCCATGGAGAAGATTCCAACTGAGATTCAGCGAGCTGATATCTTCACTAAACCTCTAGCCGAAGCACGGTTCAAAATGTTATGTGATCTCCTTGGAATGTTGGATCCGTCAGATGAGGAGTCAGCTGAGGTGAAGAGATAGATATCCATCTGAGGGGGAAGCTCAGATGAAGGGAGAATCTCAGATGCAGATCGCCAATCGAAGACATCAGACGTCAGCTGAACAGACGAACTCGAGTCAGCTGATGGTATGCCGCAACATTGGATCAGACGTCAGTTGAACAGACGAACTCGAGTCAGCTGATGGTATGCCGCAACATTGGAACACAACTGATTCCAACATCAGCTGGCAGGTATCATTTATGGCTGAAGGTGTTTGTGTCTTAAATGAGAATGTTTGAAATAAATTCAAACATTCCTGAAGCATGTTAGTTAGACTAAAATAGCCATCATAGCGCATTTAATGTAAAGTGTGGTTGAACATCAATAGCCTACTTAATAGTGCGACTGGGCTGACATGAAAAACAGTTCACCTTCTCACGCGCTGGTTGGAACTCGGATTATGACGTAAAGTCAAAGCTAGTCAACAGTCGTGAAATCTCAGCCGTTGATGGATTCGCGCCATTCAACACTAGCCGTCGATTTCAACCGAGCCAAAAACCTATAAAAGGCGGAAAATCAGGAAGTGATCACTTACCTTCTACATTTGTGTCTATCTGCAGTAACTGTTCATTGTCTTCTCAGATTCTGTCTAACCATTTTCTGCAAGTTTCTCTCTTTATATAATCTTCACAGAATTCTAAATGGCACCAAAAGGAAAGAAGATGGCTTCTTCAGGACCTTCCCTAGTCCCCACATCATACGAAGAATCTTTTGATCTGCTGGTCTCCAAGATACACTTTGAGCAGATCCTTTCAGAGGATGAATTAGAGACGCCGGTGCTGTCTTCCCTCGCCAATACTCTCAGGGAGAACGACCTCCTGAACTGGGCGACGCTCTTCCCGTCCCACCTTCTCAGGCGTCAAGTCGGAGAGTTCTATCGAAACATGCAACTTCCCATCGACAGCTGAGACGGGCTCATGACAGAAGTTACTTGTCGTCAACGCGACGTTCCGGCCAGAACGATTCGACGTGTCACCGTGCCCATTGCAGTCTCTGATATTCAACGCCAAATCATTCCTCCAAATCATTCCGCCACGGACACCGTCGACAACATCTCCAATGCTGAAGCCGATGAGTTTATGGAGAGTGCTCTCATCACTCCAGAAAAATTAAAGAGCAATATGCAGAGGTCGAAGTTGAAGCCAGAGCATCGACTTTTGTTCGATGTTGTCTCCAAGGTCATCTTCGGATATAGCGGCGCGTTCGGAGACATCAGCCGACCGAAGCTCAAGCAACTGATTGGTTTGGAGCACAAAAACAAGCATGATGGCATCAACTAGTTCCAGTATTTTGAAAACCAGTTTACATTGGAGAAGCAGAAGATCTCCGAGACCACAACCGAATCCGGGGAGAGGTTGTTGAGTGTCAAGGGGACTCTCAACTTCGGTTACAAAATTTCTGCTCTGATCCTGTTCGCAACCAAGGATCAGAACATGGTCTGGGATGACTGTGAGGAGACCCCTGTGAAGAAGCTGATGCTGTTCCTAACAACAAAGAAGGCTCAGAATGTGATTAGGAGTGTTTATACTCCTAAGGAGAAGAAGGAAGCTGTGAAGACAACTGAAGATAAAGACACAGCTGAGGAGCTGCCCCCAGCTGTTAGCCGCAAATCAAAATCGACAGCTGGACGCCGACAACGAGCTGAGTCGGAGAAGAAGAAAGCTGAAGAGCCAGCTAAGAAGAAGCTGAGAGTTTGCATCAAGAAGACAGTTGCAGTACCAGCTGAGGAGGTTCCAGCTGAGGATGCGCCAGCTGAGGATGTGCCAGCTGAGGAGTTGCCAGCTGTGGAGGCACTGGTTGAGGAAACACCAGCTGAGGAGCCGTCTGAGTCAAGTCACTCGGTTGAAGCGGCTGCCTTCGAGGTTGTTCCTCATAAAGACATGATTGAAGGGATGGAAACGGATCTGACCTCGGATGCATCTTCCTGCTCTGAGGAAACTGAAGATGTTCCGACCTCCCCCACGGCAGGAGCTGATGCCGTACCGCCCAAAGAGCCTCTTGCTCTCACAACCGACTCACAGCCAAAAATTCTGAGCTCATCGCTCGATGCCAACATTGAGACCATTTCTTCGGCCAATGTTGATGAACCTATTGATACCCCCATCCCCACAGAATCCGAAATTCCGAGCTCCCAACTCGATGCCAATGTTGAGACCACTTCTTTGGTCAACATTAATGAAACCTTTGAACCGATTCCATACGAGAATCTATCTCCCTCCCCCATCGATGACGAAGCTGATCGTTAGGCTGTCGCACAGGAGCATGAAGGCAAGCTAGCCTACTGCTTTCAGAAATTGATTGGGATGTTCTCAGAAGCTCGCGACATGCCGATTTTTGCCACTCTCGGAACTGAGCTGCTGTATCAGTTCAGCATAATCTTCAGCCACTGGTATGTGAAGGAAGACACCATCCGCATACACAGTTGGGACCAGCTCAAGGCCGATGAGTCGCGCATCCGAGACTATTTCAACTACACAAACCTTGAGGTTGCCTACAACAACAAGGTTGCGCTGCTAACGAGTCGTCTGGACATCAGCAAGGCTGAAGGAAGAGACAGCAGGGAGTCAGCTGATCAAGTCTGTGTCACCTTCCTGGACAACATGCTAATCAAGTCAGCTGAATTCCTTAATGATCTGGACGCAGCCGCCGCAGAAGCCAAGAAGGAAGAAGAAGAGCTTCAACTGTACCTGGCCAACCGTCAAGCCATGGTTATAGTTGACCAGCCAGCACAAACTGAACACCAAGCTCCAGCTGATCAGCCAGTGCCCTCCTCTGAAGAAATATGCGAGCTGATCGCTGAGAGGGTGAACCAGCTGAGGATGAAGATGCTTGCCAACTTCCAGCACAACAAAGAAGATCAGCTGAGGATGTTGGAAGCACAGGAGGAGAAGAACAACCAGCTACTGGAGGAGAATGTTTCACTGAAGATAAAGCTGGAAGAATTCTCAACCTCCACCAGCCAAGACATCAATGCCCTGACGACAACAGTCCATGGAATCCGATCCGACCTGAACATCTTCAAATCCTTATCTGATTCCAACCTCGCCAAATCTCAACAGACTCAAGACCAAGAATGGGAGTCTCGGTTCAAATCAAGATGGGCTGAGTTTGTTGCTTTCCAAAACGAAGTCAATGAAAACCTCGCTACCCTTAAGAAAGCCGAACAAGAGCACCTGGACACTGAACTGGTGAAGAAGGTTGGAGTAGAGTGCGCGGTCGATGAGCTCTTCAATCGCATCCAACAAGCTGAACAACAACTCACCTCTCTGGATGGATCAGTAGCAAGCCTTGTTGCTAATGCCAAAAAGGGGGAAGATAAAAAGGGGGAACAGGAGTTGCAGGGGGAAGTTGAGATGCAGGGGGAAGATGAGACCCAGGCTGAGGAAGAGATTCCAGCTGCAAAATCTCAGTCGAAGAAGAAGACAATCCAGAAGAAGAAGTCCTCTACTAAGCCAACCGACATCGGCGGAGCTGAAATGGCTAAGGACTTGGAGCAGACCGAGAAGTATGGAGTTTCCTACAACTTCATAGCCGAGATCGCAGCCGAGCTTGATTCGGAACTCGACGGTATCACAACCGAAGAGTGTATTGCTGTTGCCAAGGCTATGGATGTTGCAGAGAAGGACTACATGAATCCCAACTGGATCAAAAAGTTCGCTGCCAGCCAAGCGAAAAGAGTCAACCAGTTCGAGGAGGAGCTTGATAAGGTCACCAAGAACTTGGACCGGAAAATCATCTCCCGCAGCCGTCGCCGAATAGATAAACATCAGGTTAAGGCTGAAGCTCGGTTGAAGCAATAGAGGCTGTCAGGGTAGGTTAAGCTGCAAAGTCGGTTCAGGCACGTGGACAAGTGGATGCCAGCCGAATGGAATGAAAACTGGGAATCGTTCAAGCAGGAATTTGTGAACGATTTCTATTATAGGAAGGTATTCACTACTGAGGATCCGACGAAAGCTTTCAAGGAAGCGCTGACCGAGCTACACTCAGGGGATCCGGGCATGTTCAGCCAGTTCAGGCGTGCAATGATAGATGCAAAGCTGGATTTGAACACAGTTTCGGTCCCTCAGAAAGTCACATATTAGCCTCCATTCCTCCCAGACTCTCGAAACCCCAACCGAACGAAGATAGCAGCTGAGGCGAGACAAGTTTGCCGAGAGCATGGGGTTGACATCGCAAAGGAGTCAGATGCTAAACGAGAAATTTTTGTTAGAATGTTTAGCAAGTATGGGCTAAAGTATTAGCTCAGTTAGTTTTTTAGCAAGTGATGTAATTTTTGCTTTTGTGCTTATTTTGTAACCATCAGTTGTAATGAAAGCTTTCATCAGTTATACGATTCACCTTGATGAACAATATCTCGTTGTCCAAGCTCTGAATCGCAAAGGTATTTCAATACCATGTTTTAGTCAGATGAAGATCGAAACTCTCAACCGACCATCCAATGTTGAAAGACTAATGTTGAGATTTGAAATTCAAATAAGGAAGTCACGTGAAGGTTTGACTCTCTGTCACTACCTTATTTGGCCCAACACAAGGCTGTCTCAGATGGAAAGCAGAAGCACGCAGTTGCCAAATCCGGAAAGTCTGCAGAGATGAGAGACAAGCCATCGCTTTCACAAGAACAGAGATCAACGGCTCATCCAACGGCTAGTTAATTCTCTCCGCCTATAAATAGGGGCCTTCATTCATTCACCAAGATACACGAGGACAAGACAGACAAGTGCGAGAGCAAAGAGATAGACGAGCGAACATCACCAGTTGAGAGTTAATATCGCAACCGAGCTAAACTGAATTCAATCTCTAAGAACATCACTAGTTGAGAGTTCTAGAGTGTTAGATTCTGTCTTGGTGTTTTTGATCCAACCTTGAGAACATCACTAGTTGAGAGTTCATAGAGTGTTAGATCCTAGCTCACTTCTTGTTCGAGCTATTAGTTGGAAACCCACCTTTTCACACATCCTCTCAAAAGGATTGTTAGGACCCTACTCTTCCTGGAATTGAGTAGATAGGTTGATAAGTACCCGTAAACTTATCTGTAAGGTTGATAAGTACCCGTAAACTTATCTTAACGGTTGTAAAGCCCGCGTAAGCTTTGTGGTTTTTGTCCAGAAGAACTTGGACTGAGTTGTGTGGACTCACAACTCCCTGTGAACGTAGGAGTTCTCTCCAAACCACGTAAATCCTCTGTGTGTTGTGTTTATTATTCAGTTATTTATTGCATATTCAACTGACCTACTAACCAACATACAATCTGCATCTTTGCATATCAACTGACTTGGTTATTGACCGACCTTGCATAAGCGTGAGATATATTTATACGAGTTAGTTTTTATCCACCACATTACGTACAACACCACTCTTCCAACTGAGTTCTCGTACTCGGTTGTGAATCTAGCTGAGTCTTTTTACTCAGTTGAGATATTTTCGAGAGTTGTTTTAAAATTTCCTATCTGGTGTATTCCCCCTACCCCCATACACCAGAACTCGTATCGGGACCATCATCTATGCACATCCTTAAACTACCGTCCTTTTCTTCACAAATAAAATTGGAGCACCCCATGGCGATACACTTGGTCGAATATAACCCAAGTCCAACAGTTCTTGCAGTTGGATTTTCAACTCTTGAAGTTCTTTTGGAGCCATTCTATATGGGGCCTTGGATATCGGGGCTGATCCGGGTTCCAAATCGATCGTAAACTCCAATTGTCGATCAGGGGGTAAACCTGGTAATACTTCTGGAAACACGTCCTTGAATTCTCTCACGATATGTACATTATCGATATTCAACTCTTGATTCTCGTCTTTATTCAAATAAACTAGATACACTTGTGTATCTTTCTTCCTCATTAATCTTTGTGCTTTCATGGCCGAAACTATTGGTACGCTCTTCCTCATTCTCTTCTCAACTCCGAAAACTATGGTTGACTCTTCTCCAGGGGGTTTAAACGATATTTGTCTCTAGTCGCTTCGAATCGTCGCAAAGTTCTCGGTTAACCAATCAATTCCTAGGATTATATCTACGTCCCACATCTGGATTAAATTCAGGGATTTTGCGATCAACTTAAGATTGCCGACTTCAAATTCTAAATTCGAGCAAACGCGCGAAACTAACGCAAATTTTCCTAAAGGGGTTGCGACACTAAGCACCTGGTTTGATTCTTCTACCTTCAAATCTAGGTTCTCTACGCAAACGCTAGATATAAATGAATGCGAAGCACCTGTATCGAACAAAACAATAACAGGTATGCGTTAAGCTTTCCCATTCCTGCCAAATTTCCTTTATCTTTCTCTAGCGGCTTCTGCTCAATTGCGTAGGCTCTTTGTAAGTGCAGGGGCTCTTGCTGGAGAGGTTGCTGCTTTGGCTGCGGCGGTTTGCGTTGATGCTGGATAAACTTTTGCGGAGGAGCTGCCTCAACGGCTTTAATCTACGAAGGCTGGAACTGATTTGGTCTTCCACCTCTCATTCCTTGTTGCTTACTCGGGCACTGGTTCGATAAATGACCAAGCTGACCACAAGTATAGCAAACATTACTCCTACTCTTGCAGATGCCTTGATGCATTTTGCCACACTTCGAACAAGGAGGGAATCCTAAAGGTCCTACAGGTAGGTTACTTCCGTTGACCTGTGGAGCTCTTCCCTTCTGGGGTTGCTATTGGCTTTTTCCTTGCCATGGTTTCTTGTTCGGGTGGTTTCCCCCACTCCATTTTCCTTTCCTCTTTCCATGCTGGCCAAATTGGGATTGTTGAGTAGTTACGGTCGTCATTGTCTGGCTTTGAAATTGAGGATTCGCTGACGGATGCGATCCTTTTTCTGGTTGCATGGCCAACTCCATATCTAGGGCTCGGTTCAAGGCTTCAGCATAAGTCAGACCACTCTGACTAGCAAGAACTACTTGGATATCCTGCCTTAGTCCTGCTCGAAACAACTCACACATTTTCTCATCAGTGTCTACCATATCAGGCACAAATCGTGCTAATTCACAGAACTCTCGATCGTACTCGGCTACAGTCTTCTTTCCTTGCTTCAAATTGGCGAATTCGTTTGCTTTCTGCTTGAGATAACTTCTCGGCACATACTTCTCATACAAGGCTTCTTTAAACTGATCCCAAGTCAGGTTCTCGCGTTCTTCGGGTGTATACATTCTTTGTTTTGCCTCCCACCAGTAGTCGGCAGTTCCTTTCAACTGATACGTCATACACTCAAGACGTTCACAATCGGTGCAATGAAGAAAACGGAAAATTCACTCAAGAGAACGAATCCAGTCCTCAGCATCAGCTGGACTGCCTTTACCATCGAAAGTTGGGGGATTCTGACGAAGAAAAAGTTCTTCGACTCATCTCTCATTCGGAGGGGGCGGAGTAGGATCACGCTATCCCTCAGGGTTATCTTCAGGGTTTCTGACATTTCTACGTCTTGGCGGCATTCTAAAAATACAGCAAGAAAACATTAGCCACTCGAATACTTTAGTTCACTAGGAACCTTTCTTGATTCTGAAAACATTTCCCTTTTGGGAGGAATACGATTCTCGATCGGTACTTAAATAAATAATTAAAAGGCAATCAAGAATCATCTCAAATAACTTCATTTTTTCAAATTCTCATATATACATATATCTCATTCAATTTCCAATAGTCATCAAGCATTTACATCATCATTATAAATTCACATATTCTCAAGACAATTATTGTTCTCAAACAATCAATCACAATCATCGAATAAAACATATCACCTTAACATTCACATACTCAATTCAAATTAATAACTCAGGAGACTCGTAATTGATTTTAATAGCCTAACGGCTCATCTTTTATATCGCCCGACGACGGCCTCTTCTGAGGACTTATAAACAATAGGGATTTAAACAATTTTACTGAAAATTTTCCTTTCTTCTACTCAATAACTAAGGTTCTACTCGAACTACGCAAGTTCTCACTTTGCGTTCGACTCTTACCTACACATTAAACCACGATAATAACATCACTGCTGGAAATTAAAAATAGTTCATTTCTCAAACACACACGGTAAACTACTTAAATTTCCACGGCTTCTTCGAACCAATTCTACATGCAAGAATCATCTTCACTCAGCCCACTGTCATCGTATTGCTCTGTGTCAGAATCTACTTCAACGTGCTCTCTAGGGTCTTCCTCTTCCTCATGTATGTTTTCTGCAAGCTGTCCTTCTTCCTCAACGTTGTCATCTTCAATAGTGAAACACTCACGTTCGACTACCCTCAATGCTTCCTCGCAATCCTCTAGAGTGTAGTTGAGTGTAGCTAACTCGGACACAACCCAAGGCAGGGTGTTGGAGTTTTTCTCTCGACGAAGGTAGGATGCTATGTCGGCGGAGGCACCAAACTGGGAGTTGTGTTCATCTTCTGGCCTTACTAAAGAGGTAACAAGTATAAGGGGTAGGAAAGATATCGATGGATAAAGCTTGGAGGTATCCTTTTCCCACTGTCGTTGCATCGGCCGGCTCATTTTCATTCTCATTATCATCGTCGTTGTTTGAACGGGCTGGTCTGGAGGACTTCGCTTCGGGATGAACTAGAAGATTTGCTTGATAACGACGCATATAGGCGGCGAACTGATCCTCAGTCGGTGACGAAATTCCATTAGGGTCATTGCAGCCGCTCAGCTGCAATGTTGGCAAGTTAGACAAGGCAAAGGAATCAAAAGATCGGATTGAAAGTACACCACTTACAATTGAATAATCTGCGTGGGACTCTCGAGGTTCAAGTTCGGTTCGTGGCGGCGAATTAATTTGAAGGGAAACAGGGTCATCTTGAGGAATCGGTGGAGGAGCACGGACAATTCCGTTTAACAAGTCTGAAGAGTCATCCTCATACGGCTCTGGCGGAGGGGCGCCATATGTCATGTAACAAGCTGAGATAGTGGAGATAAACGCATTAACATCTCCATACAAGGTTCGGTCGAAGTATCGATAACCTAGGAATCGAGGAACGAGTGATGCTGCCCAATCTCTCCATTCCCAAGGTAGGGCCTGGATCAAACGTGTCATGCCTTCTAGTGGTCCGATGTCCATAAACTGGACTTTTCCCCAAATCGTATGATAGCGCGCTAGGAATTCAGCTATTAATTCAGTACTCATTTTTCTTACATGCAGGTACTCCTGCATCCAGTCATTATCGTCCATCCTATACGAATTTTTAAACACAATAAGCACACTTAAATAATTAATCAAGCATACTAGAATTTCCACCACATACTCATTTTTGTGTTCCAAAGAGGGATTTTCGTTCATGGTTTCGGGCAATTCCAAATCACGTAACCGTTTGCACAAGCGTTTCATCCTTTCCGATTTTTCCACGCGAAACACGCATTAGGGAGGACATTCTAAAGCAATCTAGTTATCAATCAACTTAATAGCTTTTATCTCTAAACATCATAACTCATAAATAACTCAAAAATTCTCAAAATCTTGATATTCAAACATCACTTTAACTAGAAAAACTTTTAGAAAATAAGACGTACCTGGTTGCCGAATGAGATGGAGGATAAGTTGGTGTGGTTTACTCACTCAAATAAGTCTAGGAATTAAATCTAGACTTGACTCATCAAAGAATATCAGACTTCAGAGCAGTCAAACCTGCTCTGATACCAACCTGTCACATCCCGACTCCCGAGGTGCGACTTACGAACAATAATACAACTTAACCAACTAACAATCAACTCAAATACGGGGAACATGCTCGGGGAAATATCAACTAAAAGCATCAACACTCGAATAAGGACATCAAAGACATAATGAAGCAATAACCGAGCATTTCAAATTACATATCAACGAGAGTATGATAAGTATATCAAGTCAACGAGATTAAGATTCAACAAGACATTAAAACCATCGAGCACATTGCTCGAAATAAAAAACATATATAACAACAGACTTTCACGTCACAAATTCTCTCACTGTGCTGAGAAGTAGGCCTCCTTCTCGAACACTTTGACCGGCCTAACCGATGCAAGGCTCACAGTCATCTCAACATTTAACATACCACACGTGGGTTTCCTGCCTTTCACAGGATGATAATAACTCAAACAAACAGATGATAACACATACTAAACTCAATAAAATGGCAAGTCAATTTCATTTTAAAAATTCACATAATAATACTTAATAGTATAATAGCATTCATCGATAGTTTTGGTTTAGAGAAGCCCACCTGTCTTCCGACGTTCTAGCTAGGTGGCTTACGTGCTATCTATCCTCGCTTATTTCTCTGTTCTGCTTGATCCTTCACAGTTTGACATCGATAAAGAAGATAAGGTACTACGCAAAGACGGATATTAAACGTTGGTCTCGACTAAAGGACTTCTACTTGACTCATTGCTCTCAAGAAAATATGAAACAACAATTAATCATCCATTTTTAGGGCTTAAGAGCCGAAAATAATGAAGGAATAAGGATGATTATTGGATTTCAAACTCAAGAACTTGGAGAATTATTACCTTTCAACTTAGGGTTTGAAAGAACTAGGATGATGATGATGATCTTCTCTTGATCTTCATGAGATTGGAGCTTGAATGCTAGGCTTGCATGGAAGAAATTTCAACTATGTGTATGGTGTGTGTGTGCTCGGCAATGGGGGAGAGGGAGAGAGAGAGATTTTTCTTCCTTGTTGTTTGATGGAGGGTTTTAGAGAGTGAGATAGATGGAATGAAATTTTTCTCTTGAATAGAGAGAGTGAGAGATCGAAAGAGAGAGAGATTGGATTATAGAATGCATGCACTTGATTAATTATTCTTACAACACATAGAATATAAATGATGATGTTGGTGTTGGAACTTGGATTGAGAGAGAGATAATGGATTGATGGGATGGATGTATGCATGGAATCTTCATACACAATTTACTAAGATTTTGTTAAAGAATAGTCATGATGAATTCTACTTAGTAGGTTTGGAGAGAGAGATTAGGGAGAGAGATTGAGAGATGGCGGTGGAGAGGGAGAGAGATGAGTGGAATTTTTCTCAATATTTTATTACGGGTATTATTTACCCGGTCGTAAAAAGTTTTCCGGATAAAAAGTTCGTATTATTCCATTTATGCTAAAAACGGGTCTAATCTCTCCTTGTCTCGTTTCCGACATTAAAAACATCTCAAACCTAATTCACATCACATTAAATAAATTAAGGATTCCGATTATCTAATTTTTAGGTCTAAATTCCACATAACGAAGAAAACTTAAAAATTAGTCGGCTTATTAATCCGCTTATTAATCCTTTAAAGATTAAATTCTCATAACTCTCTCAAATTATCTCGGATAAGCTTCTATCTTATCTTAGTGATTTTAGAATCAATTCTAGGTTCAGAGATTCCAATTAAAATCTATTCTAAGTTCATCGGTGTGTAGCGATTTCTCGGTTATCAACAATATTCACTTCAAATAAAAATCCTCAGAAATCTCTGAAAATCATACTCGTACTCATTCTTATACAAATAAGCTCAATATATGCATCACATTATCATTTCAAGAAATAGAAACAGATAATCTCATGTAGAAACTGTTGGGAAATTTATTAGTATAAGTTTTGATGAATTCCAAAACCGGCTGACCCCAACCGAGTAGATGTTGCCAGTACCTAATGTTAGAATTTAGGCTCGTTGTTTGAGCAAAGTTAAGATTTTATCTTTACAGGTCTCCAGCTGAAGATGGCAACAAGGCGTCACTCAGACAGAACATCAGTTGTGAAGAAAGACAACTGAGAGTTCATTTGTTCAGATGTAAACAAGGGAAAGTCTTCAGAACATCAGTTGAAGGAAACCAACTGAGCGTTCATCAGATGAGAAACAGTTGAAAAGAAGAGAACATCAGATGAAAAAGAAATCATCTGAGGGTTCAAACCCAACTGAGTAAAGAAGTGGAAGACAACTGAGGGTTCAGTTTCAGAACCTCAGTTATAGAATCTGAACAAGGAGTTCAACTGTTTTGAAGTTCAAAGTCAGCTGAGAACTCGACAGATCGGAACATCAGCTGAAGATCACTCAGATGAAGGTCAAGACTTTCAACCGACAAACCGAAGTTGACTGTCAAAGATTTGAATTTCAAAAGGAAGTCACATGAGGGTTTGACCGTTCAGTCATTACCCCATCTGGCCCAACACAAGGCTGTCTCAGATGAAAAGCAGAAGAGCACAGATGCCATATCGGGAAAGTCTGCAGAGATGAGAGACAAGCCATCGCTTTCAATCGATCAGAGATCAACTACTCCTCCAACGGCTAGTTGATTCTCTCCGTCTATAAATAGAGGGATCCTCTCATTCGAGATAGAGAGACATGCAGATAGACATATAGACGACGAAAAATTCAAGAGCTTTCTCGAGAGAAATCAAAGCAAATCTACAACATCATCATCTAAGAGCATCAGCAGCTGAGAGTTCCAATTTGAGAGAACATTAGTAGCTGAGGGTTCCTAGAATTCGAAACTGTTTTTGATCTTAGGTTGAGTGTTTATTCGTTCAAGCCTTAGATCCAGCTCTCATTCTTGATCGAGCTGTAGTTGGAAATCCTACCCTTGCTCACACCCTAAAAAGTGTGCTAGGACCTTACTCTTCCTGTAATTGAGTAGTCAGGTCGTCAAGTACCCGCAAACTTGACTTAGGCTGTTTAGTGCCCGGAAACTAAACTGTAACGGTTGCTCAGCCCGCGTAAGCTGAGTGGTTCTGTCCAGAAGAACTTGGACTGAGGTGTGTGGACTCACATCTCCCCGTGGACGTAGGAGTTCTCTCCGAACCACGTAAATCTTGTGTGTCGTGTTTTCTTTTGTGTTCAGTCTTTATTATCATATCTTAACAGACAAACTAACCGCATACAATCTGCATACTTTCACAACAACAGTTTTGGTTTTGACCAACCGTGCATAAAAGCGTGAGTTTGATTTTACGAGTTTATTTTCCACCACATTCCGCACAGCACCAATCTTCCAGCTGAGGTTGCTTACTCAGCTGTGAGATCCCAACTGAGTCCTCTCACTCAGTTGAAGTTGATTTCAAGTGTTAAGTTTTTCGAAAGTTGAAAAATCCTAACTGGTGTATTCCCTCCCCCCCATACACCAGTAACTCGTATCGGGACCATCAAGTGGTATGAGAATAGTGGTTCAAAAGACTGCTGACTCTGTTTCACGAGGTGTGAATTCGAGAATTTTCTTCAGTGGTCAACTGAATAGATCTTTCACGCTAGTGCATTCTTGCTCGCATTTTTGTTGTCCTGTTTTTGTTTGTGCAGATGGACGTCAAGGACAAGATCATAGTCATGTTCTCTGTTGTCAACTATACATCATGGAGAACTCGAATGAAGAAGATCCTTTTGTCCAAGCATCATAGGATGCAACAAGTTCTCACATCTGGACCAATCGTCATACGAGACAGAATACTTCGCACTCCCACAAATCCCAACGATGGAGATGCAGTGGTGGAGTATGTGGAGAAACAGCCAGAGGACTACACTCCGGAGGAGGCCAAGGTGAGCCAGCTGGATATCTGGGCTCAGAGCACAATAATGTCCACGGTTGGACAAGATTATCTGCCCTGGATAGAGGAGTGTGAGACCGCAAAAGAGATGTGGGACATCCTGGCCTCGCTAAGTGAAGGAAGCGACGAGACAAAGGAAAACAAGTTCTCGCATGCATGTCAAGATTTTGACAATTTCAGTCTGCGACCTGATGAGACTATAGATCAGCTAGAGCTTCGGTTTATGGACATCATCAGAAGAATCCAATCCATCCGGAAAGGAAAATACACTCTAAGAGAAATAAACCTCAAAGTGTTGCAAGCTCTACCGGCTGAGTGGAATACTTTCACAAATATCCACGAAAGCCGAGCTGACCTAGGTGAAATGGGAACTGAAAGATTGTTCTCAATCTTGAAAGGAAATGAGTATAAGGTCAACAGAAGGAGGTCGCAGCCCTCAAGTCAGACAAATAGAATTGAGGACGTCGGCTCAGCATCAAAGTCAGTTGCCCTCCGAGCTGACTACTCAAAGTCGAGATCGTCAAGGCCAACCAGGTCGGCTGACACGACTGCAAAGGAGCCGAGCAGAGAAGAACTGCAACAGAACAATGCAGCGTTGTCAAAGAAGTTAGCCGATATGGATACTCGGTTTGGCAAATATAAACGTTTCTATAAATCAAACCGAACTCGAGACAGTTCGAAGCCAGTCACCAATGGTTGCTTCGTATGCGGCAAGGAAGGACACTTCAAAGCCGATTGCCCAGACCTCTCAAAGAAGGAAAGAGAAGCACTGAGGGCGAAGCAAACTGCAAAGAATAAGGCCATGGTAGCTGAAGAGGCAGCTGACGATATGGACATCTTCACAGACACTGAAGATGAGGATGACCTGACCTCTACCAACAAAGTCATCAGTCCGGATCAATGCCTCATGGCACTTGGAACCGACTAAGATGATATTGAGGTACAATCTAATCCTGCTCGCTTAAATTCTTCCAATACTTCTAACATGCAGGAATCTATGAACGATGAGTTGGAACCCTCCTGGAATAATTTTCAAGAACTCAGTGAGGAACTGCATCAGCAGTCGGTTAAGTTTAAGAGTCTTCAAGCCCAGTTCGCCAAGCTTGAAGATTCCTTAACCGAAAAGGACAATCTGATCAAGAGACAAGCTGAAGAAATTGACCAGCTGAAAAGTCAACTGAGTATAGCCAACCAAACTAAGGCTTCAACCGATGAACAGTTGAAGGAACAGATCAAGGCACAGAACGAACAGTTGAACAAGCAAGAGGCTCAGATCGACCAGCTGATGAAGACATCAGATGCCCAGACCGAGCATATAGCTGTTCTTCTCAAGGATCTTCAGACTGAGAAGGACAACCTGACAAAGCTATATCAGTCATCCGAGATCATCGAGAATCTCATCAAATACAGACGGCAAACGGATGATGTGTCTGGACTCGGATACGACGTGGCAAAGGACACTGGAATTCCACCAGCTACCTTCACCAGGGCTGAGGAAGTCATGGTTGCCAAACCTAACACAGTTGAGTATGCAACTGAACAAACACCCTCACAACCGATAAAGGTAACTACGGCTGAGAAAGGCAAAGGATCTGCAGATGGAGCACCAACGAAACAGTCCCTGGAGTCTACAACCGAGGGGAAATGTTCCAAGACTCAATGGAGGAACCAGAGACGTCGGAGTCGCAATGAAGCTCAAAATCGACAACATATCCAAGCTCAGAACCGACGTGATAACCGACCAACAAACCAACCACAGCAGAGATGGAACCAACAGAACCGACCAAGCTTCAACCGACATAATCAACAATGGTTCCATCACCACAACAATCAGAGGTTCCAACAGAGTCAACCTATGTGGAAAATTTACGACAGCTATGGTCACTCATGCCACAACATGAATCAACATCCGGGCATGAATAACTATCGTCAACAGCCAAGGCAATGGAATCAGAATCAGCCAAGAAGATTCCACAATGGCGTCCGACCTCACAGACAAACTCAACAGGATAAGAATCGCCATCAAAACAGGGGGAAAGCCTCACCTCCTAAAGCCCAACATGGGAGAAATCCAACTCCTCCCAAGAAACAGAGCATCATTTCAAACAACAAGCCTAAGGATAACCGGGGTGTTGTTATAATTGATGAAAATGGGCAGATCATTTGGAATGACAAGGCTATTCGAGTGTACAGAGAAAAGTGACGCACGGTTCCAGCGGGAACTGGTTCTAACCCTCCAGGACCCAACTGAAATTGGGGACCTAAGCGAGTTTCTCCTTGCAGGTACAGGAGAAACAGCTGAGGAAGAAGAAGGCGTCTACAATAATGTGGGTGATGGATAGTGGATGCTCGAAACACATGACAAATCTGAAGGATTTGCTTGGAAGTTTCGTGGAGAAAGAAGGTCCATCAGTTACTTTTGGTGATAACTCAAAAGGTTATACCAGAGGTTACGGTACCCTTGAAACCAATCATGTTTCAATTTCTAATGTCTCTTTTGTTGATGGATTGAAGCATAACCTGCTCTCCATCAGCCAATTCTGTGATAATGGGTTCTCTGTCAAGTTTGATGCACAGGGTTGCAGAGTTAAAGATGTCGGATCAAAGCAGGTGATATTTTTGGGAAATCGATCTCCAACAGGGAATGTATACTACGCTGACTGGAACAGCAGCCTCCCTGACACTTGCCTGTTGTCAAAGAGCAGTTCGGATGTGAGCTGGCTGTGGCACAAAAGGCTCAACCATCTGAACTTCAAGACGATGAACCGACTTGCCAGAAAAGAACATGCAAGAGGCATACCTAACCGAGTGTTTTCAACAACACACATCTGCAGTGCATGCCAGCTGGGAAAGCTCGCTAGAACCTCCTTCCGGTTGAAGTCAACTCCTTCAACTGACCGAGTGTTACAGCTGATCCACATGGATCTCTTTGGGCCAGTTACACCAAAAAGCATTAATGGAAACGAATATACATTGGTTGTAACTGATGACTACTCAAGATATACGTGGACCATCTTCATGCGCCACAAAAGTGAGACCCGAGATGAGCTGCCCAAGCTGATTGATCGGATATCGAACCAACAAGAGATGAAGATCATATCTATCAGATCAGATCGTGGAACGGAGTTTCTAAATGAAACCATCATTGAGTATTGCGAGAAGAATGGCATAACCCATCAGACATCAGCCGCGCGTACTCCACAACAGAATGGCGTAGCTGAGCGAAGAAATAGAACTCTGAAGGATGCAGCCACATCCATGTTAGCGAGCTCAGCACTGCCTAAGAGATTTTGGGCTGAAGCGATCAACACAGCATGCTACACACAGAATCGATCTCTTCTCACCAAGCGGTTGGGAAAGACGCCCTATGAGCTGTGGAGACGCAGAAAGCCAGATATTTCTTATTTTCGTGTTTTTGGATCTAAGTGTTATATTCACAACAATGGGAAGACTCAGTTGAAAACCTTTGATGCCAAAGCTTCGAAGGGCATATTTCTTGGATATGCAGCTCGGATCAAGGCATATAGAGTTTTCAACAACAGCTCTCGTGTTGTGGAAATAACACCTCATGTTAGTTTTGATGAATCTACCTTCGAGTGCAGGGAACAGGTAAAGGAACAACACGCGGATCCAGCTGTTCTACCAGTTCTCACCAGATCGCAAGCTCTTCGGGAAAAGAACCGAGCTAAACCACTGGTATGGGCAACTGAGGATGAGGACCCATACTCCTCTGAAGATGAATGCGAAGACCTCAGCTCGTCCCTAGGGGGAACTTCAGTTGATGTCTCTCCAACTGCATCAGCATCCGATGCCCAACCGAACTCAGTTCAATCTATTGTAAATGTTGAGGATCCAGACTCAACAGCTGATCAATCACCAGCTCTGAAGACTCCAACTCAGATGTCTGAACAGCCACTGTTGGAAGAAGAAGGAAGACTCAACCGAAGATGGTATGAAGTTCATTCCACCAACGACATCATCGGAGATCCAACCGAGGGTGTGCGCACACAGAGCAGAGTTGCAAATCCAGAATCAACCGAGGAAGAATCCAACACTTATGCCCAATATGCTGAGGAATTGGCAGTTCTAGAGGAGTTCGAGCAAGATGGAGATGTTGCCATGATTTCTTGCTATGTAGCTGATGTTCCAGAACCGAAGAATGTTGGGGAAGCTCTCAATTGTGTCCACTGGACAACAGCCATGCAAGAAGAATTGAATGAGTTTCTACGCAACTGTGTATGGGAGTTGGTAGAAAGACCAAATGGTGTCAAGGTGATTGGACTAAAGTGGATTTTCAAAAACAAGAGAGACGCCATTGGATTCATTGTGAGGAATAAAGCAAGGTTGGTAGCTCAAGGGTACTGCCAACAAGAAGGAATTGACTTTGAAGATTCCTTTGCACCAGTTGCAAGGCTTGAAGCCATCCGGATCTTTCTAGCTTATGCCGCACATCACAAGTTCAAAGTATATCAGATGGATGTGAAGTGTGCATTCCTCAATGGAGATATAAAAGAAGATGTATATGTTGAACAGCCTCCTGGTTTTGAGACTGGAGATGGAAGAGTGTACAAGCTGAAGAAAGCTATCTATGGTCTAAAGCAAGCACCAAGAGCATGGTATGACACTCTTTGTGGATTTTTTCTGGACTCGGGGTTCAAACGAGGTTCAGTTGATAAAACTCTGTTCACCATCAAAGTTGGAGAAGATATACTTGTCGTGCAAATTTATGTCGATGATATCATTTTCGGGTCCAAGTCGGAGGAGTTGTGCAAGAAATTCTCCGATCTTATGAAGGAAAAGTTCGAGATGTCAATGATGGGCGAGATGAATTATTTCCTTGGATTTTCATCAACCACTCCAAATATACAAGGGAGCTCATCACCAAGTTCGGATTGCAGACAAGTAAGACAACCAAGATCCCTATGAACACGAACTGGAAGATCGAACCAGGAGCTGAGGGAAAGCTCATTGATGCCAGCCAGTATAGAGGGATCATCGGTTTGCTGCTCTACCTAACTACCAGCCGACCAGACATTTCATACGCAGTTGGAGTGTGTGCTCGTTTTCAAGTCCAACCAAGAGAAGCACACATGTTGGCAGCAAAGAACATCATTAAGTATCTGAAGGGAACTGTCAATGTTGGATTGTGGTACCCAACTGATGACAATATCCAGCTGACTGGATACTCAGATGCCGACCTAGCAGGAGATCGGTTGGACAGAAAGTCTACTTCTGGACACTGTCAGTTCATGGGAAGCAAGCTGGTTTCATGGTTCTCCAAGAAACAAGCGTGTGTTGCTACTTCGACAACCGAGTCAGAGTACATGGCTGCCGGAAGCTGTTGCATGCAAGTATTGTGGCTGAAGCATTAGCTGAGAGATTATGAAGTCTCAACTGGACAGGTTCCCATACATTGTGATAGCTCGAGTGCCATAGCTATCTCTCTAAACCCTGTTCATCACTCTCGGACTAAGCATATCGATATTCGTCATCACTTCATCCGAGATCATATTGAGAAGAAGGATGTGTCCATGGAGAAGATCCCAACTGAGATTCAGAGAGCTGACATCCTCACCAAACCTCTTCCTGAAGCCCAGTTCAAGATGTTGTGTGATCTTCTAGGACTTTTGGATCCGAGCTAAAAACTCATCCGAGCTGATAAGGATTCATCCGAGCTGAAGAATCGGATATCGACTTAAGGGGGAAGCTCAGATGAAGGGGGAAGCTTAGCTGAAAGGGGAATATCAGATACTGATTGCCAACTGAAGACGTCAAACGTCAGCTGAACAGACGAACTCGAGTCAGCTGATGGTATGCGGCAACTGAGGAACTCGACTAATGAACACAGCTGATTCAGACATTAGCTGGCAGGTATCATTTATGACTGAAGGTGTTATATTCTTAAATGAGAATGTTTGAAATAAATTCAAACATTCCTGTGCTAGTCAGTTATATTAAAATAGCCATCATGTCGCATTAAATGTAAAGTACGGCTGAGCATCCATAGCCTACTTTATAGTGCGACTGGGCTGACATGAAACTGTACACCTTCTCACGCGCTGGTTGGAACTCGGATCAAAACGTCGAGTCAAAGATAGTCAACAGTCGCGTAATCCCAGCCGTTGATGGATTCGCGCCATTTAACCCCAGCCGTTGATCTCATCCAAGTCAAAGACCTATATAAGGCGAAAAATCAGGAAGATATCTCCTACTTTCCTCATTCGTGCTTATCAATCATACTATTCATCATCTTCTAGTTTTTCTGCCTAACCCTTTTCTGCAAATAGATTTCTTCCTCCCCTATATATTTTACCTTTGCAGTGATTTAATGGCACCCAAAAGCAAAAGAATGGCATCATCCGGACCTTCCCTCGTGCCTACAACGTATGAAGAGTCGTTCGATATGTTAGTATCGAAGATTCACTTCGAGCAGATCCTCTTCGACGAGGATCTAGAGTCGCCAGTCCTAGCCCCTCTCGCCAACACTCTCCGTGAGAACGGACTTCTGGAATGGGCCAAGCTCTGTCCCTCTCACTTGCTCAGGCGTCAAGTCGGAGAATTCTACGTCAATCTTCTTCGCCCCCTTGACGGTTCAGAGGGAGTTTCTAGACGGTGTCCTGCCGACAAAGGGATGTTCCGGAAAGGACAATACGTCGTGTCTCCTTCTCCATTGACGTGTCCGATGTCCTCCGATACATCATACCAATCAACCACACCGCCACTGAGTTCCTGGAGAATATTACCGACGAACAGGCGGATGAATTTCTACAGGATGCTCTGATCGAGCCAGAGCGGTTGAGGAGCAACATGCAAAGGACTAAGCTGAAGCCTGAACACCGCCTGCTGTTCGACGCCGTGTCGAAGGTCGTGTTCGGATACAGTGGCGCGTTCGGCGACATCAGCCGACCCAAGTTGAAACAGCTGTTGGCCCTGGAGCACCAACACCAAATCAACTGGTTCCAATTTTTTCTGAACCAGTTGATGATGGAGAAGTCGAAGATCTCTAAGACTACGACTGAGTCTGGAGAGAAGCTGCTGAGTGTGAAGGGCACGCTCAACTTCGGATGAAAAATCTCCGCCCTCATCCTCCTCGCAATAAAGGACCGCAACATGGTCTGGGCTGACTGCGAGGAGACGCCGCTGAAGAAGCTGTTGCTGTTCCCGACGGCCAAGAAAGCACAGGAGGTGCTGAGGATTGTCTACACTCCCAAGGACAAGAGGGAGTCGGGAAGGCAAGCTGAGGGAGAACAAGCTGCTGGTCGCCCCACAAAATCCAAAGCCTCACGTTGCCGAGCTGACATTGAGACGGAGTCGACTGATGAACCTGCCCAGAAAAAGTTAAGGGTAAGGTTCAAGAAGACAATAAAGAAGGCAGCTGAGGTGCCAGCTGATGAGCCAACTGATGTTCCAGCTGACGAGTCAGCTGATGAGCCAGTTAAGGTTCCAGCCGAGGAGCCAGCTGAGGAACAAGCTCCAGACGAGGAGGGAGCGCAGGTCGAGTCCACACCTGCTGAGGAGCGTTCCGAATCCAGCCGCTCAGCTGAGGCCGCATCATTCGAGATCGCACCTCGAGGCCCCGGAGCTGATGAGGCTGAGGGCATGGAGACGTCGGATGCATCCTCCTCATCTGAGGACCTCGAAGATGCTTCCACCTCCCCCACAGCTGGAGCAAATGCTGTACCGCCCCCAGAGCCTCTTGCTCTCTCTATCCAAACCGAGCCAGAAATTCCGAGCTCTCAGCTCAATGCCAACATCGTGACCTCTCCTTCGGCCGATGTTGAGGAAACCATTCCACCCTCTTCCCCAACTGAATCCCAAATTCCGAGCTCTCAGCTCGATGCCGGTGTTGTGACCGACTCTTTGGCCAACATCGATGAACCTCTTGAACCCGAACCATACAATCTCACCCCTTCTCCGATCAATAAAGCGGAGGACCTGCAGGCTGTTGCTGACGAGCACGAAGGCAGGGTGGCCTACTGCTTTCAAAAGCTGTTGGGTCTATTCCCTGCGGCTCGCGGCATGCCCATCTTCGCCACACTGGGAACCGAGCTACTGTACCAGTTCCACCTGATCTTTAGCCAGTGGTATGTCAAGGAAGACACGATCAGGGTACTGAGCTGGGAAAGGCTGAAATCTGACGAGTCCCGCATCCGAGCCTACTTCAACTATTCCAACTTGGAGGTGGCGTACAACAACCGGATCGCGTTGCTCACTAGACGGTTGGACCAGAGTCTGGCTGAAGGGAAGGACACAAGGGAGGCAGCTGAAAAGGAGTGTGTCGACTTCCTTGACAGCATGTTGGTGAAATCAGCCGACTTCCTTGAAGATGTCGATGCAGCAGCCGCCGCCGCAAAAGAAGAGGAGGAGAACCTGAAGCTGTACCTGGAAAACCATCAAGCCATGGTCACAGCTGAGCCTCTAGCTCAGTCTGCTCAAGCCTCTCCACCTGCTCAGCTCGCTCCTTCAACAGAACAAATCTGCGAGCTAATGGCTGAGAGGGTAAACCAGTTGAGGACCGAGCTGCTCGCCAACCTCCAGCACCAACACGATGACCAGCTGAGGGAGTTGGCAGCTCAAGAAGTGAAGTATCAACAACTGATGGAGGAGAATGCCGAGCTGAAGATGAAGATGAATGATCTCTCCTCCTCCACTAGTTAGGACGTGTCGGAACTTAAATCCACTCTGTTGGGCTTGAAGTCGGAAGTGAATGTCTTCAAGTCCTTGGCTGACTCAAATCTGGCCAAGTCCCAACAGACGCAGGATGCTGAATGGAAGTCCCGGTTCGAGTCGCGTTGGGCTGAGTTCGTTGCATTTCAGACAGAGGTCAACGACAACCTCTCTGTCTTGAAGAAGGCAGAACAAGAGCGCCAGGACTCCGAACTGGCGAAGAAGATCGAACTGGAGTGTGCGGTCGATGAACTCTTCAACCGTGTTCAATCCACCGAGGCCAAACTCAACTCTCTGGACGGTTCAGTAGCAAGCCTTGTTGCTGATGCCAAAAAGGGGGAAGAGAAGGAGAAGGAGGGTGAACCACAGGAAGAAGAAGAGACCCAAGAAGAAGGAGTGCCAGCTGCTCAACCATCCAAATCTCAGCTGAGGAGAAGGAAGTCTGCTGCTGCCAAGACAACCGAAGTCGGTGGTGCCGAAATGTCTAAGGACTTGGAGCAGGCAAAGAAGATTGGAGTTTCCTACAGCTCCATAGCCGAGATCGCAGCCGAGCTGGATTCTGAACTCGACGGGATAACAACCGAAGAGTGCATTGCAGCGGCCAATGCTATGGATGTAGAGGAGAAGGACTACATGAACCCGAGCTGGATCAGAAAGTTTGCCGCCAGCCAGGCGAGGAGGGTGAACCAGTTCGAGGTTGAGCTGAAGAAGGTTTCTCAGAACCTGGACCGCAACGTTGCCTCCCGCAGCCGACGCCGCATCAACAGAATCCAATCAAAGGCGGAAGCTCGGTTGAAGCAACAAAGGTTGCCTCTAAAGTCCAAGGTTGAGAGTCGGTTCAGGCATACTGACAAGTGGATGCCGACCGAGTGGAATGAGGATTGGGAGATGTTCAAGCAGGAGTTTGTGAACGACTTCTATTACAGGAAGGTTTACGCAACTGACGACCCAAGGAGAGCGTTCAAAGAGGCGCTGACTGAGTTGCACTCAGGTGACCCGGGCATGTTCAGTCAATTCAGGAGGGCCATGATTGACGCCAACCTGGACTTGAACACTGTTCCAGTTCCCAAGAGGGTTACTTATCGGCCACCTCTTCTCTCAGATTCCAGCAACCCGAACCGTCAGAAGATTGCATCTGAGGCGAGGCAGGTCTGCAAGGAGCATGGAGTGGACATCTCTAAGGAGTCACCTGCTAAGAAGGAAATTTTTGTAAGGATTTTTCGCAAGTATGGGCTACAATACTAGCTCAGTTAGTTTTCTAGCAACTGTTGTAATTTTTTTTTGAGTCTATCTTTTGTAACAATCAGTTGTAATGAAAACAATTCAGTTATAAGATTCACCTTGATGAACAATCCCTCATTGTCCAAGCTCTGAATCACAAAGTCTTTTAAATACCATGTTATAACTGTGCTAACCCTTTGATGTTTTATCTTATAGACTGTCTAGAATTTCAGCTGAGATTTTAGATAAGTTAGTGAGGTTTAGATCAGTAGTGGTTTCAAGTTGTAAGTGGTTTTGGCATCATCAAAAAGGGGAAAATTGTTGGGAAATTTATTAGTATAAGTTTTGATGAATTCCAAAACCGGCTGACCCCAACCGAGTAGATGTTGCCAGTACCTAATGTTAGAATTTAGGCTCGCTGTTTGAGCAAAGTTAAGATTTTATCTTTACAGGTCTCCAGCTGAAGATGGCAACAAGGCGTCACTCAGACAGAACATCAGTTGTGAAGAAAGACAACTGAGAGTTCATTTGTTCAGATGTAAACAAGGGGAAGTCTTCAGAACATCAGTTGAAGGAAACCAACTGAGCGTTCATCAGATGAGAAACAGTTGAAAGGAAGAGAACATCAGATGAAAAAGAAATCATCTGAGGGTTCAAACCCAACTGAGTAAAGAAGTGGAAGACAACTGAGGGTTCAGTTTCAGAACCTCAGTTATAGAATCTGAACAAGGAGTTCAACTGTTTTGAAGTTCAAAGTCAGCTGAGAACTCGACAGATTGGAACATCAGCTGAAGATCACTCAGATGAAGGTCAAGACTTTCAACCGACAAACCGAAGTTGACTGTCAAAGATTTGAATTTCAAAAGGAAGTCACATGAGGGTTTGACCGTTCAGTCACTACCCCATCTGGCCCAACTCAAGGCTGTCTCAGATGGAAAGCAGAAGAGCACAGATGCCATATCGGGAAAGTCTGCAGAGATGAGAGACAAGCCATCACTTTCAATCGATCAGAGATCAACTGCTCCTCCAACGGCTAGTTGATTCTCTCCGCCTATAAATAGAGGGATCCTCTCATTCGAGATAGAGAGACATGCATATAGACACATAGACGACGAAAAATTCAAGAGCTTTCTCGAGAGAAATCAAAGCAAATCTGCAACATCATCATCTAAGAGCATCAGCAGTTGAGAGTTCCAATTTGAGAGAACATTAGTAGCTGAGGGTTCCTAGAATTCGAAACTGTTTTTGATCTTAGGTTGAGTGTTTATTCGTTCAAGCCTTAGATCCAGCTCTCATTCTTGATCGAGCTGTAGTTGGAAATCCTACCCTTGCTCACACCCTAAAAAGTGTGCTAGGACCTTACTCTTCCTGTAATTGAGTAGTCAGGTCGTCAAGTACCCGCAAACTTGACTTAGGCTGTTTAGTGCCCGGAAACTAAACTGTAACGGTTGCTCAGCCCGCGTAAGCTGAGTGGTTCTGTCCAGAAGAACTTGGACTGAGGTGTGTGGACTCACATCTCCCCGTGGACGTAGGAGTTCTCTCCGAACCACGTAAATCTTGTGTGTCGTGTTTTCTTTTGTGTTCAGTCTTTATTATCATATCTTAACAGACAAACTAACAGCATACAATCTGCATACTTTCACAACAATAGTTTTGGTTTTGACCAACCGTGCATAAAAGCGTGAGTTTGATTTTACGAGTTTATTTTCCACCACATTCCGCACAGCACCAATCTTCCAGCTGAGGTTGCTTACTCAGCTGTGAGATCCCAACTGAGTCCTCTCACTCAGTTGAAGTTGATTTCAAGTGTTAAGTTTTTCGAAAGTTGAAAAATCCTAACTGGTGTATTCCCCCCCCCCCCCCCCCCATACACCAGTAACTCGTATCGGGACCATCAGAAACACATAAGGGCATTTCAGTTATTTTACTCATTTCTACTTATTAGAAAAAAAATTATTCCTCAAATCTCGTCATTTAAACTTATAAGGTTATTTAATACGCTCTCTAATGTTATAAAAGCTCGGGGTATTATAATTAGTCGGGGTATTACATCCTACCCCCCTTACGAAAAATTTCGTCCCGAAATTTGCATACCTTCTTAAAAAAGATAAGGATATCTCTCCTTCATCTTCTCCTCGAGCTCCCACGTGGCTTCTTCTTGCCCGTGGTGATTCCATAATACTTTAACTATTGGTATCGACTTGGTTCTTAATTCTTGAACTTTTCTATCCAAAATTGATATCGGTTTTTCTTCATAACTTAGGTCAGATTCAAGAACGACGTCTTGCTGACTTATAACGTGCTTAGGGTCATAGACATACTTTCTTAATTGGGATACATGAAACACGTTATGGACACTTCCTAGACTTGGCGGTAAGGCCAATCTATAAGCAACAGGTCCTATCTTCTCAAGAATTTTGTAAGGTCCTATGAACCTTGGTCTAAGTTTACCCTTAACACCGAATCTATGATTCCTTTTTATGGTGAAATCTTAAGGAAAACCTTATCACCAACTTCGAAACTAAGATTGGTTCGACGATCATCGGCGTACGACTTCTGTCGGCTCTGGGCTTCTTTCATTCTATCTCGAATCTATCGAACGATCTTGATCATTTCATTAATCGAGTCGGGTCCTAAATTCTTTCTTTCACCCACTTCATCCCAATAAAGTGGTGACTTGCATTTTCTTCCATATAATGCCTCATAAGGCGCCATTCCTATCGTTGCCTGATAGCTGTTGTTATATGCGAATTCGACCAAGTGCAAGATATCTTCCCAATTTGCGCTTCGATCCAATACCACTGTCCTTAGCATATCAACTAGAATCTAAATCGTCCTCTCGGATTGTCCGTCCGTCTGAGGGTGAAAAGCTGTACTGAAGTTAAGTTCGGTGCCCAACTCTTTCTGCATGGTGATCCAAAATCTCAAAGTGAATTTGGCATCTCTGTCTGATATTATGGACTTCGGTACTCTGTGCAGACGTAACAATCTCACGGACGTACAACTAAGCTAGCTTCTTTGACCTGTAGGTAGTCTTATTCGGTATAAAGTGAGCTGATTTCGTGAGTCTATCGATAATCACCCAAATGGCAGTGTTTCCTCTTTTTGACTTAGGCAAGCCTGTCAGAAAATCCATAGCTATTCCTTCCCATTTCCATTCAGGAATATCTAATGGCTGCAACAATCCATACGGTCGTCTATGTAAGGCTTTCACTTGATGACACGCCAAACATCTTTCTACAAACGAGGCAACGTCTCGTTTCAATCCATTCCACCAGAAATTCTTTCTTAAGTCCTTATACATCTTCGTACTCCCTGGGTGTGCTATATATGGCGTATCATGAGCCTCACTCATGATATCATTCTTTAGTTCTTCGTCACTGTCAGGAATACATAGTCTGCCTTCAAATAATATCGCATTGTCTGGTGCTTCGGAATATCTGTCTGGTTTATCTGTTCTTATCTTTAGGCAAAGCTTCTCCATCGACTCGTCCTTCCTCTGGGAACTTATAATTCTCTCTCTTAAGTCCGACTTAGCTTCTAGTGTGGCTATCTGATTTGTGATCGTTGCTGGTGTATCGAGCACTTCTATTTCCATCTTTTCAAATTCTCGTACTAGAGTTTCTTCCTCGACAAACAGACATCCTAGCTTGGTTGGAGCCTTGCGACTCAGCGCATCTGCTACTACATTTGCCTTTCCTGGGTGGTAGTTGATTCTGCAATCGTAATCTTTGACCAATTCGAGCCACCTCCTTTATCTCATATTCAGTTCTTTCTGCTCGAAGAAGTACTTCAGACTCTTGTGATCTGTGAAGATCTCAACCCTTACACTATAAAGATGGTGTCTCCAAATTTTTAATGCATGCACAACGGCTGCGAGTTCTAAATCGTGGGTTGGATACTCAACTTCGTGAGGTCGAAGTTGTCGTGAGGCATAAGCTATCACCTTTCCGTGTTGCATTAGAACACAACCTAACCCGTTCTTTGAAGCATCTGTATATACCACATATTCCTTGTTTGCGTTTGGAAGAGCTAATACTGGTGTTGTAGTTAACTTTTCTTTAAGCGTTTGGAAACTCTTTTCACACTCGTCCGTCTATTTAAACTTATTTTCTTTTCAAAGTAGCTGCCTCATAGGTCTAACAATAGTGGAGAATCCTTCGATGAATCTTTTGTAGTAGCCTGCCAAACCCAAGAAACTTCTGATCTCGTTCGGACTTGTTGGTGACTTCCAATCACGCACTGCCTCTACCTTAGCAGGATCTACCTTGATTCCTTCCACTGAAACTATGTGTCTGAGAAACATTATTTCCTTCAACCAAAATTCGCACTTACTGAACTTAGCATAAAGTTTCTCAGCTTTAAGTGTTTCCAACACTATCCGCAGATGTTCAAAGTGTTCTTTCTCATTCTTTGAGTAAATGAGAATATCGTCGATGAATACTAAGACGAATTTGTCTAAGTATGGGTGGAAAACTCTATTCATGAGGTCCATGAATACAGCAGGGGTGTTGTTCAAACCAAATGGCATAACCAAGAATTCGTAGTGGCCATATCTTGTTCGAAATGCAGTCTTAGGTACGTCCTCGGGTTTAATCTTCAGCTGATGATACCCTGATCTTAAATCTATCTTTGAAAACACTCCTACACCCTCGAGCTGATCGAAAAGATCCTCCATCCTTGGCAAAGGATATTTGTTCTTGAGGGTGATCTTGTTCAGCTCTCGATAATCTATACACATCCTCATTGAACCATCTTTCTTTCTGACAAACAACACTGGTGCCCCCAAGGTGAGACACTTGGTTGGATGAAACCAAGGTCTAGCAACTCTTGCAATTGAATTTTAAGTTCTTCTAACTCCTTCGGTGCCATCCTATATGGGGCTTTTGATTTGGGGGCCGATCCTGGTTCTAGGTCAATCGAGAAAACTATGTGACAGTCGGGTGGTAAACCAGGTAAAATTTCTGAAAAGACGTCTTCGTACTCGTTGACAACTTTCACGTCTTAAATGGTCTTCTCGGCTCCTGATTCTCCAACTAGGTACACAAGATAGGCTGTGCAACCCTTCTTCTTTATCAACTTCTTGGCTTGTAAGGCGAATAATACCGGTAATCTCTTGCCCATTGCAATCCCATGAAATTCGGTCGGCTCTCTACCCGGGGCTTGAAAAGAGATATTTCTCTCGTTGTAGAGAATTGTGGCATAATTCTCTGACAACCAGCCCATCCTTAGGATTATGTCTACGTCCCACATTATCATAACATTCAAATTGTTTGCTTTAACCTTAAGAGTTCCGATTTCTAGTTCTAGGTTAGAGCAGACATGTGTGGAAGTAGTAATCTCTCTTGAAGGTGTAGCTACTCTCATAGCGTGTTCAGCTCTTACAGGTCTGATATCTAAGTTATCCGCACACGAACCAGCAATAAAAGAATGCGATGCGCCTGTATCAAACAATATCTTAATAGGAATGTTGTGAAGTTTTCCCATACCTGCAAGGTTTCCTTTTCCTTTTCCCTTATCCTGCCCTGTCTGCCTATTCGCGCATGCCCTTGCATTCTGCTATTGTTGCGCGTGCTGCTGAAACGGCTGCTGATTCATTTGTTGCTGTGGCTGCACTTGTATGGCCCTCAGAGGTACTGCTTGCAGTGGTTTAGGGCAATCCTTCTTCATATGTCCCTTCTATTCGCAGTTAAAAATAGTTGGTGGTGCCTACTTGACAGACGCCGGGATGTGTTTTGTTGCACTTAGGGCATACAAGAATGGTAATCCTCCCTGGTTTATTTCCTCCCTGATTGAAATTTCTCTGCTGCCCTTGCGGCTGGTTCTGCTGGTTGTTGCCTTTCCATGACCCGGTTTGTCTATTTCCATGTAAATACAACCCCGACTGGTTGTTTCCTTGCCATGGCCTCTTGTTGTTATTCTGACTAGGCTGCTGATAGCCTTGCTGATTACCACCTTGCTGATTACCACCTTGTTGATTTCCTTGGTTGTTAAAATTCTGATTATAGCCCTCGCTATTTCCCCCTTCCCACTTTCTCTTTCCTTGAAAATTGCTATTATTGTTGTTATAATAGCCTCGGTTTTGGTTTTGTGTTGGAGCTGGTGTGGTTGTTACAGTTTTCTTCTCATCAGGCACAACGGCCTCCATCTCTAGGGCTCGCCCTAGAACATTAGTATAGCTCAGTCCCCCATGACTGGCTAATGCTATTCCCAATTCATGTCTTAGTCCCCCACAGAACTTCTTCGAAATCTTTTCTTCGGTATCGACCTGAGTAGGCGCATACCTTGATAGCTCACAAAACTTAGCATCGTACTCTGTTGCAGTCATCTTACCCTGTTTCAAATTGTAGAACTCAGCCTTCTTCTGAGCTCTATACGTCTTCGGCACGTACTTGTCGTATAGTGCTTCCTTAAATTCGTCCCACGTAAGTCGATCCAGATGCTCCGCATGTATCACCTTCTGTCTTGCCTCCCACCAGTAATCCGCAGGTTCAGAGAGTTGAAAAGCTATGCACGTTAGTCGCTCCTCATCAGTACATCTGAGGAGTTTGAAGATTCTTTCAATAGATCGCACCCAGAGCTCAGCGTCGCCTGGGCTGCCAGATCCATTGAATACAGGGGGGTTTCGTTTAAGGAAAAGCTCCTCAATCTCCCTACGGGGTGGTGGTGGGGGTGGTGGTGATGGTGATGGTGGAGGGGTATCATGGTGTTCTTGTTCTTGCTCCCTTTCATTTTTCGGTTGACGTCTTCCACGTCCTCGGGGCCTACCAGGTCCCCTTCTGTTGTTAACATTTCTCGGCAGCATTTTTCTTTAACTACAGGGAACAGAAATTCTCATTAGCCCTTTCTTTTAAACATTCTTTTACTTACTCACCCTCTTTCCAACTTAATCAAGTTCACGGAAAAGAAAAATCGAACATAACTTCGATACTGACTCTTTAATCTTTTAACTTTCCAAGTTAAACTAAACTCTCGTTACACGAGTTCATTTGACATTCTGGTTTACTACATGATTTATAAGAAACTTTCTTGTAATCAAAACCCTCTCACGGGTCATGTATATATATATACATCAAAAAGAATATTGATTCTGCCTCCAACGAGGACTTATACAAAAAGTTAGACTACTACTAGTCTAAACTAGGCTGACTGCCTATCACTGTACAGGATGCACTAACAAGTTGCATTATTGTACCTACTGGAAGTACTAGAACGGAAACGATTCATAAAATTTTGTATCAGCTAGAGTACTACAAAAACTAGTTACTGATCCGACTATGTACAGGACAAAAGAAACTACTACTACTACTAATACGCGTCTATGACGCTCTGCTCAACAAACTGCAGTCGAGTCCGAACTGCCCTCTATGGCCTGTAAACCCTCAGAGTCCTCCTCTGGGTCCTCCTCCGGGTCCTCATCCGGATCCTCATCTGGGTCCTCCTCCGGATCCTCGTCCGGATCCTCCTCCGGATCCTCGTCTGGATCCTCCTCCTCTGACTCTGAACCAAAGACGAGTTGGAGTGCCTCGTCCTCCCTCAGAGTAGAGCCGTCAGAAAGTGTAAGTGGAGGTGGTGATGGTGCCTCCGAAACTGTCTCCTCTGAGTCTGAAACAAGAAAATCATCACTAGTCTCTACTGCACGCTTCTTCAGGGGAAGAAGGTGCCCTAGAACGGAACCGGTCTCGTACTCCTCCCTAGAACGGACTGTGGATGGTCCTGCCTCTAACTGTCCTCTGACTACCTCCCACTTTGCGCAAATCTTCTCAAGTGGTGTCGGTGGAGATGGTAGCTCTAGCATGGCGGCAAGCTCCGCGTCTATCTCCCGGTACCCTGACCCTGTCTCAAACAGTCCTGTCTCAAAAGGTCCTCGAACTCTCATACTAGGCTCGGGTATAAAAGGAGTAGATAACCCTAACAGAGCAGCTGTCTCTGCGTCAATCTCTATTAGTCCTGGTCCTAGAATCAACTCCTCAAGTGGTCTAAGTGGAAGTGGTAACTCTGGTATAGCTGCGGGCTCCTCGTCCACCTCTAAATGCTCTGACTCCGAGTCTGACTCCTCACTAGGTACAAAATCTGGTGGTATCTCCAACAACGAGGCCATCTCCGGGTCCAAGTCTAACTGCTCTGGCTCGGTAACTGCTGGGAAGTGACGGTAAGGAAGATGTGGCTCAAAAGGGACTGGCACCATGAACCTGTTGTCAAAGAAACGCTCGTGTACAGTTAGAGCGAATCCCGAGTAGTTGCCCGTCGGCTCTGTGTCATCGCCGAAAACTCCAAGGGAATACCATGCCACGCGGTGCGCCCAACCGCGCCACTCGTCCGGTAGATGCACAATCAAATCGAATATAGCCTGACTCTCTGAGATGAAGTGCCGTGCTGTATAGTAAACCGATGAGAAGTTACTCACTATCTGCCCGATGTCCTCCTCATCCGGGTCTGCCTCGAAATCATAATACTCATCCTGTACAATATTTGCTAGGGTACGTTGTGGCAAAGGTGTGCTCTTCCGAGCTGTAACGCGTGTCCTAGCCATCCTACAAAAGTGTTAAAGAAACACGGATCAGTAACAGGTAGGGAGACAACTTATCTTAAGAAATAATTAAATTACAAAATGAATATTCCTTATTCAATTGTAATATCACCACTTAAACAACCACTTATCTTAAACATCTAGAAATTCAAGAAATTGCACTCAAACAATATATAGAAATAAAATTTCAAGATTTTATTTTCATCCTTTATCTTATAATCCATTTACATTTCTTACTTTATTTCCTTATAAACTTTCTTTCTTTATTCTTTATTACTTTCTTTCATTATTTCTTCCTTAAGGAAAATTTCTTAATGATTCTTACTTCATTAAAACAAAGTACGTCTACTTTGTTCATGTTACTTATTCAAAAGTAACATCCGTTTACAAAAGATTTTGTCCTTCTAGACACTTGAATCTCTTACTCGTCGTATTCTTCGTTCAATTACGAAGTAGGAAAATAAATTCCAAAGAAAAAGGAATTATAACTAGAAAATGACTTTAGAACTAAAGTTCTAGTCGTCGTTAGGATCAAGCGATCGTTGGAAATTAACTAAGATTCGTACTTGATTCTTAGTAATTATAACAAATCTCTTCTTGAAGTTCGAGCGAGTCGAACTCCAACTGAAAATGACTTCGTTCATGTCACTTTTACGGAAGTAACATTCATTTCTTTCGTTGACTTGGTACAGAATTAACGTACCTTATCATTATTTATCTTATTTTCTCGAAGGAAATTCTTATCGATATATTTTTTTTTTATAAAAACCAAAGTTGACTCTGCCGAGTCTTTGTTCATGTCACTATACGCACGTGACATTCGTCTACAGAAGTTCTCCCCATTTCACAATCTCCTTTCAAAATCATTTGAACTAACGTTCTTAAAACGTCTAAGTTCTCGAGAAAATCGGAAAGACCTTAGGTTTCAAGTCTATGTTCTTAGCGAACCGGGAAAAATCCCTAGAATCAATCTAGATTCTTGTGCCATCAAACTTTTCAAATAAAAGAAATTATTGCGCAAATAATTTCACATAATTCATATAACAGAAAACAAGTATGATTCTTGTACTTTCAAAATTTCATTCTTGGCACCATTGTCATTTTTTTAACTTATTGAATATTTATTCAAAACTTTCTTAAAAGAAAACACATTTCTGAAATTCTTTCCTTTCTTTCTTTCTTTCTTTCTTTCTTTCTTTCCTTCGTTGAGTCGACGTAGCGGGAGGTTGAGTTGTCATCTACACTCTTAAACTTAGTGTTACGACCCTATTTACTTGAAAGAAGACTCGGATATAGAGGATATACAAATTCTCTATCTTACTACTCGAAAGAAGACTTGTATACAGAGCAGAAACGATTGCTCTAATACCACTCTGTCACAGCCCCAAATCCCGAGGGACGGCAGAAGCCGGGGTGCGACTGGGATTGGATTAAAGAAGCGGGGAAGAATGTGGATGAAAGAATAAACATACATTAAAGACAGAAATTCTATGAACGAGAGTTCATTAACAAAAGACAGAGTTGATCTCGAATGATCACTCGAACAAGATCTCAAAAGATTCTAAGTTATAAGTACAGATCTTAAACCAAAAGTGATATTCATAATTACATAAGTGAGTCTAGAGTTTGGCAGCAGAATTGTAAACTACGTACTAAAGTCTTCCCAATCGACAACTCTTAACTCAACCCTCGCCGCTTCCGTCGATTCAACCTACACATTTAGAAAACATATGCAGGGCTAAGTACAAAAGTACTTAGTGGACACATTGCCGAAAACATAATCATAAGTATAGATAATCAGACATTTCATTTCTGTAGCACATCGGGGTTTTTCAACAAATTCCCATGTCTACTAAACATTTTCTTTCTCATTTTCATAACTTAGCTTGCAAGCATTTTTCATAGATGTTACGTTCAATCTTGACCATTCATAATTCACCGTGGCTGGTTACCCCTCAATAGGATACCACATACACCACAGGCTACAGTGTTCACTAAACTTTGGAAAGTCCCTTTTTACTAACTCAAAGCCGATCGTTTAGTTATCCCCTTTTGGCTAACTCATAAGGTACAAGAGAACTCACATAAAACAAATAGTTCATGCCATGATTATCACTTTGAAAACACAATTATCAAAGCGATAAGGAAAAGGTTTTCGAGCATTGCTCGTTTTGTTTCATATATAAAAGCCCACCTCGATAGAATACAGAACTAAAACACGTGCTTCCGTCTTCTGATCTTCCGTCCTATTCTTCGTGCTGACTTCCTCCTTCATCGTAAATAATCATACTTTAAAACTCGATCGCAAACGATAAACGAATACGGAAAATCGAGTTAAGTTTTAGTCCTTTAGACTTTTTAGGCATTTGCACGCTAAACTAAATTCTTTTAATTAAACAAGAAACGAGATACGAACACATCTCGTTTGACACTCATTCGGTTCTGCACTTGACACTTAGGTCAGTAGAAAAAAGTAGTCGATAACTTGAAATGACTTAAAACATCGAAAGAGTTCAAGTTGAGAAGAATTCAACTTAAGAATCTAAGGTTTGAACAATTCTGCACAGATCAGTAAGTTTGTACAGAACAGGGGATTTCGAAACAGGGAACGTGCCCTGTACAAAAAGAAAGCCTCGGATGTCTAGTTTACTCTCCAATTCGCGGATCTCGATTCCGATAAACGAGCTAGGAGATATGGCAGTTTCCGTGGAAGGTCGCAAAACTGCCGAGTGAAACCCTAATGCTCGATAAAATCGACGCACGGTTTTCTAGGTTCGTTTTATGTTATCGTACTTAAATTCTCACGAAATTTACACATCAAGGCAGTCAACACGCACTATCATACGTGAAGAACTCCTTTCCATTCCTCGTCTATAAGCACGACGTTTAAAACCTCGTCTCTTCAACTATACAATTACTGTACCAAAACAATTTCTAACTTCTCGTTCACAACTATAACTTATCATTTCATAACTCGGATGAACATGTCGTCAACTACAAACTCGTTTATTTAACAATAACGATCATTAATATCCAAATACATTTCTTATTCGTCTTTTCTAACGATACTTAGGTTCGATTCTTCGCCTCTTGTGAAATTTCCGACGTTATTAGAATTCGTTCTAACTTTCCGATTATGATCATCATCTATCACGATTCCTAAATACGTAATTGACATCCTCATATCATTATCTAATTTCGACTTATCGTCGATCGTTCGTCTCTTACTATAAATTTTACGTTCTCCATTTTCGTTCAAATTTTACAACAACGATTATCGTCTAACGAGCATTACTAACATGTAAATCATATTATAAAAATATTAACGAGCTCTAACTTATCGACACATCTTCGTCTCTTACGTTTTTCGATTTATCTTTAGAAAAATCCAAATTAAATATATAATCATCCTCATACATTGCATATCTCATTTCTATTAATCAATCGAGCATATCATAACATTTACTACATCGAATCATGCATTCTTCGTCTCTTAGGTTTTAAATTTTATTTTTAGAAAAATCTAAATTAATTCATAGAGTCAATTAGCAACATGTAGAACACTAATCTATCGATCAAACATCAAAGAAAACGAGCTACGATCAAACCCCCAAAATTCCCTAAAATTTCGATCATGACCTAGAATGAAGGAGAGTGATTTTTCTTCATGATTCAACCGTAGAATTTATTCCTAAGCATACTAGAACATGAATCGATCAAGGATCAACCTCCTATTTCATCCCTTAATTTTCGAAAAAAATAAAAAGAGGGAAACATGCTTTTGTTCGGTTCATATTGGAGACGAAGTTCTTACCTTGCGTAATATGGACTTGGATATGGAATTGATCGGTAGATGAAGATCTTAAGAGCTTATGAAGAGCTTGGAGTTGGAGCTTTAATGGAGGATGAATGAAGAAAAATGAGAGAGAGTAGGTGTATGTGTGTTGGCGGAAATGAGGGGAAGGAGAGAGAGATGGTGAGTCATTGATATAGATATATAAAGTGTGGAAAAATCTAACAAAGTAGTGGTGAGTCGTTAGTGGTTGTTTGGCGTGGATTTGTTAGACAGAAATGTCTCGTTTCTGGCTTAAACGTCATTATAAAAGTCGAGAAAATACTTTCTTAGATAGTTTCGAATTTGACGAAATCTAATTCGTCCGTTAGATTGGGAATAATTTACGTACTCGAAAAATCTAATTTGTTTTCAAAAATCCGAGAAAAAGTCAGGATTCGACAGTCTAAAATTCGCCCAGAAAATCATAAAAACTAACTTTCTTCGGTGAACTCGTATTGAAGAAAAAGTGAATGTAAATTCTGACGGATTTTAATTCTGAGTTTTCGGACGAAAAATTTACCGGACGTGAAAATCCTAATACAGTAGTCGTTCGTCCAACTTCTGGACATTATTTTCTGAAACGGATTTCACCGTAAATCTTAGAATTTAATTTCATGATCTTAGGCGTGCAAAGACATAATTATTAATAACTTTCATTTTTAAAGACAGTAGAAATAGTCGGGGTATTACAGTAATAGAAGCGTAAGTAATAGTACGTATGCGAATACGTATAAGTAGTTGAGAAAAGACAGCGTCTTTGGAAATAACGTCGTATATTGAGTTAAGAGATATTAAATGATTATTTAAGCTTTAATCCAAGAAAATTTTTATTATTTGAATTAATGTCTTTTCCAAAATTAGAATCGAGTAATGACGAGTAATTGTTAATGTGACTTGAAGTGTGAATCGAGTTTGAGATAGTACGTTTGTTTAAATTTCAATTTAAAATTATGATGATTGATTGAAATTCTATGTTGAATTAAATACGTTTGAGTAGACTTATGTGATTAAACATAATTAAATATGCTTGAGTAAAATATTTATGCTTTGATTATAATGAAATGATTGTTCAAATTGTTGAGAGTGCATGCTCATGACGTGAATGATGTTCACATAATCGAGTATTTAATTGAGAATGTGAGTAAGGATTCGAATAATGAAGTTTAGTCAATTAACGTTTCTTTAACTAAACAAGAAATGCTAAGACATTAGCAAATAATATTAACCAATTAACGAGTAGCATTAATGTTTTAGAAACAAGAATACTAGATACAGTAATTAGTAACCGAGTAGAGTGAGAACCGAGGACGAGAAAGCCGAGAATCGAGATTGTCTTAGAAAAGATAAAAATAGAGAGAGACGAGTCAAGTAGAAGTCCTTCAGCCGAAACAAACGTCTACTTTACGTCTTATGCCTCGTGTCTTACTTCTTTTTTCGATGTCAAAATATAAAGGACCGAGCGGGACAGAGAAGTAGCGAGGACAAAGAAAGAGTAAGCCGCCTAGCTAATCGTCGGAAGTCAGGTGGGCTTTTCTAAAACCAAAACTATCGATGAATGCTATTATGATAATTGAGTATTATTATGTGAGTTTTTAAAGTTCAATTGACTTGCCGTTTTTACTTGAGTTTTTGGTATGTGTTATCATCTGCTTGTTGAAATATTATTGTCCTGTGAAAGGCAGGAAACCCACGTGTGGTATATGAATTGTTTGAGGTGACCGTGAGCCTTGCTTCGGTTGGGCCGGTCACAGTGTTCGAGAAGGAGGCCTACTTCTCGGCACAGTGAGAGTGAAATGTGGTAGATGATACATATTGCTTGAGCATATATATGTTGTTTGACTGCGCAGTCTATTCGAAAGGAAAATGTTTTTGCATTCACAAGTAAAACTGTTTTCACTGCATTAATACTTGTGATGCTACGGCAAGGCAAGTTCAATTGTATAGCTCTAAGAGCAAAGTTTTTCAAATGTTTTTGGCATGTGTTCACTGAGTACGAAGTACTCAGCCCTGCATGTATTTCGAAACGTGCAGGTTAGCGGGATGCAGATGGAGAGGACAACTTGGTGGTGTGATATGTTTTGTTAATCGAGTCGAATGTTAGACTGGCGACTGCATGTCTTCATACATGTAGTTGTTGAGTTTGAGTCGAGGATTCTGCTGCAATACAATGCTTTTGTTTATTGAAGTCTTTTGGATACTATACTCTGATACATGTTCTAATTCCGAGCGATGTGCTCGATACTAATTACTGCTTTAGATGAATCTCGTTTCTTGTTGACTTGAAATACTTGTTCCTATTCTAACTGGGATATGTAAATTATTCGTGCTCGTTGCTTGTTTCGATATATCTTTGAAAGCATGTCCCGAATGTTACCGCTTTCCGTTAATATTCCCTTGTTTCCCCGAGCATGTTTCCCCTAATTTGAGTTGAGTAATGGATGGTTTAGTAGTGTTAGTACGTCGCACTACGGGAGTCGGGGTGTGACATTATTCGTCAAAATGCCTACAAAATCATGTTTGGACCTTGTAAAGCTCATTTGAAGCTCATTTCTAGCGTAGCTCCCGAACTTGCGTGTTTCTCGAGCAATATAATTTTTTGCAATCCAAAACCTCCACAAACTCCCTTATTATGATGTATCCAATGTTAAAGTTACCAATAAAGGCTTTGAAATCATCAAAATACCTACAAAATCTTAGTCGCACCTTGTAAAGCTCATTAGAAGCTCATTTCGAGCGTAGCTCCCGAACTTTCGTTTTTCTAGAGCAATATAATTTTTTGCAATCCAAATCCTCCATAACTTACCTTATTATGATGTATCCAATGTTAAATTTACCAAGATAGGCTTTGTACTCGTAGAAATAACTACAAAATCATGTTTGCACCTTGTAAAGCTCATTTCGAGCGTAGCTCCCGAACTTGCATTTTTCTTGAGCAATATAAATCTTTTTCGATCCAAAATTACCAAAACCTCCCTTATTATGATGTATCCAATGATAAAGTTACCAATAAAGGATTCGTACTCGTCAAAATATCTACAAAATCGTGTTTGCACCTTAAAAAGCTCATTTAAAGCTCATTTCGAGTGTATCTCCCGAACTTGCATTTTTCTCGAGCAATATAAATTTTTTTCTATCCAAAACCTCCACAAACTCCCTTATTATGATGTATCCAATATTAAAGTTACCAATAAAGGCTTCGAACTCATGAAAATACCTACAAAATCTTGGTTGCACCTTGTAAAGCTCATTTAAAGCTCATTTCGAGCGTAGCTCCCGAACTTGCGTTTTTCTCGAGCAATATAAATTTTTTTCGATCCAAAATTACCAAAAAATCCCTTATTATGATGTATCCAATAATAAAGTTACCAATAAAGGATTCGTACTCGTCACAATACCTACAAAATCATGTTTGCACCTTGTAAAGCTCATTTAAAGTTCATTTCGAGCGTATCTCCCGAACTTGCATTTTTCTCGAGCAATATAAAAATTTTTCAACCCAAAACCTCCTCAAACTCCCTTATTATGATGTATCCAATGTTAAAGTTACCAATAAAGGCTTCGAACTCATCAAAATACCTACAAAATCTTAGTTGCACCTTGTAAAGTTCATTAGAAGCTCATTTCAAGCGTAGCTCCCGAACTTGCATTTTTCTCGAGCAATATAAAAATTTTTCAACCCAAAACCTCCTCAAACTCCCTTATTATGATGTATCCAATGTTAAAGTTACCAATAAAGGCTTCGAACTCATCAAAATACCTACAAAATCTTAGTTGCACCTTGTAAAGCTCATTAGAAGCTCATTTCAAGCGTAGCTCCCGAACTTGCATTTTTCTCGAGCAATATAATTTTTTGCAATTCAAAACTTCCATAACTTACCTTATTATGATGTATCCAATGTTAAAGTTACCAAGAAAGGCTTCGTACTCGTCAAAATACCTACAAAATCATGTTTGCACCTTGTAAAACTCATTTCGAGCGTAGCTCCCGAACTTGCATTTTTCTCGAGCAATATAAATCTTTTTCTATCCAAAATTACCAAAAACTCCCTTATTATGATGTATCCAATAATAAAGTTACCAATAAAGGATTCGTACTCGTTAAAATACCAACAAAATCATGTTTGCACCTTGTAAAGCTCATTTAAAGCTCATTTCGAGCGTATCTCCCGAACTTGCATTTTTCTCGAGCAATATAATTTTTAGCAATCCAAAACCTCCATAACTTACCTTATTATGATGTGTCCAATGTTAAAGTTACCAAGAAAGGCTTCGTACTCGTCAAAATACCTACAAAATCATGTTTGCACCTTGTAAAGCTCATTTCGAGCGTAGCTCCTGAACTTGCATTTTTCTCGAGCAATATATATTGTTTTCGATCCAAAACTACCACAAACTCCTTTATTATGATGTATCCAATGTTAAAGTTACCAATAAAGGCTTCGTACTTGTCAAAATACCTACAAAATCACGTTTGCACCTTGTAAAGCTCATTTCGAGCGTAGCTCCCGAACTTGCATTTTTCTCGAGCAATATAAATTTTTTTCGATCCAAAACCTCCAAACCATCTCTTGTGTAATTGGAGAAAAGACTTTTGGAAGAGCCCTTTGTGATTTGGGGGCAAGCATAAATCTCATGCCCTTATCTATTTGTAACAATGGAGATTATGTGAGGACATGCCCTTGATCCTTGGCCGACCTTTCTTGGCAATGGGGAGAGCCCTCATTGATTTCGCTAGTGGAGAGCTTACCGTGAGGGTGAATGATGAGAGTCATACATTCTCCATCTACAATGTTATAAAGTTTTATGATGAAGGGATTTCTCGAGGCATGGAGGATTGCATAGTGATCGAGGTGATTGATTCATGCATTAACTCGGAAGTTTGGAAGTCATTCCACGATCCTATGGAGGCTTTTATTTCTTACTCTTTCTTTTCATCTAATTTTAATTTTCATCCAAACGCTTTTGATGAAATTTTGTTTGAGTGCTGCAAAATCATGGAGAGCCAAAAGGATTGTTTTAGAAGAGGAGAAAGGTTCATGGAGTTACAAAGAGATGGACCGAAGAAGGTATAGACGAAAGAGGCACCTAAGCTTGAGCTAAAGCCATTACCCGGACACTTGAAGTATGCTTTCTTGGGAGAGAACGACACATATCCGGTAATTGTATCGGCTTCTCTTAATCCTTATGAGCTTGATTGTCTGCTTCTTGTCTTGAGAAAGTATAAGTCGGCTATAAGGTGGTCTATTTCGGATTTCAAATGGATTAGCCCGACGATTTTCATGCATAGGATTTTGCATGATGATGCTAAGCCTAGGGCTCAAGATCAAAGAAGACTTAATCCTGTAATGCAAGAAATTATAAAGAAAGAATTGTTAAGTGGCTTGATGCGGGTATAATTTTTCCTATTTTGGATAGTGAGTGGGTTAGTCCAACCCAAGTTGTGTCCAAAAAGGGGGAGTCATGGTAGTTGAAGATGAAACTAAGGAATTAATAGCTACTAGGTTAATTGCAGGGTGGAGAGTGTTTATTGATTATAGGATATTGAATGCAGTAACTAGTAAAGATCACTTTTCCCTTCCATTCATTGACCAAATACTAGATAGGTTGGCCGGGTTCGAGTATTATTGTTTTCTAGATGGATACTCCGGTTACAATCAAGTTTCCATAGCCCCCGAGGATCAAGAGAAAACCGTCTTTACATGTCCATATGGAATTTTTGCTTTTTGATTTCTGTGATTTGGTTTGTGTAATGTTCCTGCTACTTTTCAAAGATGCATGATGGCAATTTTTCAAGATTTGATTGAGAAAGTGATGGATGTTTTTATGAATGATTTTTCTGTGTTTGGTACTTCTTTTGATAATTGTCTTGATCACCTCTCTATGGTTTTGAAAAGATGTGAAGAAACTAACCTTGTTCTCAATTAGGAGAAGTGTCATTATAGTTCTTGGGCACAAGGTTTCTAGTGCAGGTTTGGAGGTTGATCGAGCTAAGATCTTTTCTATAAAGAAGTTGCCACCATCGACTAGTGAGAAGTCGGTGAGGAGTTTCTTGGGCCATGCTGGATTTTATAGGAGGTTCACCAAGGATTTTTCCAAGATAACCAAGACCTTGTGCAAGTTGCTTGAGAAGGAAAACAAGTTTGTTTTTTATGAAGCTTGTTTGGAGACGTTTGAGGCACTCAAGAAGGCTTTGGTTAGTGCTCCTATTTTTGTGGTGCCGGATTGGTCGCAGTCGTTTGAGTTGATATATGATGCTAGTGACATAGCCATTGGAGCTGCTTTGGGTTAAAAGAGGGACAAAATCTTTCGAGTGATCTATTATTGTTATACCCCGAGCTTTTATGTCTTTAGAGAGCGTTTAACTAACCGCGTGAGTTAAAAGATGAGAATTTAGGGATAAAATTTTTCTTTTCCAAATGAAGAAAATTGAATAAAACGTTTAAAATGCTTTGCGAGTTTTGTGTGAATTTATCTGTTCTATTTATCTGAGATGATGATGATGTGATTTGCTTATTGAATTGTTTATAGGAAAATGAGTATGAGATTGATTTTTGAAAAATCCCGAAGAGCTTGCTAAACTGAGATAGAATAATGTTGATCGCCGAGAAAATTATTTTCACCGATGAACTTAGAATAGAGTTGAATTAGAATCTTTGAACCTAGAATTGCTTCTAAGGTCACTGAGAAAGGGTAAGAACTTATCCGATAATTGAGAAGAGTAATGAGGAATTAATCTTTAAATGATTAATAAACGGATTAATAAGCCGACTAAATTCCTTTGAGATTTAAAAGACTAAATAATCGAATTCGTTAATCTTTTAATTGAGACGAGAAATAGAATTGAGATGATTTAGTGTCAAAAGTGAGACGAGAAGAGGTTAGACTCGTTTATAGCGTAAAAAAGAATTAATACGAATCGTTTTATCCGGAAAACCTTTACAACCGGGTAATTAATACCCATAACGACACGACAAAGACACGTGTCAACACACCTCTCTCCCTCTCACGCCACCTCACACCTCTCTCCCATCACTCTTCAATTTCCAAGACTAATTGCCATAATTATGTCTTATGCATGGCATTACCAAAAGTAACATGCAAACTACATCAATCACCTATCTATCAATCACTTTAGATAATTACAACTTCCAACATAACACTTTATTCTTGTTGTTGGATTTCAAATTCATTCATCTAGTGCTAAGTAGGAAGACTTCATTCATCACACTCCATCTCTCTCTCTCTTATTCGAACTCTCTCTCTCAAAGAAGAAGAAAAAAAGAAAACTCTCCCTACTCTCTCTAAACTCACGGCACACACACACTTACGCACCTACATTTGATTTTTCTTACATGCAACCATGTATTCAAGCTCATCATCCATGGAAATGAAGTAGAAAGCATCATCCTCCATCCATTCTATTCATATCTTCAAGAAAAGGTAAATATCCTTCAAGTTCTTGAAGTTAAACTCAACAATCATCCTACATTTTCTTCATTTTGGCTCTTAAGCCCTAAAAGAGATGGATGATTAACTTCATGTTATTTTTTCTTTGAGGATTCAAGAAGACTTCTTTCTTCCCTTCAAGTCCAAGCTTTGAAGCTTCATTTTCCATCCATTTCGAATCCAAGAAGCCAAGAGAAGGAATTCCATTTAAATTAAAGTATGATATTCATTTGATTAATTGTAAATATGTATATCTCTAAGTCCTAAAAGAAAGAACCTATGCATGCATGATATTTAATTATGTTTAGGCAAACTTAGGATGTGCATGTGATAATCGAGTGAGAAGAAATCGTTAGGAGAATCGAACATTCGTTTTTAATCGGTGAATTAAGAGAAGAAAAAGAAATTAAAATCCTAAAGAATTGATGAATGCCGAAAATATTAGGAAAAATAGGAAAAGTATGAATTCTTTGAGTTATTATTATTTTGATGTTTGAATTATTATTTTTATCATGTTGAGAATGAGATTATATGCATGAAAAATTGAGAAATAAAATGCACCAAGAAATGCATCAATGCCGTGTATTTTTAAAGAAATTGGAGAAATTATTTTGTTGATTTTGTTGATTAATTGAGTGATGTTTTGATCAATGAGATGATTGTATGATATGTTAGTATAATCATACATGTGTTTAAGTTAAGAAAATGAAATTGCATGTTGAAATTTTAAAGAAATTAAATGTGATAACATAGAAAAGATTGGATGTTTAGATGTTTTAATGTATGTATAAGTACTAGTTTAATTTATGAATGAAAATAGAAGTTTTGTAATAAAAGGAATGAATTTCAAAAGCTTTTGAATGATTAAGAATTGAAAAATGCATAAAAGATATGTTAATAAATTTTCTTGTATTAAAACTTAAAGACTTGAATTTTTACTAAACTACAACAAAAATATATTTTGTAACTTATCTAATAAAATGAACTAGTTTATAAAAATGTTTATTAAAAGATAAAGAAAACTTGTTAAGTAAGAAAGTGGTTTAAAAAGATAAAGACAAAAGAAGAAGAATTTATTAAATAAATAAACAAGAAATGAGAAAAACCGAGTTTAAAAGAATTAATCGAGAAGAAATAAAAAGGAAGTTTTAATCGAATGAAGATAAGATGCTAGACGAGTTAAGTTAGATACTCGTATAAGTTAATCAAGAAAATAATGATGGAATAAGATGTTGAGTAATGAGTTGATGGAAATTAATTAAAAATAATTAATTGAGGTTGTGTTCAACCAAGCGAATTAAAAATAAACCAAGAGAAATTACCGAGTTAATAATTATAAAAAAATAATAGTCGAGTTAAGAAATGAGAATCGAAGTAGAAATGAATAAGAAATTCTAATTTCATAAGAGTTAATAATAATTAAAGGGAAATTATATTAATTGAGAAAAAGATATGAAATACCTCATAAGATAACGAAGTTAGAACAAAGCGTTGTCTATAAAATAAGAAAGATAAAGTAAATGGTTTAAGCCTTCATAAAAAGAAATGCATAACCGAGTTAAGTTTAAGATCTAAATTGAATAAATGTTAATGTATCTTGAAGTATGTTTGATTTATTTGAATTCATTATATGATTGAATAAGTGTTTAAATGCATGATATTATTTATGATGTGAGGACTAATTGAATTATTTGTATGCAAAATGATTGAATTACTAATTGATTAATCGAGAATTGATTAAAGTCTTTGAAAGAAAGCTCGAGTAATAGAATGTAGATGATGACGTTTAATAATTAAAGTGAGGAAGTTTTGAGACGTTGATTAATAGTATTAACCAATTCGAGTAGAGTTAATGATCTAAAGACGAGAACGCGAAATCCTTTAGAAAGGTTAAGCGAAGAGAGAATCGACTCAAGTAGAAGTCCTTCAGTTAAGTCCAACTCCTTTGTGTCCGTCTTTCGTGTATCTTATTTTTCCTATCGATGTCGAACTGTGAAGGATTGAGCCGGACGGATCATTAAGCAAGGACAAATAGCCCTAAACCACCTAGCTAAATCTTCGGAAGTCAGGTGGGCTTTTCTGAACCAAAACTATCAATGAGAATTAGTTATGCTATTGAGTATTATGATATGATTTTAAATGTGATTGACTTGCCGTTTTTATTAAATTTAGTATGTGTTATCATCTGTTTATGTGAAGATGTTATTATCCTATGAAAGGCAGGAAACCCACGTGTGGTATATGTTGAGGTGACTGTGAGCCTTGCTTTGATTAGGCCGGTCACAGTGTTTGAGAAGGAGGCCTACTTCTCGGCACAGTAAGATTGTTTGTACGTCTTCATACGTGCAAATGTTGGGTATTGATGCAAGTTTCCGCTGCAACCTTTTTTGAATTAACGTCTCTTGAAATGTTGTTGAACATGATCCTCTTAACTTGGTATATATGGGTGCATTCTCTTTTGTTGGAATTCTATCCCCGTCAGCATAGAGTACTTACTTAAATTCCTGTTATAAGTGGTTTTGAGATGCTCGGATATTACTTCATTATACTTTGGAAGCCTAATTCGATTGCCTTATCTTTCATTATCGTTTTTCCCCGAGCATGTTTCCCCATATTTGAGTTGATTGTTAGTTGTTAGGATTTGTTGTTATTCGTAAGTCGCACCTCGAGAGTCGGGGCGTGACAATTATGCTAGTAGGACTCTTGACAAGGCTCAATCCAACTACACCATGGTGAAGAAGGAGATGTTGGCCTTGGTTTATGCTTTTGATAAGTTTCAATCGTATTTGATTGGAATGAAATCAATTGTGTACACCGACCATGCAGTTATTTGTTATTTGTTTGAGAAGATGGATGTCAAGCCAAGGTTGATTCGGTAGATTCTTTTGCTTCAAGAGTTTGATGTGGACATTCATGATTGCAAGGGTGATGAAAAAGTGGTGGCCGACCATCTTTCTAGATTGGAGAACCCCGATCGTTTTAGTTAGCAAGTCGGCTAACTAATAATTCTGCATAGCAGGTCGACTAACTCAGAAGGGTACAAGAGAACTCACATAAAAACAAACATTTCATGCTCTGATTATCACGTTGAAAACACAATTATCAAAGCTGTAATAAAGATTTTCGAGCATCGCTCGTTTTATTTCGTATATAGAAAAGCCCACCTCAAAGATTACAAAAGTATAATACGAGCTTCCGCCTTTGGTCTTCCGTCCTATCCACATTGCTGACTTCCCCCTTTTATCGTAAATAAACAAACTTAAATAACTTGATCGCAACGATAAAAGAAATAGGAAATCAAAATCGATTTTAGTCTTTTAGGCTTTTGCACTTTACTACTTTCTTTTGATTAACTAATAAACGAGACTTTGATCAATTCTCGTCTACAAACTAACTCGGCTCATTACTCGACACTTAGATCAGTAGATAATGGATGTCGATAACTTATAACGACTTAAAAGTTCACAAGGAAATGAAGTTGAAAAGGATTCAACTTAAGAATTTAAGTTTTGGAAACTTTCTGCACAATACAGTAGTTCTGGAGTTCTCACAGAACAGGTTCCTTCGAAACAGGGGATGCGCTTCATACCAAAAGAAAGCCACGGGTGTCTAGTTTACTTTCCAATTTACGGATCTTGATTTCGATAACCGAGCTAAAAGTTATGACAGTTTCTGTGAAGTGTCGCAAAACAGTCCGCGCGAAACCCTAATGCTCGATAAAACTCGACGTACGATTCCCTAGGTTCGATTAATGCTATTCCACTTTTATTTTCACGAAAATTTCATCTCAATTCAGTCAACATGAAATATCCCTTAATCGGGTTCACATTCATGTCTTTTGATTAAACAAACGACGAGCATTTCCACGTCATTTTAAACTAACCAATTACTAAACCAGATCAAATTTCAAATTCTATTTCATTCATCAACTTCTCGATTATTAACTATAACTCAAATCATCTCGTATCTCAGATGGAGATATCGTCAACTACAATATTGTTCGTTTATCAATAACAATCATAAATGTCAAAATGGTTTTCCTTATTCGACTTTTCTATCGGCATTTAATCTCGTTTCTCCGTCTCTTATCAAAATTCGAACCTTTTTAGAATTCGCTCAAGTTTTACGGTTACGATCATTAACTAACAAGATTATCATAGGTTCGAATCACAAACCTAAATCATTATCTATTCTCAACTTATCGACGATTGCTCGTCTCTTAACAAAAATCCTACGTTCCCCGTTTTCGTTCAAAATTTACGACATCGATCATTATCTATCAAGCATCACTAATATGCAAACCATATACTCATATCATTAACGAATCTTGACTTATCGATGGATTTCCGTCTCTTACGTTTTTCAATTTATTTTTAGAAAAATCTCAATAAATTATATAGTCATCTACATACATACTACATCTCATTTCCATTAATAATTCATGCATATCATATCATCTACTACACCAAATCATGTATTCTTCATCTCTTACACTTTTATTTTTATTTTTAGAAAATTCTAAATTAATTTATGTAGTTATCTAACATCATGTAGAACAAGAATCCATCACTCAAACATCAAGAAAATTGAACGAGCAAAAACCCCTAAATCTCAAAATAATTTTGGCAATAACCTAATTCAAAAGGGGATGATTTTCTTCATGATTCGATCCATAAAACCTGATTCTAAGCATACTATATCATGTATTAATCAAGGGTTCATCATGCTTCTTCATCCTCTTAATTTCGAAAAAATGAAGTTGATGGAATCAAGTTTTTGTTCGGTTCATAACGTAGACGAAGTGCTTACCTTGTCGAATATGATCTCGGAAATAAAATCGATCGGTAGACGGATGACTTGTTGCTCTTGAGAAAGCTTGGATGAACTCTTCAATGGAGGATTTGAGAGAGAAATGAGAGAGAAATTGGGGGGGGGGAGGGTATTGTGTTGAGGGAGAGAGAGGTGATGACTAAGTCTTTTACTATTACATAAAGTGTTAAAAATCTAACAACAAAGGTGATGACTTATTAAGGGGCGTTTGGGTGTGTTTTATTTGTCGGAAAAAATCTCGTTTCCGGGTCTAGAACGACGTTTAAAAAGTTGAGAAATAATTTCTTAGGTAGTTACGTATTCGACGAAATCTAATTCGACCGTTAGATTAAAAATAAATCACATACTCGGAAAACCTAATTCGTTTTTCAAAATTCGATAAAAAGTCGGGATAAGACAGTCTAAAATTCGCCCGAAAAAATCATAAAAACTGACTTTCTCCGGTGAACTCGTAAAGAAAAAAAGTGAATGTAAATCCTGACGGTTTTTCAATCTGAGTTTTCGGACAAAAAATCTATCGGACACAAAAACCCTTATACAATAGTCGTTCGACCGACTTCTAGAATTTATTTTCAGAAACGGATTTCACCGTAAATCTTAGAATCGAAATTCTTAACTTAGGTGTGCAAAGCCTTAATTATTAATTAACTTTTGATTTTAATGACGGAATAATTATGCGGGGTATTACAGAAACTAAAAGATGGCCCACATCTGATGCGATACTCGTTAATCACAAAACCGTGTTGGATTCGATATTTAACTTTGCTTGGGTATTCATTCATTTGAGAATATTTGATTAAAAACCCACCTTATTGTAATTATGAATCCATTGTTGAATTAAAATCTTATTCACCGAGCATGTTTATTGAGTTAAAGTTTAGTTGTTCCATCTCACTGTCCCTTGCATTCTAGCCGATTCAATACCCTAGAAGTTGGGATGTGACATAATGGTATCAGAGCAGGTTATCTGCTCTGAAGCTTAAACTTACCTAAGAATCGAGTCTAGATTTGCATTCTCTATACTCATTTGAGTAATTCTTGAGTTGATTTTAGCATTCTTTGAATTTATTGAGTCAACAATGAGCTAAGCACCCCACCTCATCCGTTTGACAAGTACGAGAAATTTAAAGTTTTCTAAAAGATTGAGGATTCTTAAAAGTTTTATAAAGTTTGCAGTAATTGAATAAAAGAAGGATTTTCGCTAAAGTAAGATAAAAAGGAAATCGAAGAGAGTAAAGAAAATTTTTCCGAGTGAGAATCAAAGTAAAATAACGAGCTATAATGAAAATGATTATTATAAGATATATTTATGAATATATGTGATGAATGTGATGATAGAAATCTTGTCGAGAATGTTTTAGTTTGAATGTTTAAAACATGCAGAATGGATGACAAAATGAATAGAGTGATAAAGCGAGAATACGAGTACATTCAAATAAGTTATCATGAGACGTTAGCCAAATTCTTAGCCCGATTCCACAAAATTTGGCAAACTGTGCAACATCTCGATGTTAGCCCTTTTCGAGGAATGGTGGACTTGACCAATGCTCTCCCAGTCGAATGGCGCAAATGGGCAGTTTCTCTAATGCCTAATCACCTAGGTCGTTAGTATGGTGGATCGTACCAAAACGGAGATCTCAATGGATTTGTTGCAACGATATTTAGCCAATTTATACGATACAGTGCTCCTCCTCCCAGACCATATACCGTGTACCAGACGCAAGACAACTCTACACTACCTTGCGTACCTGCTCCCCATTCTTTGCCGAGTATTACCTCGTCTAGTTCTACTCGACCAGAAGGATTTTACGATCATATGTGAGTTATACCTCCATCCAACGATGAATTAGAAGAATTTATGCGACGGGATAACACTTATGTTCCTTTACAAGCAGTAGCGGAACCTTCCCGACCGACACGTTACGAGGATAGTGACGATGAATTTTCTAATGATCTAGCCGAAGAAATAATCGTAGGATTTAGTCATCTTCAGCGCATATCGAGCACTGGACTTGAATTTCAGCATCCTGCATTTGAAGTACTCGTTTTAAGGCCTGATCAAGAGTTAGAACTCGAACTCAATGGAAGTATTGATGTAGCCGCATATATCTAAAGACTTCAATGTTGTGAAAGTAGTAGCGAAGACGAACCCCCATGGGATGATGTTGATGACGAAACCTTACCTTGGAATGCTTCAATAGTTCATTCTAGTGACCTCGAAAGTAGTGAAGAAGAAGATCCCGGCAAAGAATAATTTCTAAAGTTCGGATCTAGAAAGATGTGGAAGAAATGACGAATGACCTTTAAATTCCGATGTTTTATAGGTAAATTATAATCGAACGTTTAGTCGAAAAGAACGTGGCGTAGATGTTAGGAAATTACAATATGAATGCTATCTTCAAAAGTCCTCAAAAGAGGCCATCTTTGGATGATATAAGAAATGGGTCGTTAGATCGAAAACCTCGTTTATATGCCAAGCATTTTGATAAACGATTGAAGCTAATAGACGAGCTTATATGAGACGATACATTGGGATTAAGAGCAATAAATAAAAAGAGATAAGAATTAAGACGAGAGTTCAAGTTGAGATAAAAGTCTAAAAGTACGTTTGAGTTCAAAAGATAGATGATGCAAGGAATAGTAGTAAGACGGGTATCAAAGTAAAATGTGATAAGTAGTGTTGACGTATAATGAGAAAAGAATTAAGTAAATTATAGAATAATATTTATATGTTCTTGTATTGTGTGCTTAAATATGTATTATCCGTTATAAATATCGCTTGAGAATTTTTCCTTCCCTTTTTAAAAGAAAATTTTGAGAGTCGAGAAGACGCCTTAATCAAATTATTTAAGTATCTTAGTCTCGAGTATTTTATAGAATGCTTCCGAGAGGAAGAAGAAGAAATGTTAAGAATAATGAAGAAGAGGAACATAGGAAACCAATCCCGCCTTCTCAAAATATGGGAGAATCGAGGAACCTTTTTGTTCGACAAAACCCTCTGACCTTAGACAGTAAAGGCAACCCCGCAGAAGCTGAGGACTGGGTTCGTTCTTGTAATACCCTGATTTTATGAGTCTTAATTAATCATCCTAATTATGCTTAAATGTGCCTAAGTGTTTATTAATTGTGTTAATAAATGATTAGGTGCGAAATTATGTGATAAAAATTTTTGAGAAATAAATTTCCTTGTGAAATTACCAAAATACCCCTGAAGGGCAAAAATGAAATTTTCTCTTTTCGGTGAATCAAAACAAAGATGTGAAGAGTTATATGAGCATGAGAATATGAAATAAAGTATGAGTTCGAATTTCGGAGAATTCTGAGACGATTGACTTTTTAATGAATAGTAACTTTGACAGAAAGTCAACTCTTCGTCGACGGACTCCGAATTCAGTCTAATTAGTATCATTGGAATCTAGAATTTATTTTAAGACCGATGATACAAGTTTAAAAAATTTCTTAGATCATTTGAGTTGAGTTTGAAATTTGTTTTCGATGGGAATGAATATGAATAGTAACTTTTTACGTTTTCTTCGTTATTCGGAATTTTGATTCGAAATTTAGATTTTCTGAATCTATGATTTAATTCGTGAGTATTGTGACGAGTTAGATGATGGGAAAATGCCGAGGAGAGATTTCTAGGTTTTTGAGAGTTAATGATTAAAGAGGGAATGTTGTGCATCGGAAAATCTTTTCTTCCGGGGATTTTTATCTGATAAATATTAAAATTCCCTCACCCTCAACAGCTGACATCTCTCCCTCCTCTCCTTATTATTCCTGACTCTCACCTATCTCTCACTCTCCCTCACTCTCTCAATCTCTCGTGATCTCTCTCTCTCACTCTACACTCTCTTTCTCTCCCATCTCTCCCACACACAAACACACACCAAAACCTCCATGGATGCAGTTGTATGGAGCTCAAAAATTCCATGGAAAACCAAGCTAAAATCATCAATCTTTTGGATTCAAGTAAGGGTTCTTGATACTTGCAACATAAAGATCATTTTTAGCTAAGAAAATCATCTCCTTTCTATCCCTCTTTGATTGAGAATTTTGAGTCCTAGAGGAGGAGTTTTGATCTTTAAATCTTCAAGTATGAAATCTTGTTCTTGTATGAATTCCGTGCATGAAATCATGAGAGAAAAATCTTGATCTCCCTTTCTTGTATGTGCTGAAAATTTCCAAGGAAATTGGGGGTTTCCATGCCTTAATCTTGATCGTGGTTTTGATGATTTATTTGAGTCTTATAAATTATTCTAAGTGTGTGAATAATCAATTTGAGAAAATAAGATTCTATGCTCCTAAAATAAGAGTTTTGATTTGTGATCTTAATGATTGATTTGAGGATGTCAATGTTGAATTTGAGTATTATTAAGCATGAAATTGAGACTTTGATTTTGTATTCTTAAGATTTATTGAGAAATTGATGAAAGATAAATGAGATTAAGGATGATTTGAGCATGAACTTGAGATTAAATTGAAGAAATAAATTTCTTGTATTAAAGTATGATAATTTCGAAATATTTATGTGCATGAGAAGTTGCGATTTTTGTGCTCTTGAGTCTAAGATGAGAAATTGTTGATATATGATGATTTTGAGTAGTTTGGATGCATGAGAAATGAGGAAATTAAAGAGTATGAAATTTTGTTTTTTTTTTTTTTAATTTTTTTGATATATATATGTGTATGAAGAATTAATGAGTTTGTGATGATCTTGAGGAGATGATGTTAGAACTAAGAGATTTATGATGATTGATGCATGAGTATGACGAAAAATTGAGGAAAGAAATTATCTTTTTATTTTTCTTGAAAAAGTCGATCAATAAAAATATTTGATATTGAGATTTTGAGATTTTGATGTTTTATTATTTTTGTGATGATCTTATTGTTAAATTAAGATTAAAATAAGCATGCTAGCATTTTCAAGTATGAAAATCTAGTATCAATTGTACAAGAATTAAAAATTTGATACTTATGCTATTTTTAAAGTTAGGATTTCTTGATCCTTATTTTGATGGATGAAATTGATTGAGGATTTATGCAATTGAATATTTTCTAAGCATGATTGAAATTGAATTGGAAGAAAAGGAATCCCTATGCATGTTTTCTTGGAAATTTAGAAAGATAGTGGAAATAAGAATTTGAGGATTTTTGATTGAGATGTTAGATGATGAAATTGATGATGAGTATCAGTTCCTTGATCTATTTAAAGTGAGATGAGAAAGTTTCAATCAAAAATAATAATCCTAGCTCGACTCTTCAAAAATGTCGAACTAGTATGTGAATGAAAGAAAGTGATTTTGAGATTGGATTGATGAGTTGAGCTCAAAATTGGTCTTTCGAAACTAAAAGAGTCGTGGAATTTTTCGTATGCATGAATGTGAGTGATTGATGAAATTTTTCCGAGTTGATTAAAATCTCGTATGCATGAATGTGAGTGATAAAGTTATGATACAAATGAACTTAATATGTGTTTTACAAAATTTAATCTAGAAATCTTTCCAAGATCATTGATAATCGAGAATTTATATAACTATGTGTTGTTTGAGCAAAGATGTTTGATTGAGTGAGTGTTGATTTAAAAAGCTTTCAAAGATTGAAACCTAGCCACGGCTAAAGTCTAGCCAAGGCTGTATTTTTTGTGCAGTAGGTGAACCTAGCCAAGGCTGAGGTCTAGCCGAGGCTAGTCCTCTTGTACAGTCTGCACGGGTAGCCATGGCTGGTAGCTAGCCAAGGCTACACTGTTCTTGATTTCAAGTATGCGGATTTTCTTGTTGAATGAGATTGATGATAATGTTATGAGTGATGGATGTTAATGTTATAAGAAGGCTAATTGATGATCAAGGTGATGTTTGATGTTGATGTTTGTCTGTTGGTTTAGTAATCGAGTTGAGTTATGTAGTCGACGAAGTTCGTTAAGACGAACTAAGAAAGGTTAGAAATCCCGAGTTAAATAGAAATCCGAGTAAATAAGTTTAGATTTTGCTTTTATTCGAGAAATAGAACTCGTCCTTATAAGAATGTTAAATTTATAGCTCTATCGAGCAAGCTTTTAAGTAATTTTGGCATGTGTTCACTGAGTACGAAGTACTCAGCCCTGCATGTTGTTTCTAAAACGTGCAGGTTAGCTCGGATATTTAATTAATGAGTTTCGTGCTTGATGAGACCATATTTTATATGCTATTTCATCCAGATCCTGCCCAAGTTCAGCGATTATCCAGGGGAAGACCCACAAAGGCACTTACAAGATTTCGAGATGACATGCGGAATGGTACCTACTGAGGGGAACCTAGATGAGTATGTGATGCTAATCGCTTTTCCGTTCTCTCTACAAGACGGGGCAAGTGAATGGCTTTACACCTTGCCCGCGGGGAGTGTGAAAACATGGCAAGAGATGCAGCAAAAAATCTTGGAGAAATATTTTCCAGCTGCACGTATTCAGGCAATAAAGAAGAGGATTACTAGCATCAAGATGGGCATTAACGAGTCATTCTATGACTATTGGAACAAATTCAAACTTATGCTTGCAAAATGCCCACAACATCAGATTCCTTAGTACGATTTAGTCAAGTACATTGTGGGAGGACTTCGAATTGGAGAGAAAGCCTTGGTAAATGCAGCTTGCCAAGGAACAATCATGAATAAGCCTCCAACCAAGGTTTTTCAGATCATTGGAGAGATGGCGGAGGAGTCTAGGATGGATGAGGTCGGCGAATTGCCCAAGGCGACAGCAGGAAATCTATCGCAAACTAATGAGAAGATAGATAAGCTAGGCCCACATATGAAGGACAAACACCGATAGGTTTCAAAACCAATAAAGGGAGACAATATGATCAGAATTGTAATACCCGAAACTTTTCTAATGTAATGCCCCGTAAAATCCTTACGTTCTAAAGTTAATTAAATAAATGGCGTTGCACGCCTAAATTTATAATTTTTGAATTCTAAGGCTAATGGTCGAATCCGTTATTAAAAATAAATTACAGAAGTCTGCTAGACGGCTACTGTATTTAGGGTTCGAGCGTACGAAAAATTCTTAGTTTGTAAACTAAGAACGGAAAACCGTTTAATTTTACGTTTACAAAATCGCAATACGAACACGCCGAGAAAGTTTGTTTTTACGTTTTTCCGGACGAAACTTGGACTTGTCGTCCCGAGTTTTTGTCAAAATAAATTTTATAAATTTATTTTCTAATTAAGTTCATACATTAGAATTTTCAAGTCAAATCGAATCGCGACGATTTTTGTACCGAACAACGTTTTTCGTCGTTCGTTTTCCCGTAAGGTCGGATCGCGCCGGAAAAACCCGTAACCCTTTAAAACTCCTCCATGCAGCCGATACACCTCATCTCCCTAGGTGTAAACATGCATGTAATCTTGTTTGACCTAATGACACCTAAACTACACTTTATACATTTTCAACATTTTAATCATTTCAAACAATTACACAAAACCAATCCTTCCATCTCTCTCTCTCACTTTCGGCTGAACCACTCCATTTTCTTCATCTTCTTCACCTTCATTCCTTCCATCCACCATTGAAGACACCTCCAAGAACAAGAAGAAATCACTATAGTTCATCATCCATCCATCAATTCCACTTATTTCTTCATTAATCTTCAAAGTAATCTTATTCTCCACATTTCTATCCAAATAGTTTTCTTTTCTTCTCTTTTTTTTTCTTCATGATCGACTTTTTGGAGGTTTGAAATGGATGAATTGATCTTAGTATAATGAAATTGGATGTATTAGATATGATAATTAGGGATTAAAATTGATCAAAATCAAGAACTTTATCTTTTGTGTAAATGCAGAATTTTTTGGGAACACTACTAGAAAAATGCACATACATAACGCAGCTTTTATAACGGACATTTTGAAACTGCGTTATGTATGTGCGCACTTTTTACAAAGATAACGTAACAACAAATGTCCGTTACGAATGAAGTGTTATCTATGTTATTTGTAACGGTATTTTGTCATACGTTATGTTTGAGTGTTATCTATATTATTTTTTGTAACGTTTTAAGGAACAGTTACAAAAATACGTTATGTATGAAGTCGTTTTTTATAACGGTTTAATAAACCATTAACCTCACCGTTAATAAAAATCAATTTATTTTTTAAATTATTTTATTTGGAATTAATAATTCCTAATTTCTTTAGTCGCATCGCATCTTCTCAGAAACAAAAATTTCACTTCGCTCCCTCTGTTCCCCCTCGCGCCTCGCGCCTCCCTCCTCTTCTCCTTTCTTCACCACCGGCCACCGGAATTTCCCCAAATCACTGCCCCCCTCGTTGGCCATCGATATCTTCAGTCCCACCTCCAAAATTGTACCCTAATTTCGAATCCCCACACCCCAACATCTTTTCCTTCGTGCACCGCCGGCGAGAAATTTGGTCAATTTTCGTCTCCGGCAAGGTCACTGCCCCAACATCGCGAGAAATTGCCCTAATTTTCGACAAATTGTCTTTCTTAAAGGTATGTGAAGATATATGTTATGGTAAATTGCCCTAGTTTTGTCTTTCGACAAATTGCCCTAATCACTGGTTTGCTACTTATCGTGTCTCGATTTGGTATGTGAAGATATATGTTATGGTAAATGTAGCCTTTCTGGTTTGTAGCATTGGCCATTGTTGAGTTAAATTCTATTTTGATAGAGAATTTATCATGCCTTCTGTCATTACCTGTGCAATTGCTGATTTTTCCGGCATGCTGTCTAACGCGTCATGAGCTCATCTCCCACCACCATGATGAGTGAGTCGAACTCGACATCATCCCTTTCAGTTTGTCATAAACTTGCATAATCAGATCAGATCAGATGAGCAGCCCCCCACCCTCAAAATTAAAATGGTTGAAACATCACTTGAGGGACCTCATTTCCCTCTCTGTCTAGACAGTTACATTGAAGTCTAGTGTTTTTCTTAATGATTTTGAATATTGAAACCCCCTGTGTCCCTCCTGCATATCTCTTGAGGTTTTGGAGTTGGACCACTGGTGTGTGTGTGTGTGAGAGAGAGAGAGAGAGAGAGAGAGGAGAGATACTGTAGGATATTCTTCATGGGAACAAATATATCACTGCCTCAAATCCTTAAGCCAACGTTAAAACACACCCAGAATAGATAAACAGGAGCCCTTTGTTTCTCGAATTTTTATTTTTATTTTGCCAGGAAAAAAAATCTATTCTTACCCATGTTTAGAATCTGCAAGAATGGAATGATGGAGGGAATCTGGAGAGTGTCTTGTTGGCATCTCTGAATTCCCTTTCTCTGTATTTTGCTCTTTTTTTTTTGGGTCGAGCAATTTGTAGTCATCACTCGATTTTGTTTATCTTCGAAAACGGCCGTACAGATTGCGGAAAGAAGTTGGAGTAAAGTGTAGAAATTAGTCAAGAAAGGAAGAGAAGTTCTTGCTTGAAACTCTTGTTGTGGGCTTCGTTGCATTAATCAGAAAATGATGGAGCCTGACCACGGGTATGTTTGTTTATTTTTATTTTAGATTTTTAATTTTTTCTTTGGGTTTTATTTTGTGTTCTTCTGCTGTTTGATCATTATATCTCTCTTTGTTAGTTGCTATATGGTTAAGTAGTTTTATGTTAGGATGTGTTTACATGCTTGTGGAGTAGTATGCAGACTCTTGCAAGATCAAAAATTTTGATGTTTTTATTTTTTATTCAATTTAGTGAAATTTATTACTCGTGATTTTCTCGAGGATTCATTTGGAGCATGGAATTTGAACCTTTTTGGTTTTTTATTTTTATTTTTGATATGTAGTTGAGTACCAAAGCTTCCAGTTCTACTGCCTCTTAAAGAATTTGAATTAAAAAAAAAATAATAAATTACTTCGTGGAAGATTTCTAATCAAGATTTCTTATAAAGGCCTTCATTTAGAAATTTTTTAATCTTGATTCTCCACTCAATTTATTAGTATAACAGAACACAGTCTGGCTCTTTTTTTGTTAAAGAATTAATCTATAAAAAACAAATAATTCTTGGTTTGGTTGCAAAGGGAACATGGGGCAAGTGAAGGCCTTTTATTTTAGTAAATCTTAGAAATGTGGCTAATAAATTAAGTTGAGAATATTGTTGTTCCTTGATCTATGTGTCGCAAGATGTCATCATTTTGTTTTTCTCCATTTCTGTAAGCTGGTACAAGTCAGTAAGGGTAATTTTTCTCCAACAGCCTCGGTAAAAGGGTAAGTTTTGTAAAATGGCAAAAAACATTTTACTGTAAAAAAACATACTACTAGCTTATAAAGCAAAATCTCTTTAATTCTAGTATAATACCACTCTTAATTCTGAATCCAATTTTCTTCTCTCTATATTCGAATATCCTCTTTTCTTTATAAAGGACAAAACGTTCGTCCAATTGTAGAGAGAGAGAGAGATGGATCACTGAAATAAAATACCATGATCATCTGAAATAGTACTACATATATGTGTTTTTAGGAGTCGTTGGGACAATAGGTTTTGCAGTCAAATTACACAAGGGAGCGTATACACTTGATGGTTATTCAGCTTACTAGTTTTCTTTTCTGTCTTCATTTATTTTGCTCCTTATTCTTATTTTTAATGTACTTTTATGTCAATCAGTGCCACTGTCGGTGGTTAGTGGAGACTAACTCGGACTCCTTGTGCTCTGTGAACATCGGATTTGGTAAGTTTCTGCGCTATCTTGTTTCATCGTCTGGTTCTTATTATTTTCACTAGTACCATTATGCTCTATTATTTTCCCTCATTATAAGTTGTCCTTTTCTTAAGCAACGCCAAAAAAACTGATGAATATTGCATGCTTGAGCTTCATAAGTATTCTGTATAGTAATAGGTTATATGATATATTTAAGTTTTACCTGCTCCTATTTGATTCTACATACAGGAAAAGTTGTGATTTTTATTTTTATTCTGTTTCTGCATATAGGAAGGTTTGAAGTGCTTTGAGTATTGTCAATGCACAAAAGGGAAGTAAAATGAAAAAAACGAATTGGAAAGTTATAAAGGTTGGCATTCTTTCTACGTAATATATTAATTCTATTACACACTGTGCTTATTTTATTTCTACAATATTATAGGGTCCTATTCAACCTGGTGACAAATAATGTGGATATTTCGTGATGCGATTATGAGGGATATCATCACACGGTTAAAAAATGGCACTCATCTGCCATCATTGGTATTTCCGTTACTATCTTTTTAATCTTTATTGGCTCTGGTTTTGTTTTTGTTTGTCATGGCATTAAAAGAGTTCAGTCAATGAAACTATAAGTGTTTGAACTTTAATTCGATTATTTTCTAATATCATATTATTAGTTATTAATACATTTATCAACTTGTTTGTATTCATAGTTTAAGGATGCCCGTACATATTCGCAAGCGAAGATTGATGAGGTTCATGTGGAATGGGCAAGTTGTGTGATATCGCATGTCTTCAATTGAAACACAAGGTATTGATTGTGTTGAGGTGATGGAGCCTATGATTGCAAGAAATATTCACCAGAAATCCTAGTGATCATTTTGTGTTTTGTGATGGAACTTATGTGTATGGACATGTGTGACATTCAAATGACAATGCATGGATGTTTTGGATGACAATGTATGGATGTTTGTGAATGTTAATGAAATTTTGTTATTCTATATATATACAGGAAAATTGGGAAAAATTATATATATACTGTTAGTGTTATAAAAAATGAAGAAACATAACGCAAAAACAACGTTATGAAAATTCAAAAAAATCGTTATCTATAATTGTACAGGTACCGTTATCTACAACAAAAAATAGCTTTACAAAAAATGCATTAAAAATAACGCAGAAACAATGTTATAAAAAATTGAAAAAATCCGTTACCTATAATGATACGTAACACAGATGAGGTGCATTTCGTAATGGAAAAAATCAATTTTTAATAACGGTAAGAACCGTTATGTAAAATTATAACAATAACGGAGAAAAAACGTTATCTATAAAATATAAACCGTTATGTATAATATTATACATAACGGACATTTATCCGTTATGTATGTGCGCATTATAGATAACACTATTATACGTAACGGTTTTTTGACCACATAGATAACGGAGAAACTGCGTTATGTATGTGCGTTTTTCTAGTAGTGGAAATTGTAGGATTTTTGTTTTTTCTTCTTTTGATCATGGATTCATGCTTAATAGATGTTTAATTAGTGTATGGAATGAAAAGAGATTGAAAGCCCTATGTTGTTATGAAATTCAATTAGGGTTTGAATTATAAATTAGGGGTTTTTGCATGTTAGTTGTTTTTGGAATTGCAAGTGATTAATAGTTGTTATAATAGTTTGATTAGTGAATAAATGATGCTAATTGGAGAATAAAATCAACCCCCTTAACATCTATATAAAACCAGAAATTATAGAATAAATAGGAGTTTATACATGTTTGATATTAAGTGATGATTTGTTAGTTGATTATGTTGCAAATCATATTAGTTGATAATAGAAATTAAATGAGAATTTTCTAAAAATGTTTAATGAAACATAAGAGGCAAAGATCACTTTATAAACTGAGTTATAATGATGTTAAGATATGTTTGCATGCATGAAAATGATTCAAGTTAGATATAGTTTAACGTCGTAAAGTTTGAACAAAAACCGACAACGTTGAAAAATCGCGTAAGAGACGAATATCTAGTTGTAACTGAAAATCAAGAAGTTGGATGAGAATTCTAAGTTGATATTACTGTTTATAATGAAATTTGGAACACATTTTTAGTTGACATCATAAGCGTCCGAGTTAATATAATATGGATTATAGTTGTAATCGAGAACTAGAACGCGTTTGGATTTTCTTTGTTGGTTTAGTACTTGATAGTTGAAATCCGACGTTAGAACGTCGTGCTTTTGAACAAGTTGAGAAGGAGTTTGTCACGTACGGAGGTACGTGATGACTGCTTTAAGAGTCCAGTTTCTAAAAAAGTTGAATACAAGAATTTAAAACGAACCTAAAACGTTATACGGCGAACTTATCAATCAATTAGGGTTTCCACGGCAGTTTTGCGACCCTCGCCGGAAACTGTTATAACATCCAGCTCGTTTATCGGATTTGTGATCCGTAAATTGGAGCGCGAACTAGACTTCCTAAGCTTTCTAATGGTACAGGGCTCACCCCTTGTTTCCAAGTCCTCTGTTCTGGACAGCCTCCAGAGTTACTGGACTGTACAGTGATTTTTCAGTTTCTTGTTTTCTAAGTTGTTTAGTTCACAACTTAGCTTCTTTCAATCGTTTAAGCCATTTTTATCTATCGAACATCTACCTACTGACCCTAAAGTCAAGTACAAGACCTCTAGTGATGGAGACCAGTCGAGACCTTATATCTTATCTTTTCTTTAAAGAAGTAATAAACGAGAAATTCCTTAAATCGTTCAAAGAATTAAAGTAAATCGCCTAAGTTGATTCTTTCCAACTTAGCGTCTCTTAATCTTTAAAGTCGTATTAGGATATCGACTACCATCTCTACTGACCCGAGAGTCGAGTACGAGATCTTCCAAGTTCTAACGAGATTGATACGAGTCTCGTTTCCCGTTTAAGTAAAACGAATCTAGTAAGCGTGCAAATGCCCAAAAGAATAAAATAACTAAATCTTTAATCGATTATCCTTAACAACCCATTTTTAAAGTATGTTCATTTTACGATGAAGGAGGAAGCCAACTGTAGAGAAAGGACGGAAGATCCAAAGTTGGAAGTTTTGCTTATAAGTTCTGTATTTTCAAGGTGGGCTTTTATCTATATCAAATAAAATGTGGGTTTTTCCACAACTCGAAAGTATTATTTATCGCTTTGATAATTGTGTTTTCAAAGTGATAATCTTGGCATAAACTGTTTCAACTATTTTATGTGAGTTCTCTTGTACCTATCTGAGTTAACATTCGTTTTTTCCAGATTTCTGAGTTAACCTTCGGGTTTTCCAGACTTTTAGAGTTAATCTAACCAGGTTAACTAACGATCGGCTCTGAGTTAGCTGCTAAGTGCTTTCCAGAGTTAGTGCACTTTGTAACCTGTGGTGTATGTGATATCCTGTTGAGGGGTACCAGGCCACGGTGAATTAGTTTTGGTCAAGATTGAACATAACATACTCTAAAAATGCTTGCGCAAGCTGCTTTATACAAATCAGTCAGTAAATGTTTAGTAGGCACGGGCCTTTTCAACAAAACCCCGATGCGCTACGGTTATAAAATGCCAGATTATTTATACTTATGACTATGATTTTGGCATCGTGCCCACTAAGTACGTTTGTACTTAGCCCTGCATTGTTTTCTAAATGTGCAGGTTGAAGCGACAGTGAGCGGCGACGGTTGATGTTGAGTTGAAAGATAGGTTGCTTTAGTTAGAACTCTTCCGCTGCAGAACTCTCAATCCTTTGAAACATACCTTTTGGTCAATACACTGTAGTTAAGTCTGTAATTTTGAACTTAGTCTCTTCTGTGTATTTTTGTCGAGTAATCACTGGTGATTAACTCTTCCTTTATTATATTCCAGTCTTGTTCATTGAATGTTTGATGTCATTTATGAATATTTAGTCAGTTAGCCCCCTTCTTCCCTGCTTCTTTAATCCAACCCCAGTCGCACCCCGGCTTCTGCCGTCCCTCGGTATTTGGGGCTGTGATAGAGTGGTAACAGAGCAGTGTTAGTTTTCTGCTCTGCTTCTGAGTCAATCTTCTAGTATGAGTTAGTGTGAGTCATTCTTTCTTAGTATTAGTCATTCCTTCTAGTAATATCACAAGAGTGATATATATATATATATACAAGCCTTCCTTCGAGTAATAATATAGAGTATTCATTTGTACTCTATATCGAGTCTCCTTTCAAGTCGTAAGACACGGTATTTGTGTATACTCTGGATTAGAGTCATCTTTCAAGTATAAGATAAGAGTTAAACTCTAAAGCTAAGATTGAGAACATAGATGTCAACTCAACCGCCCGCTACGTCGACTCAACAAGGAAAAGTGAAAGAATTTTATAATGAGATTTCTTTTAAAAAAAAGGGGGGGAATTTATGAGCAAGTATTCAAAAAATTTAGAATGAGAATGAGTTGTGTTCCGAAATTAAGAATTTTATGGAAGTAAAATTTTTATACTTTATGTGATTGAGTTATAGTACAAGTACTATCTTATGTGATTATTTGCACAATAATTTCTTTCTTTTGAAAATTATTCGGACACCAGAATATAGTTGGATTTTAGGGATTTTCCCGGTTAAATGAGAACGTAGACTTGAAACCTAAGAACTTTCCGGATCTTCGAGAACTTAGACGTTTTTAAGAAACGTTGTTTTGAAATGATTTCGAAAGGAGATCCTTAACGCGAGAAGGACTTTCTATGATGAATGTCACGTGCGCTTAGTGACATGAATAAAGACTCGGCAAAGTTGATCTTTATGTTACAACCCGATAAGAATTTCCTTCGAGGGAAATGAAATAAATAATGTTAAAATAAAGTAAATATGTACGAAAGGAATGAAAGAAACATATAGACGTGTGAGAACAACATGACTCCAAATTATTCGAGAAAAGGTTGAAACAAGAAGGATAAATTGAAATAAACGGAAGAGCCGAATGTTACCTTAGTTGTAAGGGCATGAACAAAGTCCCTTGGAGATGGCTTTGTTTTACTTACTAGGAGCCGTTCAAGTATTCGATTAGCTTAAATTTGTATCTTCCTCTAGAAGATTGAGAATTCTGAGCTAAATTGGAGAGTTTCCAAAGATTTCTTTTAAGAAGTAGTTGTGTGTGCAATTCGAGAAATTGCTACTCGATTTAGAAAAGTACAATCTGTATGAAGTAATCAATAGAGCGAGACAGAAGTTCCATGTGATTGAGGGACTGTTATGTGGACCTGATCAACCCACATAATAAGAAACTCAGTAATATGGGTCTTATGCCCCGCCAGCAAAACCTTTTTAGTACGGCATAAGTGGTTTAAAGAGACGAATGTTACTAACGTATAAGTAACTTATAACGACGTCGTTCCTTTTCTTTTTCGTTTCTTTTTATAGTGCTCGCCTCGTTCGAACCTTGCGAAGAGAATTGTTTTACTATTAGGAGTCAAGCACGAAGCTCGATTAAATTTTCTAACGACCGCTCGTTTTTAGCATTGACAAATAGAACTTGTTCTAAAAAGTTATTCTTAGGATATATTCCATTTCTCTATTGGGAATTTATATTTTTATACTTCTTCCTTGAACAAAGAATACAACACGTATGAGTATTATGATTAGTAAACGACAAAGTCTTTTGTAAATGAATGTTACTTTCGCATAAGTAACATGAACAAAGTATACGTGCTTTGTTTTAGAGAATCGATAAGAAATTTTTCCTTGAGAAAGAGATACGGATTAATGAAAGAAAATAAGGAATTAAAGTAAGAAATTAAAAGAATGAGATAAGAAATGAGAATAAAACCTTGAAATTTTATTTATATATATTGTGAGTACGAGGGCAATTTTTCTGTAAAATTTGCTAGATGACTAAGATAAGTTGTTAGATTAAGTGAGGTAATATTAAAATTGAATAAGGAGTATTCATTTTGTAATTTAAGATTTTCCGTAAGATAAGGTATCATCTTACTGTTACTGATCCGTGTTTCTTAAAACACTTTGTAGGATGACTTCCAGTAGTAACACGGCTTCAGAGAATCAGTCCCCGCCACAATGTACTTGGGCAGATCGGTTATTAGATAAGCATAGAGATTATGAGGCAAACTCGAGACACGACGTAGGACAAAGGATTAGTTACTTCTCATCAGTTTATTATCCAGACCAGCATACTATTCCAGAGAGTCAGGCTATACTTGACTTGGTTAGCTGTCTACCAGAGGAATGGCGTGGTTGGGCACACGACACGGCATGGTACTACCTTGGGATGTTTGACGACGATATAGAGCCAACAGGTAATTACAATGGATTCGCTTTAAAAGTACACAGGTATTTCTTCGAGGGCAGACATATAACATCATACCCAGTTCAGGCGCATCCTCCCTATACTCACTTTCCGGCAGATTTAGAGTCAGAGCACGATGAGATAGGTCCAGAGATGATTGCACAGTTGGAGATCCCTTCAGTGATGGTACCCAGTGAGGGCACAAGGGAATTGGCTACAGAGACAGCGGATGGCCTAGGGTTACCCGCTCCTTTCAGCATGAGCCTTCTATGAGAGTGCAAGGACCATTTCAGTCAGGACCAGAGTTTTTAGACACAGCTGCCCTATTACAGTTTCCATCATCTTACAGACCCCTTGATGAGATTTGCACGGAGTTGGCCAGGGTTCGGGCTGAGTTTGAGGCAGGACCATCCAGAATCCATTCTAGAGAGAAGTATGAGTCATGTTCACTTCCCGACCACCTGCTGCCTCTGAAGAAGCAGGCATCAGTGACCTGCTGGGACTACCCGGTTTCAGACTCAGAGATGACAGTTTTAGATGTGCCTGCCCCACCATCACTTACACTTGCAGACGACACTACTTTGAGGGTCGATGAGGCACTTCAGTTTACTTTCGGTTCAGAGTCAGACTATGAGGACCCGGATGAGGATCCGGAAGAGGACACTGATGAGGATTCGGATGAGAATCCGGACAAGGACCCTGAGGAGGATTAGGCCATGGTGGGCATTAGTGACTCGACCGTAGTTTGTTAAGCTAGGCGTCAGAGACGCATAGTAGTATAGTATCCTTTAGTTGTACATAGTCGGATCAGTAACTAGATAATTTTGTAGAACTCCAACGGATACAAATATTTTATGAATCGTTTCCGTTCTAGTACTTCCAATAGTACAGTAATGCAATATGTTAGTGCATTCTGTACACATAGGCAGTTAGTCTAGTTTAGACTCGTTGTAGTCTAAGTTTTGTATAAGTCCTTGTTAAAGGCAAAACTAACATAATCTTTTGATGTATATTTATACTATACATGACCCATTAGCGGGTTTTAGTCACAAGAAGTTTCATATGAATCGTATAACTAAACTAGAATATTAAACAAAACTCGTGTAACGAGAGTTTAATTTAACCTTGAAGGTTAAAAGTTGAGAGAAATAGAGTCAAAGATAATTTGTTATTCTAATTTATGTGAAAGTATTAAGTGGGGAAAGAAAAGGGTTAGTGAGAAAACGAAGGCTTAGAAACAAGTGCTAATAAGAAAAATTTTGTATCTTACAGTCTTAAAAATGTCGCTGAGAGCTGTTAACGATCGAAGAGGACCTGATAGTCCTAGAGAGTCTGATAGAGGTCAAGAACAACGTATAAGAGAGGAAAGACAAAAACACCCAAAAACCTTTTCACTTCCCCTATCTCCTCAACGTCATAGCATTGAGGATTTATTCTTCGGAAGCAACCACCATTTTTCGATGGATCAGGTAATCCGAGTGAGGCCGAGCAATGGATACATACTATAGAAAGAATCTTTGAACCAATTAGACTTAGTGATGAAGAGCGCCTAGCATGTGCTGGGTATCAGCTATCAGGACCAGCTAAATATTGGTGGAAGACTAGCCAGAGAATTATACCGGTAGAACAAACGGCTCTAACCACTTGGAATGATTTTAAGGTGGCATATTATGATAAGTATGTATACAACCAAGTGAAAACTGAAGAAAAAATAGAAAGGAAAATTCAGGGAGAACTTAAGTACGAACTGGGAAAGGCAGTAGCCAGACAAGAGGGACTGAGTTATGCAGAACTACTAGAACGAGTCCGTGAAATAGAGGCATTAGTACCTAATAAAGGAAAGATGGTAAAATCCACACCAGCACCAAACCAAACTTCAACCCAAAATCGTCCCAACAATAATATCAATGATAAAGGAAAAAGGAAATGGGAAGGGAGTAGTAGTAATTGTTACCAGTGCTGCAACAAGCAAGGAAAACAGAATAGCGCTCGGCAGGGTTTCCACCAACCAGGGAAAGGAAGTAACTGATGGTCCCGATACGAGTTACTGGTGTATGGGGGGGGGGGGAATACACCAGTTAGGATTTTTCAACTTTCGAAAAACTTAACACTTGAAATCAACTTCAACTGAGTAAAAGGACTCAGTTGGGATCTCACAGCTGAGTAAGCAACCTCAGCTGGAAGAGTGGTGCTGTGCGGAATGTGGTGGAAAATGAACTCGTAAAAACAAACTTACGCTTTTATGCACGGTTGGTCAAAACCAAAACTGTTGATGTGAAAGTATGCAGATTGTATGCGGTTAGTTTGTCAGTTGAGATATGAAAAAAAATGACTGAACACAAATAAACACGACACACAAGATTTACGTGGTTCGGAGAGAACTCCTATGTCCACGGGGAGATGTGAGTCCACATACCTCAGTCCAAGTTCTTCTGGACAGTTCCACTCAGCTTACGCGGGCTGAGCAACCGTTACAGTTTAGTTTCCGGGCACTAAACAGCCTAAGTCAAGTTTGCGGGTACTTGACGACCTGACTACTCAATTACAGGAAGAGTAAGGTCCTAGCACACTTTTTAGGGTGTGAGAATGGGTAGGATTTCAAACTACAGCTCGATCACGAATGAGAGCTGGATCTAAGGCTTGAACGAATAAACACTCAACCTAAGATCAAAAACAGTTTCGATCTCTAGGAACCCTCAGCTACTAATGTTCTCTCAAATTGGAACTCTCAGCTGCTGATGCTCTTAGATGATGATTTTGCAGATTTGCTTTTTGCTTTGATTTCTCTCAAGAAAGCTCTTGAATTTTTCGTCGTCTCTGTGTCTATCTCTCTCGAATGAGAGAATGCCTCTATTTATAGGCGGAGAGAATCAACTAGCCGTTGGAGGAGCAGTTGATCTCTGATCGGTTGAAAGCAATGGCTTGTCTCTCATCTCTGCAGACTTTCCCGATATGGTATCTGTGCTCTTCTGCTTTCCATCTGAGACAGCCTTGTGTTGGGCCAGATGGGGTAATGACTGAACGGTCAAACCCTCATGTGACTTCCTTTTGAAATTCAAATCTTTGACAGTCAACTTCGGTTTGTCGGTTGAAAGTCTTGACCTTCGTCTGAGTGATCTTCAGTTGATGTTCCGATCTGTCGAGCTCTCAGCTGACTTTGAACTTCAAACAGTTGAACTCCTTGTACGGATTCTATAACTGAGGTTCTGAAACTGAACCCTCAGTTGTCTTCCACTTCTTTACTCAGTTGGGTTTGAACCCTCAGATGATTTCCTTTTCATCTGATGTTCTCTTCCTCTCTGTGGCTTCTCATCTGATGAACCCTCAGTTGGTTTCCTTCTCAACTGATGTTCTGGAGACTTCCCCTTGTTTGCATCTGAACAAATGAACTCTAAGTTGTCTTTCTTCACAACTGATGTTCTGTCTGAGTGACGCCTTGTTGCCATCTTCAGCTGGAGACCTGTAAAGATAAAATCTTAACTTTGCTCAAACAGCGAGCCTAAATTCTAACATTAGGTTCTGGCAACATCTACTCGGTTGGGGTCAGTCGGTTTTGGAATTCATCAAAACTTATACTAATAAATTTCCCAACAATTTTCCCCTTTTTGATGATGCCAAAACCACTTATAACTTGAAACCACTACTGATCTAAACCTTACTAACTTATCTAAAATCTCAGCTGAAATTCTAGACAATCTATAAGATAAAACATCAAAGGGTTAGCACAGTTATAACATGAAATTGAAAGACTTTGTGATTCAGAGCTTGGACAATGAGGAATTGTTCATCAAGGTGAATCGTATAACTGAATAGTTTTCATTACAACTGATTGTTACAAAAGATAAACTCAAAAAACAAAAAAAATTACAACAGTTGCTAGAAAACTAACTGAGCTAGTATTGTAGCCCATACTTGCCAAAAATCCTTACAAAAATTTCCCTCTTAGCAGGTGACTCCTTGGAGATGTCCACTCCATGCTCCTTGCAGACCTGCCTCGCCTCAGATGCAATCTTCTGACGGTTCGGGTTGCTGGAATCCGAGAGAAGAGGTGGCCGATAAGTAACCCTCTTGGGAACTGGAACAGTGTTCAAGTCCAGGTTGGCGTCAATCATGGCCCTCTTGAATTGACTGAACATGCCCGGGTCACCTGAGTGCAACTCAGTCAGCGCCTCTTTGAACGCTCTCCTTGGGTCGTCAGTTGCGTAAACCTTCCTGTAATAGAAGTCGTTCACGAACTCCTGCTTGAACATCTCCCAATCCTCATTTCACTCGATCGGCATCCACTTGTCATTATGCCTGAACCGACTCTCAATCTTGGACTTTAGAGGCAACCTTTGTTGCTTCAACCGAGCTTCCGCCTTTGATTGGATTTTGTTGATGCGGCGTCGGCTGCGGGATGCAACGTTGCGGTCTAGGTTCTGAGAAACCTTCTTTAGCTCAACCTCAAACTGGTTCACCCTCCTCGCCTGGCTGGCGGCAAACTTTCTGATCCAGCTCGGGTTCATGTAGTCCTTCTCCTCTACATCCATAGCCTTGGCCGCTGCAATGCACTCTTCGGTTGTTATCCCGTCGAGTTCAGAATCCAGCTCGGCTGCGATCTCGGCTATGGAGCTGTAGGAAACTCCAATCTTCTTTGCCTGCTCCAAGTCCTTTGACATTTCGGCTCCACCAACTTCAGTTGACTTGGCAGCAGCAGACTTCCTTTTCCTCAGCTGAGATTTGGATGGTTGAGCAGCTGGCACTCCTTCTTCTTGGGTCTCTTCTTCTTCCTGTGCTTCACCCTCCTTCTCCTTCTCTTCCCCCTTTTTGGCATCAGCAACAAGGCTTGCTACTGAACCGTCCAGAGAGTTGAGTTTGGCCTCGGTGGATTGAACACGGTTGAAGAGTTCATCGACCGCACACTCCAGTTCGATCTTCTTCGCCAGTTCGGAGTCCTGGCGCTCTTGTTCTGCCTTCTTCAAGACAGAGAGGTTGTCGTTGACCTCTGTCTGAAATGCAACGAACTCAGCCCAACGCGACTCGAACCGGGACTCCCATTCAGCATCCTGCGTCTGTTGGGACTTGGCCAGATTTGAGTCAGCCAAGGACTTGAAGACATTCACTTCCGACTTCAAGCCCAACAGAGTGGATTTCAGCTCCGACACTTCCTGACTGGTGGAGGAGGAGAGATCATTCATCTTCATCTTCAGCTCGGCATTCTCCTCCATCAGTTGATGGTACTTCACTTCTTGAGCTGCCAACTCCCTCAGCTGGTCATCTTGTTGGTGCTGGAGGTTGGCGAGCAGCTCGGTCCTCAACTGGTTTACCCTCTCAGCCATTAGCTCGCAGATTTGTTCTGTTGAAGGAGCGAGCTGAGCAGCTGGAGAGGCTTGAGCAGACTGAGCTAGAGGCTCAGCTGTGACCATGGCTTGACGGTTTGCCAGGTACAGCTTCAGGTTCTCATCCTCTTCTTTTGCGGCGGCGGTTGCTGCATCGACATCTTCAAGGAAGTCGGCTGATTTCACCAACATGCTGTCAAGGAAGTCGACACACTCCTTTCCAGCTGCCTCCCTTGTGTCCTTCCCTTCAGCCAGACTCTGGTCCAAGCGTCTAGTGAGCAGCGCGATCCGGTTGTTGTACGCCACCTCCAAGTTGGAATAGTTGAAGTAGGCTCGGATGCGGGACTCGTCAGACTTCAGCCTGTCCCAGCTCAGTACCCTGATCGTGTCTTCCTTGACATACCACTGGCTAAAGATCAGGTGGAACTGGTACAGTAGCTCGGTTCCCAGTGTGGCGAAGATGGGCATGTCGCGAGCCGCAGGGAATAGACCCAACAGCTTTTGAAAGCAGTAGGCCACCCTGCCTTCGTGCTCGTCAGCAACAGCCTGCAGGTCCTCTGCTTCGTTGATCGGGGACGGGGTGAGATTGTATGGTTCAGGTTCAAGAGGTTCATCGATGTTGGCCAAAGAGTCGGTCACAACATCGGTATCGAGCTGAGAGCTCGGAATTTGGGATTCAGTTGGGGAACGGGGTGGAATGGTTTCCTCAACATCGGCCGAAGGAGAGGTCACGATGTTGGCATCGAGCTGAGAGCTCAGAATTTCTGGCTCGGTTTGGGTAGAGAGAGCAAAAGGCTCTGGGGGCGGTACAGCATTCACTCCAGCTGTGGGGGAGGTGGTAGCATCTTCGAGGTCCTCAGATGAGGAGGATGCATCCGACGTCTCCATGCCCTCAGCCTCATCAGCTCCGGGGCCTCGAGGTGCGATCTCGAATGATGCGGCCTCAGCTGAGCGGCTAGATTCGGTATGCTCCTCAGCAGGTGTGGATTCGACTTGCGCTCCCTCCTCGTCTAGAGTTTGTTCCTCAGCTGGAACCTCAACTGGCTCATCAGCTGCTGACTCGTCAGCTGGAACATCAGTTGGCTCATCAGCTGGCACCTCAGCTGCCTTCTTGATTGTCTTCTTGAACCTTACCCTTAACTTTTTCTGGGCAGGTTCATCAGTCGACTCCTTCTCAACGTCAGCTCGGCGACGTGAGGCTTTGGATTTTGTGGGGCGAGCAGCAGCTTGTTCCCCCTCAGCTGTTGACTCAGCTGGCCTTCCCGACTCCCTCTTATCCTTGGGAGTGTAGACACTCCTCAGCACCTCTTGTGCCTTCTTAGCTGTCGGGAATAGCAACAGCTTCTTCAGCGGCGTCTCCTCGCAGTCAGCCCAGACCATGTTGCGGTCCTTTGTTGCGAGGAGGATGAGGGCGGAGATTTTGCAGCCGAAGTTGAGCGTGCCCTTCACACTCAGCAGCTTCTCTCCAGACTCGGTCGTAGTCTTAGAGATCTTTGACTTCTCCATCACCAACTGGTTCAGAAAATATTGGAACCAGTTGATTTGGTGTTGGTGCTCCAGGGCCAACAGCAGTTTCAACTTAGGTCGGCTGATGTCGCCGAAAGCACCACTGTATCCGAACACGACCTTCGACACGGCGTCGAACAGCAGGCGGTGTTCAGGCTTCAGCTTAGTCCTTTGCATGTTGCTCCTCAACCGCTCTGGCTCGATCAGAGCATTCTGTAGAAATTCATCAGCCTGGTCGTCGGTAATATTCTCCAGGAACTCGGTGGCGGTGTGGTTGATTGGTATGATGTATCGGAGGACATCAGACACGTCGATGGAGAAGGAGACACGACGTATTGTCCTTGCCAGAACATCCCTTTGTCAGCAGGACACCGTCGTAGAAACTCCCTCTGAACCGTCAAAGGGGCGAACAAGATTGACGTAGAATTCTCCGACTTGACGCCTGAGCAAGTGAGAGGGGCAGAGCTTGGCCCATTCCAGAAGTCTTAGAAGATCACACAGCATCTTGAACCGGGCTTCAGGAAGAGGTTTGGTGAAGATGTCAGCTCTCTGAATCTCAGTTGGGATCTTCTCCATGGACACATCCTTCTTCTCTATATGGTCTCGGATGAAATGATGACGAATATCGATATGCTTAGTCCGAGAGTGGTGAACCGGGTTTAGAGAGATAGCTATGGCACTCGAGCTATCACAATGAATGGGAACCTGTCCAGTTGAGACTTCATAATCTCTCAGCTGCTGCTTTAGTCACAATACTTGCATGCAGCAGCTTCCGGCAGCCATGTACTCTGACTCGGTTGTCGAAGTAGCAACACACGCTTGTTTCTTGGAGAACCATGAAACTAGCTTGCTTCCCATGAACTGACAGTGTCCAGAAGTAGACTTCCTATCCAATCGATCTCCTGCTAGGTCTGCATCTGAGTATCCAGTCAGCTGGATATTGTCGTTAGTTGGGTACCACAACCCAACATTGACAGTTCCCTTCAGATATTTAATGATGTTCTTTGCTGCCAACATGTGTGCTTCTCTTGGTTGGACTTGAAAACGAGCACACACTCCAACTGCGTATGAAATGTCTGGTCGGCTGGCAGTTAGATAGAGCAGCAAACCGATGATCCCTCTGTACTGGCTGGCATCAATGAGCTTTCCCTCAGCTCCTGGTTCGATCTTCCAGTTCGTGTTCATAGGGATCTTCGTTGTCTTACTTGTCAGTAATCCGAACTTGGTGATGAGCTCCCTTGTATATTTGGAGTGGTTGATGAAAATCCAAGGAAATAATTCATCTCGCCCATCATTGACATCTCGAACTTTTCCTTCATAAGATCGGAGAATTTCTTGCACAACTCCTCCGACTTGGACCCGAAAATGATATCATCGACATAAATTTGCACGACAAGTATATCTTCTCCAACTTTGATGGTGAACAGAGTTTTATCAACTGAACCTCGTTTGAACCCCGAGTCCAGAAGAAATCCACAAAGAGTGTCATACCATGCTCTTGGTGCTTGCTTTAGACCATAGATAGCTTTCTTCAGCTTGTACACTCTTCCATCTCCAGTCTCAAAACCAGGAGGCTGTTCAACATATACATCTTCTTTTATATCTCCATTGAGGAATGCACACTTCACATCCATCTGATATACTTTGAACTTGTGATGTGCGGCATAAGCTAGAAAGATCCGGATGGCTTCAAGCCTTGCAACTGGTGCAAAGGAATCTTCAAAGTCAATTCCTTCTTGTTGGCAGTACCCTTGAGCTACCAACCTTGCTTTATTCCTCACAATGAATCCAATGGCGTCTCTCTTGTTTTTGAAAATCCACTTTAGTCCAATCACCTTGACACCATTTGGTCTTTCTACCAACTCCCATACACAGTTGCGTAGAAACTCATTCAATTCTTCTTGCATGGCTGTTGTCCAGTGGACACAATTGAGAGCTTCCCCAACATTCTTCGGTTCTGGAACATCAACTACATAGCAAGAAATCATGGCAACATCTCCAGCTTGCTCGAACTCCTCTAGAACTGCCAATTCCTCAGCATATTGGGCATAAGTGTTGGATTCTTCCTCGGTTGATTCTGGATTTGCAACTCTGCTCTGCGTGCGCACACCTTCGGTTGGATCTCCGATGATGTTGTTGGTGGAATGAACTTCATACCATCTTCGGTTGCGTCTTCCTTCTTCTTCCAACTGTGGCTGTTCAGAAATCTGAGTTGGAGTCTTCAGAACTGGTGATTGATCAGCTGTTGAGTCTGGATCCTCAACATTTACAATAGTTTGAACTGAGCTCGGTTGGGCATCGGATGCTGATGTAGTTGGAGGGACATCAGCTGAAGTTCCCCCTTGAGATGTGCTGGGGTCTTCGCATTCATCTTCAGATGAGTATGGGTCCTCATCCTCAGTTGCCCATATGAGAGGTTCAGCTCTGTTCTTCTCCCGAAGTGCTTGCGATCTGGTGAGAACTGGTAGAACAGCTGGATCCGCGTGTTGTTCCTTTACTTGTTCCCTGCACTCAAAGGTAGATTCATCAAAACTAACATGAGGTGTTATTTCCACAACACGAGAGCTGTTGTTGAAAACTCTATATGCCTTGATCCGAGCTGCATATCCAAGAAATATGCCTTTCGAAGCTTTTGCATCAAAAGTTTTCAACTGAGTCTTCCCATTGTTGTGAATATAACACTTAGATCCAAAAACACGAAAATAGGAAATATCTGACTTTCTGCGTCTGCACAGCTCGTAGGGCGTTTTTCCCAACCGCTTGGTGAGATGAGATCGATTCTGTGTGTAGCATGCTGTGTTGATCACTTCAGCCCAAAATCTCTTAGGCAGTGCTGAGCTCGCTAACATGGATGTGGCTGCATCCTTCAGAGTTCTATTTCTTCGTTCAGCTACGCCATTCTGTTGTGGATTACGTGCGGCTGATGTCTGGTGGGTTATGCCATTCTTTTCGCAATACTCAACGATGGTTTCATTTAGAAACTCCGTTCCACGATCTGATCGGATAGATATGATCTTCATCTCTTGTTGGTTCGATATCCGATCCATCAGCTTGAGCAGCTCATCTCGGGTCTCACTTTTGTAGCGCATGAAGATGGTCCACGTATATCTTGAGTAGTCATCAGTTACAACCAAAGAATATTCGTTTCCATTAATACTTTTTGGTGTAACTGGCCCGAAGAGATCCATGTGGATCAGCTGTAACACTCGGTCAGTTGAAGGAGTTGTCTTCAACCGGAAGGAGGACCTAGCGAGCTTTCCTAGATGGCATGCACTGCAGATGTGTGTTGTTGAAAACACCCGGTTAGGTATGCCTCTTGCATGTTCTTGTCTGGCGAGTCGGTTCATCGTCTTGAAGTTCAGATGGTTGAGCCTTTTGTGCCACAGCCAGCTCACATCCGAACTGCTCTTTGATAACAGGCAAGTGTCGGGGAGGCTGCTGTTCCAGTCAGTGTAGTACACATTCCCGGTTGGGGATCGATTTCCCAACAATATCACCTGCTTTGATCCGACATCTTTCACCCTGCAACCCTGTGCATTAAACTTGACAGAGAAACCATTATCACAGAATTGGCTGATGGAGAGCAAGTTATGCTTCAATCCATCAACATAAGAGACATTAGAAATTAAAACATGATTGGTTTCAAGGGTACCGTAACCTCTGGTATAACCTTTTGAGTTATCACCAAAAGTAACTGATGGACCTTCTTTCTCCACGAAACTTCCAAGTAAATCCTTCAGATTTGTCATGTGTTTCGAGCATCCACTATCCATCACCCACATTGTTGTAGACGCCTTCTTCTTCCTCAGCTGTTTCTCCTGTACCTGCAAGGAGAAACTCGCTTAGGTCCCCAATTTCAGTTGGGTCCTGGAGGGTTAGAACCAGTTCCTGCTGGAACCGTGCGTCGCTTTTCCCTGTAAACTCGGATGGATTTATCATTCCAAATTACTTTTCCTTCATCATCAACTATAACAACACCTCAGTTATCCTTAGGCTTGTCGTTAGTAGTGATGTTCTGTTTCTTAGGAGGAGTTGGATTTCTCCCATGTTGGGCTTTAGGAGGTGAGGCTTTCCCCCTGTTTTGATGGCGATTCTTATCCTGTTGAGTTTGTCTGTGAGGTCGGACGCCATTGTGGAATCTTCTTGGCTGATTCTGATTCCATTGCCCTGGCTGTTGACGATAGCTGTTCATGCCTGGATGTTGATTCATGTTGTGGCATGAGTAACCATAGCTGTTGTAACTGTTCCACATTGGTTGACTCTGTTGGAACCTCTGGTTGTTGTGGTGATGGAATCGTTGTTGATTCTGTCGGTTGAAGCTTCGTCGGTTCTGTTGGTTCCATCTCTGCTGTGGTTGGTTTGTTGGTCGATTATCACGTCGGTTCTGAGCTTGGTTATGTTGTCGATTTTGAGCTCGGTTCTGATTGCAACTCCGACGTCTCCGGTTCCTCCGTTGAGTCTTGGAACATTCCCCCTCGGTTGTAGACTCCACCGACTGTTTTGTTGGTGCTCCATCTGCAGTTCCTTTGCCTTTTTCTCAGCCACAGTTGCCTTTGTCGATTGTGATGGTGTTTGTTCAGTTGCAGACACAACTGTGTTAGGTTTGGCAACCATGACTTCCTCAGCCTTGGTGAAGGTAGCTAGTGGAATTCCAGTGTCCTTTGCCACGTCGTATCCGAGTCCAGACACATCATCCGTTTGCCGTCTGTATCTGATGAGATTCTTGATGATCTCGGATGACTGATATAGCTTTGTCAAGTTGTCCTTCTCAGTTTGAAGATCCTTGAGAAGAACAGCTATATGCTCGGTCTGGGTATCTGATGTCTTCATCAGCTGGTCGATCTGAGCCTCTTGCTTGTTCAACTGTTCGTTCTGTGCCTTGATCTGTTCTTTCAACTGTTCATCGGTTGAAGCCTCAGTTTGGTTGGCTGTACTCAGTTGACTTGTCAACTGGTCAATTTCTTCAGCTTGTCTCTTGATCAGATCGTCCTTTTCGGTTAACGAATCTTCAATCTTGGCGAACTGGGCTTGAAGACTCTTAAACTCAACCGACTGCTGATGCAGTTCCTCACTGAGTTCTTGAAAATCATTCCAGGAGGGTTCCAACTCATCGCTCAAAGATTCCTGCATGTTAGAAGTATTGGAAGAATTTAAGCGAGCAGGATTAGATTGTACCTCAATATCATCTTGGTCGGTTCCAAGTGCCATGAGGCATTGATCCGGACTGATGACTTTGTTGGTAGAGGTCAGATCATCCAAATCTTCAGTGTCTGTGAAGATGTCCATATCGTCAGCTGCCTCTTCTGCTACCATGGCCTTGTTCTTTGCAGTTTGCTTGGCCCTCAGTGCTTCTCTTTCCTTCTTTGAGAGGTCTGGGCAGTCAGCTTTGAAGTGTCCTTCCTTGCCACATTCGAAGCATCCATTGGTGATTGGCTTTGAACTGTCTCGAGTTCGGTTTGATTTATAGAAACGTTTATATTTGCCGAACCGAGTGTCCATGTCGGCTAGTTTCTTTGACAGCGCTGCAATGTTCTGTTGCAGTTCCTCTCTACTCGACTCCTTTGCAGTCGTGTCAGCCGATCTTGTTGGCCTTGACGATCTTGATTTTGAGTAGTCAGCTCGGAGGGCAACTGACTTTGATGCTGAGCCGACATCCTCAATTCTATTTGTCTGACTTGAGGGCTGCGACCTCCTTCTGTTGACCTTATACTCATTTCCTTTCAAGATTGAGAACAATCTTTCAGTTCCCATTTCACCAAGGTCAGCTCGGCTCTCGTGGATATTTGTGAAAGTATCCCACTCAGCCGGTAGAGCTTGCAACACTTTGAGGTTTATTTCTCTTAGAGTGTATTTTCCTTTCCGTTCTTCTGATGATGTCCATAAACCGGAGCTCTAGCTGATCGATAGTCTCATCAGGTCGCAGACTGAAATTGTCGAAACCTTGACATGCATGCGAGAACTTATTTTCCTTCGTCTCGTCGCTTCCTTCACTTAGCGAAGCTAGGATGTCCCACATCTCTTTTGCAGTCTCACACTCCTCTATCTAGGGCAGATAATCTTGTCCAACCGTGGACATTATTGTGCTCTGAGCCCAGATATCCAGCTGGCTCACCTTGGCCTCTTCAGGAGTGTAGTCTTCTGGCTGTTTCTCCACATACTCCACCACTGCATCTCCATCGTTGGGATTTGTGGGAGTGCGAAGTATTCTGTCTCGTATGACGATTGGTCCAGATGTGAGAACTTGTTGCATCCTATGATGCTTTGACAGAAGGATCTTCTTCATTCGAGTTCTCCATGATGTATAATTGACTACAGAGAACATGACTATGATCTTGTCCTTGACATCCATCTGAAAAATAAAAAACAGGACAAGAAAATGCGAGCAAGTATGCACTAGCGTGAAAAGATCTGTTCAGTTGAGCACTGAAATAAAATTCTCAAATTCACACCTCGTGAAACAGAGTCAGCAATCTTTTGAACCACTGCTCTGATACCAGTTGATGGTCCCGATACGAGTTACTGGTGTATGGGGGGGGGGGAATACACCAGTTAGGATTTTTCAACTTTCGAAAAACTTAACACTTGAAATCAACTTCAACTGAGTAAAAGGACTCAGTTGGGATCTCACAGCTGAGTAAGCAACCTCAGCTGGAAGAGTGGTGCTGTGCGGAATGTGGTGGAAAATGAACTCGTAAAAATAAACTTACGCTTTTATGCACGGTTGGTCAAAACCAAAACTGTTGATGTGAAAGTATGCAGATTGTATGCGATTAGTTTGTCAGTTGAGATATGAAAAAAAATGACTGAACACAAATAAACACGACACACAAGATTTACGTGGTTCGGAGAGAACTCCTACGTCCACGGGGAGATGTGAGTCCACACACCTCAGTCCAAGTTCTTCTGGACAGTTCCACTCAGCTTACGCGGGCTGAGCAACTGTTACAGTTTAGTTTCCGGGCACTAAACAGCCTAAGTCAAGTTTGCTGGTACTTGACGACCTGACTACTTAATTACAGGAAGAGTAAGGTCCTAGCACACTTTTTAAGGTGTGAGAATGGGTAGGATTTCAAACTACAGCTCGATCACGAATGAGAGATGGATCTAAGGCTTGAACGAATAAACACTCAACCTAAGATCAAAAACAGTTTCGATCTCTAGGAACCCTCAGCTACTAATGTTCTCTCAAATTGGAACTCTCAGCTGCTGATGCTCTTAGATGATGATTTTGCAGATTTGCTTTTTGCTTTGATTTCTCTCGAGAAAGCTCTTGAATTTTTCGTCGTCTCTGTGTCTATCTCTCTCAAATGAGAGAATGCCTCTATTTATAGGCGGAGAGAATCAACTAGCCGTTGGAGGAGCAGTTGATCTCTGATCGGTTGAAAGCAATGGCTTGTCTCTCATCTTTGCAGACTTTCCCGATATGGCATCTGTGCTCTTCTGCTTTCCATCTGAGACAGCCTTGTGTTGGGCCAGATGGGGTAATGACTGAATGGTCAAACCCTCATGTGACTTCCTTTTGAAATTCAAATCTTTGACAGTCAACTTTGGTTTGTCGGTTGAAAGTCTTGACCTTCGTCTGAGTGATCTTCAGTTGATGTTCCGATCTGTCGAGCTCTCAGCTGACTTTGAACTTCAAACAGTTGAACTCCTTGTACGGATTCTATAACTGAGGTTCTGAAACTGAACCCTCAGTTGTCTTCCACTTCTTTACTCAGTTGGGTTTGAACCCTCAGATGATTTCCTTTTCATCTGATGTTCTCTTCCTCTCTGTTGCTTCTCATCTGATGAACCCTTAGTTGGTTTCCTTCTCAACTGATGTTCTGGAGACTTCCCCTTGTTTGCATCTGAACAAATGAACTCTCAGTTGTCTTTCTTCACAACTGATGTTCTGTCTGAGTGACGCCTTGTTGCCATCTTCAGCTGAAGACCTGTAAAGATAAAATCTTAACTTTGCTCAAACAGCGAGCCTAAATTCTAACATTAGGTTCTGGCAACATCTACTCGGTTGGGGTCAGTCGGTTTTGGAATTCATCAAAACTTATACTAATAAATTTCCCAACAGTAACTATGGAAAGAAAGTAGGACAAACGAGTAAACCGTAGAAAAATGAACAATCCAGTCAAGGCAAGAGAAGCCATCTACTAGGATAGCTGCAAGGGCAGCCAAGGAACAGTAACCAAGGAAAAATCACTAATCCAGATTACCCTAAGTGTAATAAGGAACACCCTGGTGTTTGTTTAGCAAAAACTAGTGTTTGCTTCAACTGTGGACGTAAGGGGCATGTTAAGAGGGATTGTCCTGAGCCGTGGCAAGCAGTAGAACATAAACGAGAATTTTCTACTTGTTCTAGATGTGGTAAGAAGCATGAGGGTGCGTGTTTGGCAAACACGGATAAATGTTTTAATTGTGGGCAGACGGGGCATATAAGGAGGAGTTGTCCGACGCTGCTCTGGACGGCAAAACCAAATCAGTACGGCCAGCTTCAACCATCAAATACCATTCAAGTCCAGTTACAGCCACAACTGATGCAATCACAACAGAATGCGAACGCATACATGATTAGGCAGGAGAGACTTAATGAAAAAAAGGGAGATCTGGCAGGTATTGGACGAACCTTATAAATTACCCTGTCAAAATTGTTGACCCAGACTAGAACTTTACACCAGTTTTCCAGTACCTTTTAACTATACTAAAGCGTTATATTCATTTGACTAGTACCCTCTGGCACTATAGGATTAAGACTAGAACGCTGTAATCTTGAAATCAGAACAACTACGCTTTAGGGAGTATTGATGACCTCAGAGAGTTAACCCCTTAGTTTCATTAAGCAATCGATTGGGAAGTAATAAAATGCACTATATATATATAAATTTAGGAAAAGACTAGTTGTTTGAGAATTACCACGATTCTCGACAACGAGAGAAAAATCTCTTTTTAAAAAAAAAATAAAAAATCCTAAATAGAGAACCTACAGAATTATATGAAATATTATCCGATTTATCACCAGATTGACGCGTAGGTTTCACGATCGACTTAGAACTACAAGTAGCTCCCAAATTAAAGGTTTTATGTAGAATGGTATCAAAGGAGTTAGAGGAGCTTAAGATCCAACTGCAAGAGTTGTTAGATGACGATTTCTTTAGACAAACGTTTTCTCCATGGAAAATATTTTAGATGTTCATCATCAAAGAAAGATGATTCTGCAAGAAGGTATATAGGCTGTCAAAAGTTAAATAGAGATAACCCTTAAGAGTAAGTATCCTTTAACGAGAATAGAAGACCCCTGATAAACTTAAAAAGGGAACAAGTACAATTGTAAGGATAGACTTAAGGTCTAAGCATCACTAGTTAAAAGAGTAAACTGGAGATGTATCCAAAAATTTATCTTTCAAGCCAATATGGCCATCACGAATGTTTAGTTATGCCGCTTAATTGGCTAGTGCTCCGTAGTATTCATAAACCACAGGAATAGAATTTTTCCACCTAGACTTAAAAAAAAATTCATTTTAGTATTTATCAATGACAATTCCAGTTACCCAAGAATGAAGATGAATATGAAGAATACTTGCGAATAATACTAGAACACATAGAGTCGGGAGCTAGATGCCAAATTAGCAAGAATAAGCTCGAAGAGAGAAGTAATGTTTCTTGGATAAAACATTGTAGACAGAAGATGTTAAGATAGATTCCTGCTAAGGTAGAGACAGTACTCAAATGGAAAATTGCTTACCAGTCTAAATAAAATGAGAAGTTCCCAGGCTAGATAGTTAAAATAGAGATTTCCATTAAGGAATTCCCTATGATTACTAAAACATATGGCGCAACTACATAGAAGGAAAAGAATAAATCTACAGACAATTGTGGAATAGGAACGCAGACGTTCTAGGAAAATTTGATCATTACCCCAGGTTCAGCCTTCCCAGAAACGACAAGGAATACGAGGTAGATACCAGTGCTAAAAAGAATAGGTTAGGATGGTATAAATACAAAAATGAGAAAGTGATAGCTTACGCTCCACGACACGTTAACCCCAAGAAATTGAGTACCCAACCTACGACTTAGAACTCGCAGCCGTAGAGCTTGCATTGAAAATTTGGACACACCATCTATATGGTTCAAGGGATGAGATCTTCACATATCATAAGAATTAGGAGCGTGTATTCGAGCAAAGAAATTAACATAAGACAAAGGAGATAGCTCGAACTAGTAAGATATTACGTTTGTGAAAATAATTACCATCTAGGTAAAGTTAAGAGTAAGAATAGACACGCTGAGTCGTGAGACTCCAACAAAGTTAAGTATCTCAACGTTGGAGAATAAACGCTTATACGAGAAAGATTATAAGTATCAAGAGAAAGGACGAGTCAATGGATAAGCCTCGACTAAGAATAAGAATGGATAAAACCAGAGAGCGACTCTGAAGCAATGAGTTCGTGATAGAAATTTAAAAGTGAACTTAGTAATTCCGATGACGACGAGATGGTTGTAGCTTACAAGGCAGAAAAGTCAGATAGCAAACCTAACTTTAGTACCGCTTTTCACCGCCAGTTGAATGGATAGTCCGAGAAAATGATTCAAATACTCGTTGATATGCTAAGAACGATAATATTAGCCGAAGAGTGAATTAGAACACGTAGCCAAACAACCGAGTTGTTATAACAACAACTATTAAGCTACGATTGGAATTACGACTTACGAGACCTTGTAGAAGGAAAAAACTTACATAGCTGCCTTATTGCTATAAGGTATGTGAAAGCAAAAATTTAGAACCAAATGCGATCAATAAAATGATCGGGATCATTCGATTGATTCGAGTCAGAAGAAAACAAGTTTTAAAGAAGACAAAAGTCCTAAGTATATACAACAATTCGAATTTAATAAACGAGAAGGAAAATAAAAGCTCCTTAAGTTTTCTCCGTTAATGAGAAACGTTAGTTTCCTGTCAAATTCAGACTTTGACAAAGATCTATATAATTAGTAAGTAACTTGGGAAAGATAGTTCCAATACGAATAGTTATGGCTTTATCGCCAAGTTTATGAAATACTTATTTTAAGTATATCTCATTTCGAGAAAGTAACGTATATTCATTTTTATACACGAAGTTCTATCAGCAAGACGTCGTTCTTGAAATCGACTAAATTTATTAGGAAAGATCGAAAGCGATCTTAGATCGAAAAGAGCAAAAGTTAAAAAGCAAGTCGAGATGAATAGTAATAGCATTATAAGATCATCACAGGCAAGAGAAAATCATGTCGAGTAAGAAGTACTTCAAGCAGTTATAGAGGATAAGCAAATTTTGGGACGAAATTTTTCGTAAGGAGGGTAGGATGTAATGCCCCGTAAAATCCTTACGTTCTAAAGTTAATTAAATAAATGGCGTTGCACGCCTAAATTTATATTTTTTGAATTCTAAGGCTAACAGTCGAATCCGTTATTAAAAATAAATTATAGAAGTCTGCTAGACGGCTACTGTATTTAGGGTTAGAGCGTACGAAAAATTCTTAGTTTGTAAACTAAGAACGGAAAACCGTTTAATTTTACGTTTACAAAATCGCAATACGAACACGCCGAGAAAGTTTGTTTTTACGTTTTTCCGGACGAAACTCGGACTTGTCGTCCCGAGTTTTTGTCAAAATAAATTTTATAAATTTATTTTCTAATTAAGTTCATACATTAGAATTTTCAAGTCAAATCGAATCGTGACGATTTTTGTACCGAACAACGTTTTTCGTCGTTCGTTTTCCCGTAACGTCGGATCGCGCCGGAAAAACTCGTAACCCTTTCAAACTCCTCCATGCAGCCGATACACCTCATCTCCCTAGGTGTAAACATGCATGTAATCTTGTTTGACCTAATGACACCTAAACTACACTTTATACATTTTCAACATTTTAATCATTTCAAACAATTACACAAAACCAATCCTTCCATCTCTCTCTCTCACTTTCGGCTGAACCACTCCATTTTCTTCATCTTCTTCACCTTCATTCCTTCCATCCACCATTGAAGACACCTCCAAGAATAAGAAGAAATCACTATAGTTCATCATCCATCCATCAATTCCACTTATTTCTTCATTAATCTTCAAGGTAATCTTATATTCCACATTTCTATCCAAATAGTTTTCTTTTCTTCTCTTTTTTTTTCTTCATGATTGACTTTTTGGAGGTTTGAAATGGATGAATTGATCTTAGTATAATGAAATTGGATGTATTAGATATGATAATTAGGGATTAAAATTGATCAAAACCAAGAACTTTATCTTTTATGTAAATGCAGAATTTTTTGGGAAATTGTAGGATTTTTGTTTTTTCTTCTTTTGATCATGGATTCATGCTTAATAGATGTTTAATTAGTGTATGGAATGAAAAGGGATTGAAAGCCCTATGTTGTTATGAAATTCAATTAGGGTTTGAATTATAAATTAGGGGTTTTTGCATGTTAGTTGTTTTTGGAATTGCAAGTGATTAATAGTTGTTATAATAGTTGGATTAGTGAATAAATGATGCTAATTGGAGAAGAAAATTAACCCCCTTAACATCTATATAAAACCAGAAATTATAGAATAAATAGGAGTTTATACATGTTTGATATTAAGTGATGATTTGTTAGTTGATTATGTTGCAAATCATATTAGTTGATAATAGAAATTAAATGAGAATTTTCTAAAAATGTTTAATGAAACATAAGAGGCAAAGATCACTTTATAAACTGAGTTATAATGATGTTAAGATATGTTTGCATGCATGAAAATAATTCAAATTAGATATAGGTTAACGTCGTAAAGTTTGAACAAAAACCGACAACGTTGAAAAATCGCGTAAGAGACGAATATCTAGTTGTAACTGAAAATCAAGAAGTCGGATGAGAATTCTAAGTTGATATTACTGTTTATAATGAAATTTGGAACATTTTTCTAGTTGACATCATAAGCATCCGAGTTAATATAATATGGATTATAGTTGTAATCGAGAACTAGAACGCGTTTGGATTTTCTTTGTTGGTTTAGTACTTGATAGTTGAAATCCGACGTTAGAACGTCGTGCTTTTGAACAAGTTGAGAAGGAGTTTGTCACGTACAGAGGTACGTGATGACTGCTTTAAGAGTCCAGTTTCTAAAAAAGTTGAATACAAGAATTTAAAACGAACCTAAAACGTTATACGGCGAACTTATCAATCAATTAGGGTTTCCACGGCAGTTTTGCGACCCTCGCCGGAAACTGTTATAACTTCCAGCTCGTTTATCGGATTTGTGATCCGTAAATTGGAGCGCGAACTAGACTTCCTAAGCTTTCTAATGGTACAGGGCTCACCCCTTGTTTCCAAGTCCTCTGTTCTGGACAGCCTCCAGAGTTACTGGACTGTACAGTGATTTTTCAGTTTCTTGTTTTCTAAGTTGTTTAGTTCACAACTTAGCTTCTTTCAATCGTTTAAGCCATTTTTATCTATCGAACATCTACCTACTGACCCTAAAGTCAAGTACAAGACCTCTAGTGATGGAGACCAGTCGAGACCTTATATCTTATCTTTTCTTTAAAGAAGTAATAAACGAGAAATTCCTTAAATCGTTCAAAGAATTAAAGTAAATCGCCTAAGTTGATTCTTTCCAACTTAGCGTCTCTTAATCTTTAAAGTCGTATTAGGATATCGACTACCATCTCTACTGACCCGAGAGTCGAGTATGAGATCTTCCAAGTTCTAACGAGATTGATACGAGTCTCGTTTCCCGTTTAAGTAAAACGAATCTAGTAAGCGTGCAAATACCCAAAAGAATAAAATAACTAAATCTTTAATCGATTATCCTTTACAACCCGTTTTTAAAGTATGTTCATTTTACGATGAAGGAGGAAGCCAACTGTAGAGAAAGGACGAAAGATCCAAAGTTGGAAGTTTTGCTTATAAGTTCTGTATTTTCAAGGTGGGCTTTTATCTATATCAAATAAAATGTGGGTTTTTCCACAACTCGAAAGTATTATTTATCGCTTTGATAATTGTGTTGTCAAAGTGATAATCTTGGCATAAACTGTTTCAACTATTTTATGTGAGTTCTCTTGTACCTATCTGAGTTAACATTCGTGTTTTCCAGATTTCTGAGTTAACCTTCGGGTTTTCCTGTAATGCCCCGTAAATTCCTTACGTTCTAATATTTAAAGTTAATTAAATAAGTGGCTTTGCACGCCTAAGTTTATAATTTTTGAATTTTAAGGTTAACGGTCGAATCCGTTATTAAAAAAATAAATTACAGAAGTCGGCTAGATGACTACCGTATTTATGGGTTAAAGCGTACGAAAAATTTTTAGTTTATAAACTAAGAACGGAAAACCGTCTAATTTCTACGTTTAGAAAATTTCGATACGAACACGCCGGGAATGTTTGTTTTTATGTTTTTTCGGACGAAACTCGAACTTGTCGTCCTGAGTTTTTGTCAAAATAAATTTTATAAATATATTTTCTAATTAAGTTCATACGTTAGAATCTTTAAGTCAAATCGAATCGCGACGATTTTGCACCGAACAACGTTTTTCGTCGTTCGTTTTCCCGTAACGTCGGATCGCGCCGGAAAAACGTAACTCTCCAAATTTCTGCATGGATAGCCGCCACCTCACCTTAATTAGGTGTCAACATGCATGTGTTGACTTAATTAAACTAATGAAACCTACAATCACCTTTACACATGTCAAATTTTTCATTATTTCATCATTTACAACAAAACAATTTCCATCTCTCTCTCTCCACTCTCTCTCTCGGCAGCCCTCTCCCATTCATCCATCTTCATTTTCTTCATCTCCTTCATCCACCATTGAAGACCCTTCAAGAGCTTGAAGAAATCATACAAGTCCTTAATTCATCCAACAAAACACCATACATCCTTTGTTAATTCTTTAGGTAATGATCTCCTCTCCATTTCTATCCATTTAGTTTTCTTTTCTTCTCTTTTTCCATTTTGTTCGAAATTTTTAAGGTTATGGGATAGATGAATTGATCTTAGAATGATGAAATTAGATATGTTAGATATGATAATTGGAGATTAAAATGGAACAAAAATAAGAAACCTAACATCTATGTTAATGCAGATTTTTTTGGGAAAATGGTAGAATTTCTAATTTTCTTCTTTTGATCATGGATTCATGTTTAGTAGATGCTTAATTAGTATTTGGAATGAAAAGGGATTGAAAGCCCTATGTTATTATGAAATTTAATTATGGTTTGAAGTATAAATTAGGGGTTTTTGCATGTTAAATGATAATAGAATTGCAATTGATTAATTGGTGATATAAGAGTATGTTTAGTAAATAAATGTTGTTAATTTGAGAAGAAAATCATCCCCTTAAAGTATGTATGAAATCAGAAAATTTATAAGATAATTAGGAGTTTATACATGTTTAATATAAATGATGAATAGTTAGTTGAATATTGTTGCAAATTATATTAGTTGATTATAGAAGTTAATTGGAAATTTTCTAAAAATGTTTAATGGAATGTAAGAGACAAAAATCACAATATAAACTGAGTTATAATGATTTTAAGATATGTTTGCATGCATGAAAACGGTTCACATTAGACATAGTTTAACGTCGTAAAATTTGAACAAAAACCGACGACTTTTGGAAATTGCGTAAGAGACAAATATCTAGTTGTAACTAATAATCGGGAAGTCGGATGACATTTCTAATTTGATATTATTGTTTATAATGAAATTTAGAACAACTTTCTAGTTGACATCATAAGCATCCGAGTTGATATAATATGGGTCATAGTTGTAATCGAGAACTAGAACGCGTTTGGATTTCTTTGTTGGTATAGTACTTGTTAGTTGAAATAAGACGTTAGAACGTCGTGCCTTTGAGCAAGTTCAGAAGGAGTTTGTCACGTACGGAGGTACGTGATGACTGCTTTGAAAGTTCAGTTTCTAAAAAAGTTGAATAAGAGAATTTAAAACGAACCTAAAACGTTATATGGCGAACTTATCAATCAATTAGGGTTTCCACGGCAGTTTTGCGACCCTCGCCGGAAACTATTATAACTTCCAGCTCGTTTATCGGATTTGTGATCCGTAAATTGGAGCAGAAACTAGACTTCCTAAGATTTCTAGTGGTACAGGGATCACCCCCTGTTTCCAAGTCCTCTGTTCTGGACAGCCTCCAGAGTTACTGGACTGTACAGTGAATTTTCAGTTTCTTGTTTTCTAAGTTGTTTAGTTCACAACTTAGCTTCTTTCAATCGTTTAAGCCGTTTTTATCTATCGAACATCTACCTACTGACCCTAAAGTCAAGTACAAGACCTCTAATGATGAAAACCAGTCGAGATCGTATCTCTTATCTTTTCTTTAAAGAAGTAATAAACGAGAAATTGCGTAAATCGTTCAAAGAACTAAAATATAAATCGCCTAAGTTGAATCTTTCCAACTTAGTTTCTTATAATCCTTAAAGTCGTATTAAGACAACGACTACCTTCTCTACTGACTCGAGAGTCAAGTATAAGATCTTCCAAGTTCTAAACGAGATTGGTACAAGTCTCGTTTCCCGTTTAAGTAAAACGAATCTAGTAAGCGTGCAAATGCCTAAAGAATGAAACAACTAAAACTTCTTCGATTCTCTTTCTTCGAGTATCTTTTACGAACCGTTTTTAAGTATATTTTATTTTACGATGAAGGAGGAAGCCAACTGTAGAGAAAGAACGAAGATCCAATCTTGGAAGCTTTTGCGTATAAGTTCTGTATTTACAAGGTGGGCTTTTATCTATATCAAATAAAATGTGGGGTTTTCCACAACTCGAAAGTATTATTTATCGCTTTGATAATTGTGTTTTCAAAGTGATAATCTTGGCATAAACTGTTTCAACTATTTTATGTGAGTTCTCTTGTACCTATCTGAGTTAACATTCCTGTTTTCCAGATTTCTGAGTTAACCTTCGGGTTTTCCAGACTTTTAGAGTTAATCTAACTAGGTTAACTAACGATCGGCTCTGAGTTAGCTGCTAAGTGCTTTCCAGAGTTAGTGCACTTTGTAACCTGTGGTGTATGTGATATCTTGTTGAGGGGTACAAGCCACGGTGAATTAGTTTAGGTCAAGATTGAACATAACATACTCTAAAAATGCTTGCGCAAGCTGCTTTATACAAATTAGTCAGAAAATGTTTTGTAGGCTCGGGCCTTTTCAACAAAACCCCGATGTGCTACGGTTATAAAATGCTAGATTATTTATACTTATGATTATGATTTCGGCATCGTGCCCACTAAGTACATTTGTACTTAGCCCTGCATTGTTTTTTAAATGTGCAGGTTGAAGCGACGGTGAGCGGCGATGGTTGATGTTGAGTAAAGGATAGGATGCTTAGTTAGAACCCCTTCCGCTGCCAAACTTTGAATTTTCTTTGATGTACTTTTGAACAATATTCAGTAATCTAAGTATGTAACTTTTGAAATTAGTTTCTTTTTATACTTTTGTCAAGTAATTCTTAGGGATTAACTCTTTCTTATTGATATTCAAGTCTTATTCATAGTTTGTCGATGTTTTTCATGTATGTTTATTCAATTAGCCCCCTTCTTCCCCGCTTCTTTAATCCAACCCCAGTCGCACCCCGGCTTCTGCCGTCCCTCGGGATTTGGGGCTGTGACATTTCAAGACTTTTAGAGTTAATCTAACCAGGTTAACTAACGATCGGCTCTGAGTTAGCTGCTAAGTGCTTTCCAGAGTTAGTGCACTTTGTAACCTGTGGTGTATGTGATATCCTGTTGAGGGGTACCAGCCACGGTGAATTAGTTTGGTCAAGATTGAACATAACATACTCTAAAAATGCTTGCGCAAGCTGCTTTATACAAATCAGTCAGTAAATGTTTAGTAGGCACGGGCCTTTTCAACAAAACCCCGATGCGCTACGGTTATAAAATGCCAGATTATTTATACTTATGACTATGATTTCGACATCGTGCCCACTAAGTACGTTTGTACTTAGCCCTGCATTGTTTTCTAAATGTGCAGGTTGAAGCGATGGTGAGCGGCGACGGTTGATGTTGAGTTGAAAGATAGGTTGCTTTAGTTAGAACTCTTCCGCTGCAGAACTCTCAATCCTTTGAAACATACCTTTTGGTCAATACGCTGTAGTTAAGTCTGTAATTTTGAACTTAGTCTCTTCTGTGTATTTTTGTCGAGTAATCACTCGTGATTAACTCTTCCTTTATTATATTCCAGTCTTGTTCATTGAATGTTTGATGTCATTTATGAATGTTTAGTCAGTTAGCCCCCTTCTTCCCCGCTTCTTTAATCCAACCCCAGTCGCACCCCGGCTTCTGCCGTCCCTCGGGATTTGGGGCTGTGACATCTAAGTTCTTAAGTGCGTATTAATTAAAGTAATATGCCTATATGATGAGTTCTGTGAAATGACGAAAATACCTTTATGTGCCCTAATGTGATTTTTCTCATTTCGATTATTCGAATAGAGTATGTGATGCATTGTTTGAGCTTATTTATATGATTTTGAGCTTGAGTATGAATTTCGGAATTTTCTAAGAACTTTTATTTTTAGATGAATAGTAACGTTAACCGAGAAATCAATATTCATCAAACGACTCCAAATTTAGTCTAATTAGTTTCATTTGAATCTAGAATTTATTCTAAGACTTTTGAGATAAGTCGGAGAATTTTCCGAGATCATTTGAAGAAGTTTTAAATAATTGCTTAATAACTCGTTTAGTCGAGCAATTTTTATGAATTTATTCGTTAGAAGGAATATTGGCATAAAAATTAGATCATTGGATTCCTTAAATTATTTTGGAAGATATAAGATGAATTAGAGAGAATTTTGACGTCGGGAAAGAGACGAGAAGAGTTATAAATCGTTTAAGGGAATAAAATAAAATAATGGGGATATTTTCTACCGGAAAAATAATTAATCGGGTATAATTAGAAGTTAAAAAACCGTATTCTTAACCTCAATAGTAGACTAAACCCTAATTACACTCTCATTAGAGAGAGTAAAGTCTACTCTCTCTCTCAAGTAGCCAAGTGTGCCCCCTCTCTCTCTCTAAATCTCTCACTCTCGATCTCTCCTCTCTCTCTAATCTTTCTAAATTTGTCATACATGTTAGATACATCTCTTCATTCCATAATTCACATTCAATTCCCTTCATCCTTATCAACTTATCTCTCACTACTGCAAGAAGTAACCAACATCTCCCATCTCTCTCTCTCGACTGCCCTTTGCCGAGAAGAAGCAAATTTTGCAGTTTCCTTTCATCTTCATCTTCCCATCGCTGTGATTGTCACAGCCCCAACTCCCGAAGGACGGCAAAGCCGGGGTGCGACTAGGGGTTGGATTACAGAAGTGGGGAAGAAAGGGGATGAATGAATAGACATACATACATAACAGCTTATCTTCTATGAACAAACTTCATTAACGAAAGAAAAAGTTAATCTTGAAAGATTTCTCGACAAAGTTGTTCTCGAAAAGAAACTAAGTTCGAAGTATGAATAACTTAAACCGAAAGGATTTACATAATGAGAGAACCTACTTTATTTAATGAAAGAAAGAGTAAATCAAGGGGGATCGCTCGACATAGCTATTCTTAAAAGGGACTAAGTTCAAAGGATGAAACTTAGTTCTAAGTTATACTTTAACTGAAACTAGTTTACAGAATTGGCAGCGGAAAAACGTAGAAAATGATATCACATATCGAATGTGAAATCGAGGCTCAACTAATCTTTACTTCCTTAAACCTTTACTCAACCTCCTCCGCCTTCGTCACTCAACCTGCACATTCAAAAACAAACATGCAGGGCTAAGTACAAAAGTACTTAGTGGGCACGTTGCCGAAAACAACTCACAAGAGTATTGACTTAATTATGCATCATTTCATAAAACAGTTATATAAAAATTTTACTGATATATATACATTTAATTTCTGAATGACACACTGTGGGTTTTAAACTCACATCCGATCGTCTGGAAAGCACCTGAGGGCTAACTCAGAAACTGTCCCTCTGGATAGCTCCTGTGGGCTATCTCAGAATCTGATCGTTTAGTTGAAATTATCTGGATAGCAGCCTGAGGGCTATCTCAGAATCCAATACTCTGGTTAGCACCTGAGGGCTAACTCAGAGAGACATAATAGAATTCACATAAACAAATCATTTAAGGACTGATAGATCTTTAATACTCACTTATTTAAGCAATACATAACCACTTTCGAGCAACGCTTGCATATAAATACTTTAATACTCATTTATTAAAGCAAAACGTAAACACCTTCGAGCAACGCTCGCATATAAATAAGGCAGTAATTGATACACTTTCGAAAAGCCCACCTCGTTCGTTTACAGAACTATTACTCGTGCTTCTATCTCTGATTTTCTGTCCTATCTTCTAACCTCAACGTCCTCCTTTGAATGCAAGTAATAAAACAACGATAAGTTGTCGAGTCGATAGGAGAAAAAAAGGAATTCGAAACTGAAATCAAATTAATCTTTTAAGTTCTTAAGCTTTAGGCATTTGCACGCTTAACTAGATTCTTTTAGTTAATCTAGAACGAGACCCGAACACTTCTCTTTTAAAACTCGCTCGGTTTCTTACTCAATACTGAGGTCGGTTAATAAGGGTAGTCGATAACTCATAACGACTTAAAAGGTCTTAAGGAGTTAAGTTGAAAAGAATTCAACTTGTGAAACTGAGTTTTGGATGTTCACTGTACAGGTCAGTAACCATCACGCAGAACAGGGGATTTCGAAACAGGAGACGTTCCCTGTACCAAAAGAAAGCCATGGATGTCTAATTTACTCTCCAATTTACGGTTCTCGATTTCGTTAAGCGAGCTAGGAGATATGACAGTTTCCGTGAAACGTCGCAAAGCAGTCCGAGTTTAACCCTAAGGCTCGATAACTCGGCGCACGGCTTTCTAGGTTCGTTTTATGTTATTCCCCTGTTTTTCACACGAAAATATTGACTCATGGCAGTCAACACGTATTTCCATACGTGGTGAACTCCTTTTCAATTCTCGGTTATAAAATACGACGATCAAAACCTCGTCGTTCGAACTATACAATTACTATACCAATCAAGTTCTCGTTTCACAACTTAACATCTCGATTTCAATTAATACCTATCATTTCATAACTCAGATTAACACGTCGTCAACTACGAACTTGATGTAATGCCCCGTAAATTCCTTACGTTCTTAAAATTTTAAAGTTAATTAAATAAATGGCTTTGCACGCCTAAGTTTACAATTTTTGAATTCTAAGACTAACGGTCGAATCCGTTATTAAAAATAAATTACAGAAGTCAGCTAGACGACTACTATATTTAGGGTTAGCGCGTACGAAAAGTTTTTAGTTCGTAAACTCAGAACGGAAAACCGTCTAATTTTTACAATCACGAAATTGCGATACGAACACGCCCGAGAAAGTTCGTTTTTATGTTTTTCCGGACGAAACTCGGACTTGTCGTCCCGAGTTTTTGTCAAAATAATTTTTGTAAATTTATTTTCCAATTATGTTCATACGTTATAATTTAAGGTCAAATCAAATCACGACGATTTTGTACCGAGCAACGTTTTTTGTCGTTCGTTTTTCCGTAACGTCGGATCGCGCCGGAAAAATCCATAACCCTTCTAAAAATTCTGCATGCAGCCATTTTTTTTTATTTTTTTTTATTTATTTTAGTGGGGAACATGCATGTAGACATTGTTTAATCAAGTGACACCTTAAACTTCACTTTTCTTTTTTTTCAACCTTTTCATCATAGCAAATGTCTTAAACAAACAAAACAACCTATTTTTTTCCTCCCACCTCTCTCTCTCTCTCGGCTGCACTCTCTCTTTTTCTCTCTCAAATTTTGTTCTTCACCATTGTTGAAAGCTTTAAGGTTTCAAACAAGGATTCCATCTTAGATCATCATCCAACCATTGAATCATCTAACTCCTTTTACTAATATTCAAGGTAATGATCTCCTCTTTAATTCTATTCAACCATCTTCTTCTTCTTTTATTTTTTTCTTCTTTGATCGAAAATTTGAGTAATGGAATGGATGTTTTGATCTTGGAATAATGAAATTAGATGTATTAGATTGGATAATTAGGGATTAAAATGGAACAAAAATAAGAACCCTAATATCTATGTTAGTACCAAAATTTTAGGGCATGTTTGTAGGATTTTTTTTAATTTTCTTCATTTGATGATATAAGAGGTTGATTAGCAAATAAATGTAGTTAATTGGGGAAGAAAATCACCCCCTTAACATCTTTATAAAAACCGAAAGTTATGCGATAATTAGGAGTTTCCACATGTTTGATTTAAGTGATGATTTGTTGGTTGAAATATGTTGCAAATAATGTTAGTTGATTATAGAATTTAATTGAGAATTTTCTAAAAATGTTTAATGAAACATAAGAGATAAAGATCACTTTATAAGTTGAGTTATAATGATGTTATGATATGTTTGCATGCATGAAAATGATTCACGTTAGACGTAGTTTAACGTCGTAAAATTTGAACGAAATCCGGCAACTTTGAAAAATCGCGTAAGAGATGAACATTTAGTCGTAACTAATAATTGAGAAGTCGGATGGGAAGTCTAATTTGATATTATTGTTTATGATGGAATTTAGAACAACTTTCTAGTTGACGTCATAAGCTTTCGAGTTGATATAATATGGGCTATAGTTATAGTCGAGAACTAGAACGCGTTTTGAATTTTTTGTTGGTTTAGTACTTGTTAGTTGAAATCCGACGTTAGAACGTCGTGCTTTTGAGCGAGTTTTGAGAAGGAGTTTGTCACGTACGGAAGTACGTGATGACTGCCTTGAGAGTCCAGTTTCTAAAAAAATTGAATACAAGAGCTTAGAACAAACCTAAGACGTTATACGTCGAACCTATCAACCAATTAGAGTTTTCACGGCAGTTTTGCGACCCTCGCCGGAAACTATAATAACTTCCAGCTCGTTTATCGGATTTGTAATCCGTAAATTGGAGCGCAATCTAGACTTCCTAAGCTTTCTAATGGTATAGAGCTCATCCCCTGTTTCCAAATCCTCTGTTCTGGACAGCCTCCAGAGTTACTGGACTGCGCAGTAAAAATTCAGTTTCTTGTTTTCTAAGTTGTTTAGTTCGCAACTTAGTTTCTTTCGATCGTTTAAGCCGTTTTATCTAACGAATATCTCCCTACTGACCCTAGAGTCAAGTATAGGACCTTGAGTGATGAAAACCAGTCGAGATCTTATCTCTTATCCTTTCATTAAAGAAGTAATAAACGAGAAATTTCATAAATCGTTCAATGAACTAAAACGTAAATCGCCTAAGTTGATTCTTTCCAACTTAGTTTCTTATAATCTTTAAAGTCGTATTAAGATATCAACTACCTTCTCTACTGACCCGAGAGTCGAGTATGAGATCTTTCTAGTTCTAAACGAGATTGGTACGAGTCTCGTTTCACGTTTAAGTAAAACGAATCTAGTAAGCGTGCAAATGCCTAAAGAATGAAACAACTGAAACTTTCTTCGATTCTCTTTAATAGATTATCTTTTACAACCCGTTTTTAAGTATGTTTGTTTTACGATGAAGGAGGAAGCCAATTGTGAAGAAAGGTCGGAAGATCCAAAGTTTGGAAGCTTTTGCTTTTAAGTTCTGTATATCAAGGTGGGCTTTTATATACAAATAAAACGAGCAATGCTCGGAAAATCTTTCTTTATCGCTTTAATATCTGTGTTTTCAAAGTGATATTATAGCATGAACTGTTTTATGTTTTATGTGAGTTCTCTTGTACCTATTGGAGTTAACATTCATGTTTTCTAGATTTAGAGTTAATCTAATTAGATTAACTAACGATCGGCTCTGAGTTAGCTGCTAAGTGCTTTCCAGAGTTAGTGCACTTTGTAACCTGTGGTGTATGTGATATCCTGTTAAGGGGTACCAGCCACGGTGAATTAGAATTGGTCAAGATTGAACGTAACATTAGTCAAAAAATGCTCGCGCGAGTGATTTATGAGAAAACGACAGAAAATATTTAGTAGACACAGATTCTTTCAATAAAACTTTGATGTGCTACGCTTATGAAATGTCATATTTATCTATATTTATGATTATGTTTTCGGCATCGTGCCCACTAAGTACGTTCGTACTTAGCCCTGCATTGTTTTCTAAATGTGCAAGTTGAAGCGACGGTTGATGTTGAGTTAAAGGGTAGGATGTTTAGTTAGAACCCTTCCGCTGCCAAACTCTGAATTTCTTTTTGAGATGTACCTTTTGAACAATACTTTGTAGTCTAAGTCTATAAATATGAACTTAGCTTCTTTTTGTACTTTTGTCGAGTAATCCTTAGGGATTAACTCTTTCTTATTTATATTCAAAGTCTTGTTCATGGTTTATTGATGTTTATCAAGTATGTTTAGTCAATTAGCCCCCTTCTTCCCCGCTTCTTTAATCCAACCCCAGTCACACCCCGGCTTCTGCCGTCCCTCGGGATTTGGGGCTGTGACACTTGATCACTTATCGACAACATTCATTAATCTCCAATTATTTTCCTTATTCGACATTTCTATCAACAATTTCGTTCATTCATTTGTCTCTTACGATTTCCATTATATTTTTAGAAAAATTCCAATTAAATCATATAATCATCTAACATCACATAGATCATTAATCCATCATTAATTCATCAATAAAATCGAACTATACCAAACCCCTAAACTCTCCATAAAATCGGTATTCACTCAAAATTAGGAGGGGTGATTTCCTTCCTTGATTTAATTCATTAATCTATTTCTCAACCTATAATAACATATATTATGCATTGATTGACCTTACAACATCATTAATTAAATTTCCAACTTGAAACCCTAAGACCTAAAATCAGCCCACATGAATTTGTTAGGGAAATTGTATTCTCTTTGCATCAATCCTCAATTAATCCATTCATAAACTTAATTATCCAAGTAATTAAGCTCAAATCATCAATCCTCTTAAACCCCTAAAATCAGTTCTCATAAGAAATTAGGGCTTTTAATTTTTTTCCTTCAATTCAACCTTAGAAATCCATTTCTATTCATCTAATTACATAAATTAAGGATTGAATCATCCTAATTCTAATCCTCAAAAAAATCGGCCAAGAAGAAAATTAAATAAATTAAATTTCTACTTGGATAGCAATGAAGATTGAGTGATTACCTTGCTAAATATGTAATTGGAATTGAAATTAGGTGGATGGTTGATGAACTTGTGATCTTGGATCTTGAAGAAAGCTTGAATCTCCAATGGAGGTTGAAGAAAATGAAAGAGAGATATGTGGGTGTGTATTGGCAGTAGAGAGAAGGAGAAATGAAGGAAATGAATGACTAAAATTTGGTGATATTTAAATACATGCAAGGTGGCCAATTGAGTATTATTAAAACAATAAAGATTGGTGAGTCATAAAGTGAAAAGAATAAAGAATTAAATATCCTTTGCATGTATGAATAAGAAGTCGGTCATGAGGAGATTTAATTCTCCAAATACCGCGTTTTTCCGGCTCGTTACGACGTTATAAAAATCGCGTAAATAAAAATATATTTCGTCTCGTTTTCGTCAAATTCCGATTTGACCATTAAATCCGGAATATTTTTCTTATTCGGAAATTAATATTTAAAACCTAAATTCCGACGAAACCTCGGGATGTCACAGTCCGAGTTTTGTCCAGAAAAATCATAAAAATGAACTTTCTCGGGCGAACTCGTATCGCAATTTCGTGAATGTAAAAATCAGATGGTTTCCCGATCTGAGTTCTCGAACTAAAAAGTTTTCGTCCGCGAAAACCCTAATACAGTATTCGTTTCACTGATTTTCGGAATTTATTTTTAAAAACGGATTTCACCGTTGATCTTAGAATTGAAAATCAGGAGCTTAGGCGTGCAAAGCCATAATTATTATTAACTTTAAATTTTTAACGCAGAAGAAATTTTCCGGGGTATTACAGTGATCACCAAAGAGAGCAACCCCTCCTTCTTCATCTTCATCTCTGCCGTAAGAAGAAAGAGCAGCAACTCTTCCTCCTCCTCTTCAACATCGAGCAATAGCTCCTCCACTTCATCACCTTCATCATCGAAACACACACACATATATATACAACACTAGCTTTGATGAATTCATGCAAGTGCTTGCAGAATTCTTGATGTAGATCAACACCTTCATCTTCAAGATCACCTTAAAAGTAAGCTACTATCTCTATCATTTCTTTTCAAGCTTTAAACAAGCTTAGAAACTTCACCATATCCATCGATTTCTTGGATACAAAATAAGAGTTTGATCCTTATTTTTCAAAGCTATGATCTTGATGCCTTGAATATCTTTTCATGCAAGGAAAGGAGTGACAAATCCATCATATTTCCATCCTTCAAGCTATCCAAAACTCCAAGCCAAGAAGAGTTTAAGTTTTATTATTTTTAAGTATGATTCCATTCATTTAAAGTTGTATATGTATATGTAAGTGAAGAAAATAAGGAAAGTATGCATGATTTACTTTATGCTTAGGCAAACCTTAGGTTTATAATTTTGAGATGATGATCAAAGTGAAGTTTAAAGGATAAAATAAAATAAGTATATAAAAAGCCCTAAAATCGACTAAAAAAGAAAAATAGGAGAAAATAATTTCTTGATGAGTTTTAGTGATTATTTGATGATATGATGATGATATATACTTATTATAATTTTTCAAGTGATTTATATGCATATATGTGATGATGATAATTTTTGGTGAATTTATTATATTTTTATTGATTTTATTCGATTAAAAATGGAGAAAATATGATTAAATGTTGAATTATGAATTTTATGATGTTTGTGATGAATATGAGCATGATGATATATGAAAATATGATTAAGATATGTTTTTAAGACAATATATGATTTTTATAGAAAAATTCGAAATATATGCTATGATGAAGAAAATGAATTTTTGATGATTTGATGAAATATGATGATTTTGATGATGATGATGATGATGTTAAGATGTTGTAGATGAATATTTGAGTTAGTTTAGAAGCATGAAAATTGAGAAAATAAGAGATATGATTTTTATTAATTTTTATGGAATTTTTAAGAGAAAAATCGAAGAAAATGAGGAAAAATACTTATATAAATATTTATGAGTGTTTTGAGTCTAATATGAGTTTATGAATATGTGTTATTCATGTTCATAAGAGAAATATGACAATTTGAAGATGTTATAAAATAATTGGAAATAATTATTTTATTTTTTTAATTCGAAAAATATATATATTTATAATATAATGAGAAATTTCATTAAATAAAACTGAAATTAAGAAGTAAAAGAGATATTGAGTATATTTTGAGTGATTTGAGTAGGAAATGAAATTTCATGAATTTTCTTTATAAAAATCGATATATATATATATATATATATATATATATATATATATATATATATAGTATAGAATTAGAATCATATAAGAATGGCCCTTATCCTAAGAAATGAGAATAAATCTCTGCCACTCATCTGTTGCATCTCGCTAAGAAGGGTGGTGCATCTGGACGAAAAATTCCAGTTTTTTTTTTTTTTAATTTCAATATTTTTTTAAGGATTGATTTTCCATAAAGGTGGGTGCATCTCATGTCAACATATGGTGCATCTAATTTCACGTTGTGGTGCATCTCATTGTAAAGTGTGGTGCATCTACCATATTGTGGTTCATGAGATGCACCACTACGTTTACTGATATGCATGGGACAGTGTAATCAGATGCACCACTAGGTATAAGGAAATGCACCATGCTTTACGAAAATATCTTTTGGTCTGCCGCTTCTTCGTTGGTCAAGATTCGAGCGAGGGGAGCCGAAGGCCTTGAAGTAAGACAAAAAATCCAAATTTTTGCCCGACGATTATCCTTATATTAGTAATCGGAGGGAAGGCGGAGCCGTAAAATCGGAGCCGAAGGCGGAGCCGAGAAAAAAAATCTTAAAAAAAAAATTTAAAAAAAAAACTGAAAAACAAAAAACTAAAATAAATTCGGACATGCTAAACAAAAAATCGTATGGTGATCTACACGCGCCCGCCCTTTTTTTAAGATGTGTGGTCCAGATTTATTCCTATTTCTCACTTTAAGGGTTATTTTCACTAGATCCCATCCCTATATATATATATAAATTAAAAAGAAATAATGAGAAGAATATATGAATTTAATTACGCAATGAAAGACATTTCTTTGTAGATGATGATGTTAGAATTTTGATGATAAGTAAAGATAATATGTGAGTTTGATGTTATTGTTAAAAAGAAATAGAATATTAATAATAATATTAATATTTGAGAACGAAAAGAGGATTAAAATAAAAGAAGATGACATTTTCTATAAGATAACGTCTTAGAAGTTATGTACATGAGTTAAGAGATAAGTTGCTCGTATTTGAGTTCATTTGTTTCAAATGAGAAATTAAATAAGAGATATTATTAGAAATAATAATATTAATATTAGAATATTGAATTTAATGGAATATTTCCATTAAAAATAAAAAAGTTTAAGTGGTGTGAATTCTAAATTAAGGTTTATACTCTTAAGTGTGCATTGATGTCTAATTCATGTGATGAGATGTTAATCGAGTAAAGAAAAATAATAGAAGTTTGAAAAACGAGCAAATGAATATATATATTATATATGAGAAAAATGATATTATTAAGTTTAAATATTTGAATGATTGAGTTCTTGATGATATGTGATGTGTTAAGTGATTTGATGATGTTATTTGAGTAGAAATAAGCAAGTTTGCTTTTTGAATCACTTAAAAAGGAGTTAAAACGTAGAAGTTATCGAGCAGCGAAGTTTTAAAATGAAAAACCGAGTTTTTTTAAATAAAAACGAAATTTGAGTTTTAAAATAAAGAAAAAATTAAATAATAATTATTTAATGTTGTGTATTAAGATGAGAATGTATACGAGTATGAGTACGTACTTAGATTCAAGAAATACGAAATAGAAGTTTGAATATAAAATTCAAAATAACTATTATTACTAGAGTTTAACGAAATTTATTTTCGTTAAGAGTTTGAAGTTATAAGTTTTTAAAAGTTAAAAGTCGAGCAATAATGAGTTATTGTGTGACTATGTCTAAAGACATGACTTGTTTATGAAACGTCGAATCGAAATTGTGATTTTGTGATTGAGTATGATTTTATTAACCTATTTGCTCGAGAGATTAATCACTTATTTAATATAAGTTCTTGAATATTGATATCGATGCTTGATTATTATGAAAAAGTTTGAGTATTGATGTGAATACGTGTTTGTGATGTGAACGTTTACTTTTCAATATGAATGCTTGATTATTGAAATCAGTGCTCAACTGCGTATAAATGATTTGTGATGATAATAGTTGAGAATTAACGTTATGATTTGCCGAGATCATATAACTTGAGTACATGTGAAGTTTAAGACGAGTTAAATAGTAACTTTTCGATTTGCATGAAGATTGAAATAATATTTTAGAACGAGAAACCTAGAAGATATCGATGTAGAGAAGTTTAAATAAGTTAAGAAAGACTCGAGTCAAGTAGAAGTCCTTCAGCCGAGCCCTAAGTCTATTATACGTTTTTTCGAGTCGATAAACTCGATTTTAATCAAAGTTATTATTGAAGGGCCGAGCGGGATTGCAAAGTAATCGGAAAGCGAAAAGTAAACAATCTCGACTCCAATATACCAGAAGTTAGGTTGGCTTTTCTAATACCAAAACTCCGATGAATGCTATTACTTATTGAGTAATATTATGTGAGCTTTTAAAATTAATTGACTTGCCATTTATCTATCTTGTGTGAGGCATGAACCCACGTGTGGCTAATTGATTGATGATGGTGACTGTGAGCTTTACTTCGGTTTAGCCGGTCACAATGTTTGAGAAGGAGGCCTACTTCTCGACACAATGTTGATGTGGTAGATGATTCGTACCTATATTATATATGTTTTGACAGCGCTGTCATTTAAAGAAAAATAAAATAATTTATGCATTCACAAGTAAAATATTTTCAAATGTTCTAACACTTGTGATGCAGTGGCAAGACAAGTTCAATTATATAGCTCTAAGAGCAAGCTTTTTAAATGGTTTTTGGCAATATGTTCACTGAGTACGAAGTACTCAGCCCTGTATGTATTTCTAAATGTGCAGGTTAGCTGTGGATGTGGATGGTGCGGATGGTTCTTGGTTGTGTGTTGTCTGTTGGAGTTTGAGTCGACAGTTACATGTAGTCATACATGTAAATGTTGTGAGCGAGTGATGTCTCCGCTGTAATGTTTATATTTTTGATGAACTTTGTTTTGAAAGTCTCTGATTTGGTGATGATACAATGAGCCGTGTGCTCGAAATAATGCCCTAAGTTTCATTTGCTTTTATATTCTTGAATGACGTGAAGTCGAGATACTTATCATTATTTTTGAGAAACCAATGTATATTAATTATGCCCGTTTCTTGCTGAGTTCGATTGAAAGCATGTTCATTATTGCTATCGCTTTTCAAACCTTATTTCCTTATTGATTCACTGTTGAGTCAAGTTTTTGTTGGTTGTTTCTCATTCTTAATTCATTCAGAATAGTTTGGTTACATCTCGGGTTGAGTTGTGAGATAAGTGGTATGTTTATTTGATGGTTTTACCTTCACACTCCAATGGAGTCTGATCATTTCTACACACCGGATTTCGGGCTGTGACAAGAATTCCCAAGTCTATAACCCCGGATGGAGGAACAACGAGAATCTAAGGTATGGGAACAACAACTATCAGCAGTTTGGGCAACAGGCACAAAAACCTCAACAGCCACAGCAGCAGTACCCACCACGTGATCCAAACAAGCCATCGTTAACGGCGGTGGTGAATAGCCTGATTAGAGATCATACCAAGGCACAATAAGAGAATGAGCAATTTCAAACGGAGACACGGGGTGGAATTCAACACATCACTGCCCAATTGGCACACCTTGCCAACGCTTTGGGCAGGATAGAGAAGAAGCAAGGTGAACTTCCAGCCCAAGTGGAGGTAAACAGGGCTCAAGTTAATGTTGTTACGCTTAGAGGAGGAAAGGTGTTGCCCGAGAAAGTTCAGATGCTGGATTCTAAAACTCTTTTGCCCAAGGAGAAATAGTTAGAAGTCGAGGAGGAGGAAAAGGAGAATGAAGAGACGGATGATGAGGATGAAGAGGTATCTCCCGAGCCTAAATATGTCAAACCTACACCCATTGTTCGAGCACCTTTTCCAGGTAGGATGCTGCGGACTAAGATGGACGAAGAGATGATCGATATGATCAACATTTTCAAGAAGGTTGAGATAAGCCTACCTCTTCCTGTGGCACTTCGCAGCATGCCCAAATGCGCGAAGTTATTGAATGATCTTTGCACAAAGAGGGTGCAAAATTATGATGGAGAAAGAGTTTTCGTGGGGGAGAATGTGTCGGCAATTATCAAGAGAAATTTGCCGTAGAAGTATCGAGATCCCGTCATGTTTACTATCTCATGCCAAATTGGAGACATGAAGATTGAGAAAGCTATGCTGGATTTGGGCACGTCGATCAATTTCATGCCTTTGTCTATGTATGATAAGGATATTATGGGACCACTCCGACCCACTCGGGTGGTTATCCAATTGGCGGACAAGTCACAAGTGCATCCTGAGGGCATTCTGGAAGATGTCCTAGTTAAAGTAGAAGAGTTGATCATTCCAGCAGATTTTTATGTGCTCAGCATGGGCAAGACGAGAGGTAACGCATCGGTTATGTTACTGGGAAGACCATTCTTGAAGACAGCCAAGACCAGGATCAATTACAACACTGGGCAATTGACATGTGAGTTTGATGAAGAAAAAGTCATTTTCAATATTTTCAAGGCAATGGAGCATCCACCAGACACTGAAATGGTCGAGTCGATTTATCACATTGAGCAAATGGTGGAAGAGGCAGTACCTCTTATTGGAATTCAAGATACTTTGGATTTGGTTATTCAAGATGGAATGGAGGAGAGTCCAGATAACTCGTTTCAAGTTGCTCAAGCTCTTAATTATTTAAGGTGTGAAGAGGAAGGAGAACCAAGATTACCACCGCTTATTATACCCAGTCTAAGGCAAGAGGATAGGTTGGTGCCATCACTGATCAAGGCACCCAAGCTCGAGTTAAAACCTCTCCCAGACCATTTGAAGTACATGTTTTTGGGCGAGGACCATACATTACCAGTTATTATCAATGCAAGGCTAGTCTTAGCGCGTTACAAAGAGGCATTTTGGTAGACTTTAGCCGACATCAAAGGTATTAGTCCGACCATTTGTCAACACCATATTAGGCTTGAGAATGATTCAAGGCCAGTTCCAGATCCTCAAAGTAAGTTGAACTCAGTGATGAAACAAGTAGTGATGAAGGAGATACTGAAACTTCTAGACTTGGGCATTATCTACCCAGTTCCAGACAGTCAATGGGTCAGTCCAGTGCACATGGTGCCCAAGAAGTCTAGAATTCAGGTGGTTGCCAATGAAAGGAATGAGATGGTGGCTACTTGATTGCAAACCGGATGGAGGATGTGCATTGATTATCGCAAGCTTAACAAGGCAACGAGGAAGGATCATTTTCCTTTGCCTTTTATCGATGAGATGTTGGAGAGACTGGCTGGGAACGAGTTCTTTTACTTCTTGGATGGATATTCAGGCTACATGCAGATATGGGTTGCCCAAGTGGATATAGATAAGACTACTTTCACTTGCCCATTCGGGACGTTTGCGTATCACCGCATGCCTTTCGGTCTATAAAACGCCCCAGGCACATTCTGGAGGTGTATGTTGAGTATATTTTCGGATCTTTTGGAGCATTGCATTGAGGTATTTATGGACGACTTCACTGTATATAGGAGTTCTTTCACAGCTTGTCTAAGGCATTTGGAGTTGGTGCTGAAGAGATGTGTGGACAAGAGCTTGGTACTGAATTACGAGAAATGTCACTTCATGGTTCAAGAAGGGATCATGCTTCGGCACGTTGTTTCAGAAAGAGGAATTGAAGTTGACAAGGCTAAAATCGACGTGATAGCCAAATTGCCTTATCCCAACAACGTCAAAAAGCTGCGAGGTTTTCTTGGGCATGTAGGGTTCTACAGGAGGTTTGTGAAAGATTTTGCAAGGATTGCGCAACACATGATCAGGTTATTGCAGAATGAGGTCGAGTGGAACTTTGATGAAGATTGTCGAAGGGATTTTGATACTTTGAAGAACAATTTAGTCACAGCGCCTATCATACAACCCCCTGATTGGGGAATGCCTTTTGAAGTAATGTGCGATGCAAGTGGGTACACAGTAGGTGCTGTACTTGGGCAGAAGAGAGGGAAGGAAAGTCATGTGATCTACTATGCCTCAAAAACCCTTAACCCTGCCCAGGTAAACTATACAACCACAGAGAAGGAGCTGTTGGCGGTGGTATTTGCTTTTGAAAAATTCAGATCTTATCTGTTAGGAGGCAAGACAACTTTCTACATTGATCATGATGCACTGTGATACCTTATGAACAAGAAGGAGTCCAAGCCGCGGTTGATACGTTGGATTTTGTTTCTACAAGAATTTGATGTGGAGATCAAGGACAAGGTAGGAGCACAAAACTTAGTGGCGGACCACTTGAGCATGATAGTGCAGAAGGAGGATGTTGTGCCCATAACAGAGTGTATCTGTAGTAATCCAACAGAAACATGTGGTCATACAATTAGCAGATCGGTCTAACACATATCCAGAAGGAAGGATAGAAGATGTGTTGATTAAGGTGGGGGATCTAATTTTTCCCACTGACTTCTATGTACTGGATACAGGATCAGAGGCCAAGGAGAATCCTATCTTGTTGGGTAGACCTTCTATAATAACTGCGGGAACAAAGATAGACATGAAAACAGGCATACTATCTTGTGAATTCGATGGAATCGTGGAGAAGTTCAACAAACATGAAGCCATGAGGAGGAAACAAGAAGTGGAATCACTGGAGATGGTTGATGTATTTGAACCATTAGTTCAAGAAAAAAGCCTTGAGTTCAGTTCTAGTAACTCAACAGACAAGATAATTCAGGCTAGTCTAACGGATCGTGATGCTGCTCAGATAGGAGATTGGGACATGAAAGAGGCTATTATAGAGCTATATTCGCTCAAGAAAAGCACTCTGGAAGCAAAATCAGAAGTGGATCAAAGGATCAAGGATATTATTTCTGAAGTTTATTCAATTGAAGGATCCACAGAAGGCAACCCGAAGTTATTCTCTCAATATGGGCAGCACAAAAAGTTACTTCCATCAATAGTTAAGGCATCTGTATTGGAACTTAAGAAATTGCCCAAACATTTGCAATACGCTTATCTGGGACCTGAGGGGATGCTCTCGGCAATTATCAGTGCAGATCTAACCATGGTGCAAAAAGAAAGATTGGTCAGGATCTTATGGGAGAATAAGGAAGCCATCGGTTGGACATTGGCAGATATTAAGGGAATCAGTCCTACTGAGTGCATGCACCATATATATCTAGAAGAAAGAGCGAGGCCAGTGCGAGATTCACAAAGAAAGATTAACCCTGTGATGAAAGAGGTAGTGCTTAAGGAAATTCTTAAACTTTTGGAATTGGGAATCATTTTTCCTATCTCTGACAGCAAGTGGGGTCAGCCCCATCCACGTCGTATCGAAGAAATCTGGGATACAAGTTGTAGAAAATAATAAGGGAGAACTGGTGCCGACTTGACTGCAAACTGGATGGAGAGTTTGCATAGATTACTGGAAGCTGAACATGGTCACACGGAAGGACAACTTCCCTCTACCTTTTATCGATCAGATGCTTGAACGCCTTGTTGGTAATTCCTATTACTGCTTCCTAGATGGATATTCAGGATACATGCAAATATTTGTGGCACAAAAAGATCAAGAGAAAACCACTTTCACGTATGTATATGGAAAATTTGCTTATCGACGAATGACATTAGGCCTGTGCAATGCACATGGACTTTTCAAAGGTATATGATGAGTATTTTGTCTGATTTGTTGGAGAATTGTATTGAAGTCTTTATGGATACCTTCACGGTATATGGAGACTCATTCGATACATGCCTCGACCATCTTGAGCTTGTGTTGAAAAGATGCATGGAGAATAGCTTGGTACTCAATTATGAAAAGTGCCACTTTATGGTGAAGGAAGGAATAGTGTTGGGCTATGTTATCTCTAAAATAGGGATCGAGGTGGATAAAACAAAGATTGATTACGTTGTTAAATTGCCATACCTAACTACAGTCAAGCACTTATGGGCGTTCCTTGGTCATGCAGGGTTTTACCAGCGATTTATCCAAGATTTTGCAAAGATCGCCCAACCCATGTCCAGATTATTGCAACAAGATGTCCAATTCGATTTTGATAATTACTACAATGAGGCATTTCTTGATCTCAGGACCAGACTTGTGTCAGCCCCTATTATACAGCCCCCAGATTAGGAGTCGCCTTTCGAGATTATGTGCGATGCCAGCAACCATGCGGTTGGAGTTGTACTGGGATAAAAAAAAAGTGAAGGAGAGCTACGTAATCTATTACGCCTCAAAGACCCTCAATCCAGCTCAATGTAGTTACACCACTACTAAAAATGAGCTGCTAGCAGTAATATTCGCCATAGAGAAGTTCAGACTGACCATGCAGCCTTGAAGTATTTGATGGCTAAGAAGGAGTCAAAGCCATGACTCATTCGAGGGATATTGTTGCTACAGGAGTTTGACATCGAAATCAGGGATAAGAAAGGAGCTGCCAATCTAGTGGTAGATCATCTTAGTAGATTACAAATTGGGAAAGATGATGGGGAGCCCATAGTAGACACTTTCCCTAATGAGAAGTTATATGCAGTATATGTCAATACGGAGATGGAATCTCTGTATGCCTTGAACGATAAGGAACCTTCGTAATTGGATATAGCAAACTATTTGATCACAAAAGAGGTTCCATCAGGGAAGACAATGTTTGAAAAGCAGAAATTGGTGACGTAAGCTCGATCTTACTTTTGGAAAACACCACATTTGTGGAAGATAGGGGCAGATCAAGTCATACTGAGGTGTGTTCCTGAGAACGAATATACTCAGATCTTGGAGATGTGCCATGGGACCTCATGTATTGGACATTTTGGTGGTAAAGGGACAACACAAAGAATACTGGACAGTGGGTTTTCTTGCCCTTCAATATTTGTTGATGCAAAGAGATGGGTACAGACCTGCTCGAAGTGTCAGTTGGTTGGAGGCATTATCGCCAGAGATGAGATGCTCAAAATGCCTATTATGCCTATGGATTTTCGAATTGTGGGGGACGGACTTCATGGGACCGTTCTCCAAGTCTGGAAATTATGAGTATATCTTGGTGGTAGTCGACTACGTATCTAAGTGGATTGAAGCAAAAGCTACGTCGAACAATGATACTCATACCGTAGCTAAATTCTTGAAGGAGCAAGTGTTCAACCGATTTGGAGTCCCAAAAATTCTCATCAGCGATTAGGGGTCTCACTTCTGTAATGCTACAATCAGGGCACTCACTAAGAGAATGAGAGTGAACCATAAAGTGACAACCGCATATCATCCCCAAGAAAATGGGCAGGCTGAGATTTCAAATAGGGAAATTAAGGGCATACTGGAGATGGTAGTGCATTAAAATTGAAAGGACTGAAGTAATCATTTGGGTGACGTATTGTGGGCATACCGAACTGCCTACAATATCCAATTAGAATATCCCCCTTTCAGGCTGGTGTTTGAAAAAAGATGCCACTTACCTGTGAAAGTGGAACACAAGGCGTACTGGGCCATCAGGAAAATTAATCTCAGCATGACTTTAGCTGGAGAAAAAAGGAAATTGCAGATGAACGAGCTCGAGGAGCTCAAGTTAGAAGCATATGACAATTTTGTCCTGTACAAGGAAAGGACCAGGAGAATTCACTATGCTAAAATCCGTAAGAAGGAGTATTGGGTTGGACAAAAGGTCCTACTTTTCAATTCCCACTTTAAATTGATGAATGGAAAACTCTGATCCAAATAGGGAGGGCTATACATAGTAAAAGAAGTATTCCCCAATGGAAGCATTGAAGTATATGATCTCAATAGAAGGGGCATGTTTTTAGTAAATGGGCATCGATTGAAGCCCTATTTCGACTATTCCAACATGGATAAACAGAAGGAGAAATGTTCTCTCCTCGATCCCATCTATCAGTGAAGATGAACGTAGCAAGGTCGAGCTCAAGACAATAAACAAGAGCACTAACTGGGAGGCAACCCAGGAGTGATCGTCGGTATGACCACAACCGTTGCTTTACTTTGATTCTTAGGATTTTTTCTTTAATTCGGGATCTTGGGCTGAAGAGGATCAAGAGAAGGCGGGCCAGAATTAACTAGGTCCACTGGAGAATTAAAACCCACTATGCGATGCAAAGTGTGTAGGTGGAGGCCAGGGGTGTTTCAGTTGGAAGAGGTCTAATCGAGGTATGACGTGGAAGCTTATCTTACATAATGGGACTGCAGCGCTTCGATTTCCGCACTAAATTTGAATTTCAAATATGGTAATGTTTTGGTTCTATTGAATTCAAATTTTATTACCATGTCATCTCCCATCCTAGTCGGTTTAATCTCTTACGATCTTCACAACCCCATCTCTCCATAACTGCTACACACGTTCTCCACTCTCCACACTTCAATTTTGCAACTGCTATCTCCAACCCCATAAAAGCTAGCAGTTTTTCATCTATTTCCACACGAAGAAATCCCCATATCACAACCCTAAAATTTCCCCAAACTCCCGAATTCACCATGTCCTAAACAAAAATGCCTACAAATAGGAAATCCTCTAAGAGCGGCACCACCTCTGGTAGCACTCAAACTGCTACCACTGGGCAGAAGAGCATCGCCGCCATGAAGCCTTTACCAACCGGAGAAAAAAGGAAGACTCATAGCTCTGCATCGGAAGAAACTCCTACTCAGGTGATAGAGGAAACTACGCTAGCCTTGACCATTGAAGAGAGGGAACTGGAGAAATAACCTTCGCCGGGAATTCAGACTACCGGTGGAGGGGATACTGAAGAGGTTAAAGGTTCTGATTAGGCTGGGGAAGAAGAAGCTTACCTCCTGCCACCCAAAAAGAAGGAGAAGAAGCAAACCACCACAAAGAACACTTCTACTACCACTGTACCATTGAAGAAGCCACCTACAACCAAGGAAAAGAAGGGTGTCGCCGTACCGCCACCTCCACCAAAGAAACCATCTTCGGTTCCTAAACCTCTCGTTCTCCCTCTCAATCAATGGAGGATGGTAAGACCCCATCCGACGATGAAGAAAAGGAGTGGGAAGATGAAAGGGAGGCGGAGCATGAAGCGGAACAACAAAAAGAAGAGGGGGAGGAACGAAACTTCCCCGTGCAGTCAAAAGTAGGTCCAACTCCACAAAGAAAAGAGAAGATGGTGGGGAGTAAGGCTAAATCAAAAAGTATGGTAAGGAATGCTACTGTTGTAGAGAAAGGAAAGGGAAAGGCAATAAAAGTGGAGAAACTTGAGGAAAATGAGGAGGAAGAAGAAGCAAGGGAAGAATCGGAGGTTATGGATAGCTCTAACTTTAGGAGTATACCAGCCCCAACGAAGTATGTGCCTAGCACCACCACCAACAAATCTGTAGTTAAGTGCAAGGGCTTTGTGTGCCCTGCCTCATTTGGTACAACCATACTGAGAGATAGTCAAAGGTATGTCGTACTCCAGAACAGGGAGATTACTCCTTGATATTTCTTGCTCACGAAATCATTGGAGGAATATGAGATTAAAGAGAAGGTGGTGGGGTACTTTGAAGGAATAGGCTGGGGAAAGGTGCTGGATTGGAACAACGTAGCCTACCCGAAGAATTTATGGGGTCGGTTGAATTCAAACCCTGTGGCAACTACACCATCGAGACTCCTGGTACCCTGCATTTTCAACTGTGGGGTAGGATGTTCCCTCTCTCTATCAATGAGTTGAACATCAAACTAGGAGTACTCGAGCCAGGGGATGTTTACGATGAAGAGTACTAGGAGGCAGAAACAGTGGCCTCGACGTAATAGAAATCTCATATTGACCACTACTGGTCAATCATCTCCACCAAAGATAAGTATACGAAGAATGTCAACAAGTCCAACAAAATCTGCGACCCATCACTATAGATATGCTAAAGGTGGCTAGCCTACAACATCTATGGCCGCCTGGAAGGATCAAATGTGGTCACCCAACACGAAGTATTCTGGTTGTGGTGCATGTTGGAGAAGAATAAGGTGAACTTTGGGTTCACAGTGGCATTGCAGTTTTAGTATGGGGTGTTCTAAAACAACAAGTACTTCTTTCTCTACCCATTGGTGACAATTCTTGCAAAGAATCTCACCAACTTCAATGTGGAGAAGCCTGATGACATACCGATTTCAGATACCCACTTTCTCGACCAGAGACGCTTCGTGTAATGGAGGATAGACGAGGTGGATGAGCGTATTAACTACTCTCTGGTCTATTCGGAAAGAGCTTCAGGCAGAGCTGAACCACGCAGAGCATGAGAGTAGGTGGTGGCACACCTTACCAACAATGAGGTGGCATCCACACTGGCAGAGCTGAGGGAATTGCGTGATGAGGTTGGAATGCTCAGGGAAGAAATCGTTGTGATCAAAATGGGCATGAGGACTGATTTCGAGGCATTGATGGCAAAAGCTCTTGGGAAGGAGGATGATGCCTCCGACCAACACGACGAAGTTTTCTCTCCCTACTTTTAGATTAGGTTTTATTTTATCTTTTGATTTTATGTTTTTGTGTCTATTTTTTCTGATTGAGTGTAGTTGCATAGTTAGAGTCTGTGTTGCGCAAGTTGTTTGGTATTGGTGAATTATGCATGCTATTGGGTTTGAATATTTGATGGCATGATGAGCAAAATTACATGATGTGCATTAGTGACCTTACTGAATACTCTTACCTATGAGTTTTTGAGCCTGAACTGCATTCATTTTCGGTGTGACTATGTTGCTTGGTAATCCTAGAACTTGTTTGTAGATTCTAGCTGGTTGGTAGAATTTGTATGATTAGGGCATTTTCTTTGATTTAGACCCCCATAATTGATTCCTTGAGTTAAAATGATAACCATTGCTAACCACTTTGAGCTAAATACAATTGTTTTCACGAACCTTGAATTGAAATTGAATGGAAAAGATGTGACTCCCACATTTTACAAATGATAAGGGTAGTTTATTGCTCTAAGTGTGAAAGCATAATTGAGGAAGGAATAGCTGAGAACAAAAATGAAATTAAGAGAAACAGGTGTATCAAAGAAATAAAATAGAGGCCCTAAATAAGAAAGAAAATAACCCTGGGAGTGCCAATACTGAAAAGATAGGTCAGTAAGACTGGAATGAAGTTTCAAACTACTTATCCAGAAATTCTAACCCCCATTTCGTATGCTTAGTATAAGCCTAAAAGTCCCTTTGATGAATTCTACCTGCTCTAAACTTTTTATGAATCAGTAACCAAGTCTATGGGAGAACCAAAAGTGGCATAGTATGAGAGTAAAACCTTAACCATACACTTAAGAGTGTGAGAAGCTGCTTTCTATACATGTTAATTCTATGCTCAAGGTAATGTGGTTTGATCTTATGGTCGATGCATGCATATATGATGTGATCCAATTAACTGCGGAGTCTCGTGTCTTGAGTCTTTATTTATTTTCTTTCATCTCTTTTCATGGTGTCTTTTGTGAATCCACTTACATTACATACTTGAGGGCAAGTATGGTTTAAGTGTGTAAGTGTGATGCGTCTTCAACTTTTCGGCCATTTGGCCCTATTTTTCTTGTCTTTTGTGTCTATAATGTCTGTATAGGGAAGAAAACAATCGTTCGTGTGTAGGAAGCTCAATCCAGGGCAAACAGGGAGAAGATGGTCAGAATGGGCATTACCGAAGCAATTCCAGCCCACTGCATGAAGTTGATTCTTCACTGGAGAAGACAATGTAACAGAAGACTGCTCATATCACCTTTTGATCATGGCGATCCAAGAAGAAGTATCCTGGTGTGAGGCTAATCGAAGTATGCAGCTAGTATGGACATGTCCAGCAGCAATAGTCAGCCGCCGAAGCCAAGAATAGAAAGAGGCGTGGAGGAGATTTGTAGAAGATTCTGGCGAGTCCCAGTAGCAGAAGAATCTGAAAGAAAGTGAAATCATCCCAATCAATCAACCGGTGATTGCCAATCATCAATCGGATCAATAAAGTATCCATCAAGATTGAGCTAAATATGGAAAGCTATCAATCATACCGATATGGTCTGCCGAAGGAAGGGACTGATTGCCACAGCCTCGACTATAAAAGTCCAGCAAGTGTGGCTGGCAAAATGTTGGTTACCCCTAACATTTGATACTTTTCCGCTCAAGATACAATATACATTTCAGTTCTTTACATTTTTCGCACAAACAATTTACGCTATCTATATTTTCATTCCTGTCGTTGAACAAATCTAAGGCGGTTTACCTTAGGTATTTTCTCATTTCATGTATTTCATATTTCTTCCATTGATGTGTTTATTTACTTGTGTTAATATGTTTTTCAATATGTGTGACTAATTCCCGTGGTGAGATTTGGGTAGGGGAAATAATTAATTGTTGATATGTGGAACATTCGTGAGGCACTTGTGCGTTTGGTTGATTCCAGTGGTTCGGGAAAGATCTGATAAAAATTCATGGGCGGTCCTGACCTAGCGAGTGATCTCTGCTCCGTAAGGGCGGTTGACGTGGCCGTCATTAGCACTCGCAAAATAAATTTGTAGCCTTTGTCCACAGCTATATAGATAGCGGTAAGAACATGGTCAATCCACAAGGAGTTGATAGTATCTTTCTCTTGCCTCCTTCCACCGGTGTTGCAAAAAGGTCTTGGTCACAGTACCCTTATTGGGCAAAATGCTGTAAACTAAATAACTGAAACTAAACAGAAGAATTGATCAATAGGCAAAACTAACCTAGCTTGGACAAGACTTAGTAAATATGAACGCTTACTTGGTCATCGGTGTAAATATATTTATCACAAGCATGCATCGTTGGTTATAAGACTTTAATGTTGAGATCCCTTTTTACTCGTCACGCTCTCAGCAAACCCTTCCCTGACCTATCCTTACATAGTTGGCGACGCACCGCCGGCTACCTACTTTCAGGAATACCTCTGTTGGAGTCATCATTCAGTTTCTTGCCCAGAAAGCATTAAAATCTAGAGAGGCCAAACAAGGAATCATCACATTTTGCCCAATAGGGTAGGCACCTTCTTCTAATGCTAATCGATCTTAACTAAGATAAGAGTTATAGAAAACACTCCTACTTCTTAATTGATTTGTAATCTAATATGTCTTAAGTGATTAACGGCCTATTAACCCCTTAATCGTATTACACCATATTTGAACAAACTCATTAACATATCGGAAATACATGCACTCAATTATTAAGCTCAACTTAGACATCTCGAGTTTATTGGTTCATATTTAATTCATCGTTGTCTAGACCAGGTTAGAGAAACTTAGCTAAACATAAATAAATAACAAAAGCAAAAGAGATAAAATAAAACATACTTGAATTGAAACAAAATATCATCTGAACGTCTTGGGCAATGGCGGACTCCGATGTTGCTGGAAAGCACATAAATGAAATATTAGAATACTAAACTAAAAGTGAGTCGAAGCTCCTAACTAAGAATGATTAAAATATGATCTATCGGGAGTTGTAAAGAGTAAAAAAATCTGTTTGTGCATGGTTTAAAGTAGTATTTATAGAGGCATGTGTAGGGTTTCTGATGGGCCTAGCCCAGAGTTGTGGGCTTGGCTAAGGGTTGCCTTCTTCTGCAAGACTTTCCTTCTTTAGTAGCTGCCCAGATCTACTTTCCTTCCTGGGCAGCTGTCTAGATTCTTCTTTCCTTCTTAAGTGCTACCCAGATTCGTCCACCCTTATCTTCAAGAGATTTGATGCGATACCATGTCAAGCAAATACCAGAGTATGACAAACAGCAATATTTAGTATGCCTATGACAGAGTAGCTGAGCAACCAACACCTTCAAAGTGAAGGGTTGTATACTGAAAGCAAGCCTTTCATGCTTGTATACAGGGATACCTTGCATCCACTGTTATTCTCCTATCTAAACTATTGTTATTGCATGATCATACTATAGTCTAATTATCTCAAACCTAGATTATATAGTGTGTGGTTTATCACAGAAGATCTTATAATCGATAAAGTTGAGATAGAAATCGTGTTCACAGTTGAGACAACTTCGGACGAGTTGTTGGTTTAGACTGTAGCATAAATGGTAAATAGTTTGTCTTGGCTATTTATTTATGTTAGTACATTTATGTATTGAACAGATCACAATGAGATGTATTCTTATATTCTGACTAGTTAAGAATAAAGATCTCGGTGACTTAAGTGCTCTTAACCTTAATTCAATTAATCGGTGTGAATAATTAATTGTCTATTGCTTTGATTTATGATGGGTAAGAGCTCTATCTGAAGCTCAATATACTCAAAATCTTGGGTGATAACGATTGTTATTTGATACGTGATTGAATTATAATAAGGATCTATGTCCTGCTAATAACAGGCTGATAATATCCTCTCGAAGAACTTAATAAGTTTATCATATTAAATCCTGCAGGTGGAATGAGTTTTGATACAATAATAAGTTTAACTGGTAGCACTCGAGATGTCGTTTATAATTAAATGACAGATTAATTAATTAATTGGCCGTCAGAGGAATTAATTTAGTAATGGATATTGAATATCTTAAACGCGGAGATTAATTAAGTCAAATGCAAGCCCCAACTCACCTAACGAATTAAGTGGTAATTCGGCGTTAATTTTCTGGTGGAATAAATTAATACTTGTGTCTCGATTTATATTCTTGGGTTAAATATGAAAATCGAGCACTGGGAGGCCAATACTTTATTCGAGCTAGTAGATCCCCGTTTGGCCCAATCAAGGCCCAAGCTCCAAGGGCAGCCGCCTATATCCCTCTATTAAACCCTTTTGGGCTTTGGTAATTGGTTTATTAAATATGGGCTAGTTATTTAATTAAGTATAAATAACATGTGTGCTCATTAGCTTCTTTACTTAATTCCTACGTGAAAGAATAGAAGCAGAAAACCTAGAGAGTGAGGGAGAGGCGTCGGCTTCCAAGAGAGAAGAGGACTTGAAGTCGTTGCCACCCAACGACGAGTCTTGTCATGGGTAACAAACGGAAGATCAACTCGGGAGTCGATTACTTATCGTTTTGCAAGTATTTCTTGTTTCCTTCTCAGACAGGAGCATGCTTAGGGAAGGATTTTGTATGTACTCGTTAGACAACTGGAATGGATTGTGGGCACACGAAACGACCTTCAAAAGTCGGTTTCTACAATTGGTATCAGAGCCACGTTCAGTAATTTCAGCTCTATCGGATAAACGAGTAGTAAATCCTTGTTTATATGTTAAATTTCGAAATTTGTTGTTTATATATGAGCATGTTTTCTAGTTGTTTGTCGTCTTATCATGGAACAATTGTATTTCGGTTTTGGTTTTGCCGGTTTGGCTTGAATCTGTTGCAATCCATGAGAAAATCCATGGATAGACTAGGATTTGTTCTTTTGTATTATTTTTCCCTTGTATTGTTGTATCTGCTGTACGGGATACTACGTACAAAGGAAAGGGCTGAACAAAGTGAGAAAATCTGATCTGGAACGGCAGCGATGGCGGCGTACAGTGGCAGACGGCGGTGCATCTTCTCTACACACTAGGGTTCAGCCGTTATGTGGTTCATATGCACGAAATCCGATTCGTCAAGGCTCTGGCTTTGATGTCTATGGTGTGCTCTTCGAATTTATAGACAAGCGAAGTGGCGTGTGGGTGAGGGGCGCCGAATTCGCGACGGCGTGTGTTGTGCATGTGAGGTCGTCGTGGTGGCAAAAATGCTCCGGCGTAGGTTCTGCTCTTACTGCTTTGTGCGGCTAAATAATGGGATTATTTCTATGGTTTGTGTGGTCGAAGTACAACCATGGTGAGGTCTTGTCATAGGCTAGGGTTTTTGCACCGCGAAGAGCGACATTGTCTTCTTCGGCAAGCAACAACAGAAGTAACGGCGAATGCGATGAACAAGGAGCAGCAATAGCTTCTCCTGGAGATGATGAAAAGCAACAGTGGCTTTAATTCTCTATATCAGACGATGAACAACTGCGGTGCGGTGTCGATGTGGTGGTGGCGATGGACTGTACGATGTTCACGTCGTTGGGTTCACCTCAGCACCATTGCAGGCTCGACGCTGTGCGCGGTGGAGTAGCAGCGGCGTGAGGGGATGGCTGTGATGGTGATCATGGCAACGATGTCGTGTGATTCACCGTGGAGGCCGTTGCGGGCTCAACGTCGTACAAGGCGGAGTAGCAGTAGCAACCACAATCACCGTCATGCTGTTTGCCGTACTGCAGTGGTAGTAGATAGCAGTGGAAGCGTGGTTCAGTGTTGGAGGTGTGGTGGTGGAGTTGGCCCTGACGTTGTCGCTGAAGTTGAGACAATTGTTGTCTCCGACTAGCGAAGCCGCCGGGCACTTTCGCTGCGACGGTATTATGGGATTCAATCCTGGGATATGGCTTGGTGACAGTGAATATCATGGTGGTGTTGCTGCGAATGTCGGGTCAAGGAATGGAGGATTTGCTCGACAAAGATGGAGATTGCTTGAAGACGAAGAAATCTAATTTTGTAATAGATTAGATTCATTTTCTATTTATTTTATTTGTTTGTAATAAAATAGGCAGGGACGAACAGGTTCCAATGTCCACGATAAGACGACAAATATTTTATTTTGTCGTAAAAGCATGTGAGCATGTCATGGATTTTAATCACCGTTAAGGTGTCGATCTTAAGCATGTGAATATTTGTGATAATGTGTAAATATGTTTATTTAGAAAAGCATGCTAGGACTTTATTACGCTGTCTCTAAGCATGTTTTAGAATTCAAGCAAGCATGTTTTATTATGTGAGTTCTAGAACAACATGTTTAAATATTCCATGTCCACATGATAAGCATGCACAAACCTTTTGAGGAAAAGACTAAGCAGTAATTCGATTTTATTTATTAAAATCAGTTAGACCTCCACAATTGGTTTAACACGAAGTGAGTTGTGGATTTTTGTAAACGTCCACACTATCGTGGCTTGCACACTTTCGCAGTTTGCAGATTTTGTCGGTTAAACTTCTAATAAAATGTTTTGGTCTTGTGAATAGTGGGAGTTTTGCATGTAAATGTCCACACGAATGTGGCTTGCACATATTAATTTCCTACAGATTATTCTAGGAGAGATTGAAATAAGATATTCACAAAGTTGGCTAAATTGTGGTCACAGCTTAGGCATCAGCTTTGGGTACAACTCTCCATCGGAGTCTCTTCTCAAGGTTCACGTGGTCTAGATAAGGTCCGTTTATTTGATCACGTTTTGTGATAAGGTTAAGTTGACATGAGAACGGGTCAAAGGCTAGGTGCTTGGTCATGAGATATGCCGTAAACATCCACAAGATGGTGGCTTACGTGTAATTCAATTGGGCTAACGGAGGTTTCAATAATATTGTTTTATCAAAAGGTTTCAACATTATTTGTAACGAAAGGATTATGCAGTAAAGTGGAGCATATGTGCGTTTGTATGTTTATTTCAGATATGACTGTTACTCCACTACTGAATGTGCTTACTGCAAAGCTGCTTATCGGTCCAATTTTTTTGAATGGAAGCACAACCTGGGATTTGTCCTAGACGCGGAGGAGTATAAGTTTATGCTTACTAGTCTTGCTCCTGTGAACCCAATTGCTTGGTCTTCAGATGAGCAAAGGGAGGTTCACCGGAGGTGGCATATGGCGAATAATATGGCGAAAGCTTATATGATGACCACTATGACCTCCGACCTTCAGCTGCAGCATTAGTGGATGCAGACTGCGGCTGAAATTATCAAGAACCTCATGGAGCTCTTTGGTGAATCGGACCGTTCAGCCCATTTTGAGCTCATGAGAAAACTAATGGCTTCTAGAATGACGGAGGATTCGTCTGTGCGCGAGCATGTGCTCGGGATGATTAATTATCTCAATAAGCTAGATCTGCTCGGTGGAGGTATCAAAAATGAGGCTAAGGCCGACCTGATACTCCACTTTCTCCCCAAGAGTTATAAGAACTTCCGTCTCAACGCAGTGATGGGAAAGAGAAAGTTCACTTTGAATGCATTGCTCAATGAACTCGTTGCTGCTGAGGGAGTTATGGGGAAGAGTCCACAGGCATTGGCTACTACCAAAGGCTTTCACTTTGCAACAAAAGATGAGAAGAAGTGGACAAGTGGCAAGAAAGGTAAAAGAAAAAGTGGGAGCAAGAATGTAGGCCCGACCGGTAGTGTTAAAAAGCCAAAAGGGAAGCGCAAATGCTACAAGTGTCAGTAAACTGGACATTCGTAGGTTAACTGTCCCTTGATGAAGAATGCAATTCTTCGTCTGTTAATGTTTTAACTTCAAACAAAAAGAAGAGAAACGCTTTTTCTCTTGAGAACAAAACACTGGTTTCCTATGGGATCTAGGAGTCGCTCCAAGTTGAACCAATATTAGTCTGCGAATCCTGCATAGAAGGTAAGATGACGACTCGACCTTTCAAGACCAAGGGGTATAGAGCCAAAGAAGTGTTAGAACTGGTTCACCATGACTTGTGCGGACCTATGTCCACTCAAGCTCGTGGAGGGTATGAGTATTTTGTCACTTCCATTGACGAGTTTCAAACAATCAAGGTAGAAATAGAGATGCGACATGGTAAAAGCATCAAGTCGCTGCGATCTGATCGCAGTGGCGAATACCTCAACAATAAGTTTCGAGAATACTTGTCAGTATCAGGGATTACATCTCAGTTGACTACACCAGGTACACCCCAACAGAATGGTATGGTAGAGAGAAGAAATCGACCACTATTGGAAATGGTTCGATCCATGATGAGTTATGCTTATTTACCTATTTCATTCTAAGGATATGCCTTGAAAACAACTGGTTACATTCTAAACTTAGTTCCTACTAAATCGGTGGCAAAGACCGCGTTCGAGCTGTGGTCTGTGCACAAGCTTAGTTTTTCCCACATCCGGATTTAGGGCAGTCCAGCACAAGGATGCCGATAAGTTGAGTTCTAGATCAGAAGTAAAGCTCATTGTAGGATATCTTAGGGGAATGAAAGGTGGATACTTTTACTGTCCTGAGGATCAGAAAGTCGTTATTAGCATTAACTCGAGATTCTTGGAAGAGGACTATGTAAATAACCACTAGCCAAGAAGTGAGATTATACTCAAGGAAGTTAGAGGTGAGGGGACAATGAGTCAACAAACTCAGCCAAGTGTGCAAGATGAAGCACCTCTGGTATCGATACTGAATCTTCAATAGTACCCCGTCGCAGTGGGAAGGTAACGCGAGGCAAGTTACCTAGTCGATATATTTTAGCCAATAAATCTTTTGATTTGGTGGATGACGGGCTGATAAGTCCATATTTTGTATCTTTTTAGTGTCTGCATATGAAGGAAGACTCAGCTACTGCTTCCGCAAGCTGATTGGGATGTTCCCCGAGGCAGCCTCAATGCCCGTATTTGCCGTACTCGGGACGGAACTGCTCTACCAATTCAGCGTCATATTCAGCTATTGGTACGTAAAGGAGGAAACCCTCAGGATCCATGGTTGGGACAGGTTGAAGGTCGAAGAGTCCAACCTGAGGGAATACTTCGACTACCAAAACCTGGAAGTGGCTTACAACCAGAAGGTGGCTGTGCTACGTCGACGTCTGGACAAGAGCATCCAAGAAGGGACAAACACCAGGGAGCTGTGCAACAATCCTGGTGCTGTTCAGTTTCTTGACGAGATGCTGGCCAAGAATGCTACCTGCATGGAGGACGTCGGCGCAGCTGAAGAGGCGGCCAAGAGGGAGGAAGACAAGCTCAAGACCTACCTCGCCAGCCGATCTACCTTGGTTGTCATGGAGCCATCTGCCCAGCCACAACCACAACACCTACCCGGACCCTCCGAACAGCCAGCGCTCTCATCCGATACCATCTGTGAGCTGATCTCGGAGAGGGTCAACCAGCTGAGGCAGGAAATGTTGTCCAAGATCCAGAGCAGCAAGGAGGAGGCTGCTGACAGGATGCAGCAGCTGATGGCAGAGAATGCCAGCTTGAAGGATCAGTTGGAACACCTTTCCTCTTCCCTGCAGCAGAAGTTTGAAGATCTCTCCACTTCTTCCAGCTCGGAGGTCACGGCTCTGAGGAAGGCAGTTCAGGGCCTCAGCTCGGATTTCAACGTTTTCAAGACCGTTGCTGAATCTGACCTGGCAAAATCCCAGCAGACCCAAGACCAGGAGTGGATGTCTCAGTTCGCATCATTCCGAGCTGAGTTCGTCTCCCTCCACAAAGAGGTCTCTGCGACCTTTGTAGCCATGCAGCGAGCTGAGCAGGAGCGCCAAGACCTGGAATTGGCCAAGCAGGTGGAAGAGAAGGATGCTGTCGAAGAACTCTTTTCCCGCGTTCAACAGGCTGAGGCCAAGCTGACCTCCCTGGATGGCACCGTTGTAACCCTTTTGGATGATGCCAAAAAGGGGGAAGACAAGGAGCCAGCAGCTGGTGCTGGACAAGGGAAAGTTGTTCTTCAGCAAGGGGAAGGAGTGCCAGCTGAAGGAGCTGAAGCTGAAGCTGAAGGATCGCAGCCCGAACTGGAAGTCTCCTACGACCTCGTAGCCGAGCTTACGGCCGAGCTCGATGCAGAACTTGACGATATATCTGTTGAAGACTGCATCGAAGCTGCCAAAGCTATGGGGGAGTCCAAGGAGAAATACTTGAATCCCTCCTGGATCAAGAAGTTCGCTGCCGATCAGGCCAAGAAGGTGGCCAAGTTCGAGAAGGAACTCGCCAAGGTGGAGAAGAACGTCGACAGGAACAAAGCCAGCCGGAGCGTGCGAAGAATCAACAAGCACCAGATGAAGGCTGAGGCTAGGAAGTCGACGCACCAACTGCAGAAGAACGCTCCGCTCCCGTCTCGGTACCCACATGTCGACAAGTTGATGAATGCTGAGTGGAACGATGACTGGGAGCAGTTCAAACATGAATTCATCAATGACTTCTATTACAGGAAAGTCTACTCGACTGAAGACCTAAGGCAAGCCTTCAAGGAAGCCCTGTGGGAACTCAGATCTGGAGACCCTGGAATGTTTAGTCAATTCACGAGAGCTATGCTGAATGCTCAGCTCGATCCCAACACCGTTCCAGTTCCGAAGATGTGCAGGTACCGCCCTCAAATGATCAAAGACACGAGCACACCAAATAGAAATACGATCATGGCTGAGGCGAGGCAAGTCTGCAAGGAACACGGAGTCAACACTGGGATTGAGTCGGAGGCGAAGAAGGAGATCTTTGACCGTATCTTCAGCAAGTACGGTCAACAGTATTTTTGAGCTGATCTAATGTCTTTTTGTCTTTTGAAGCTGTTGTAGCTTTTGGTGAAATTGTTGTATTTTTTTTTTTTTTGTGCGTATAATCTTCAGTTGTAACAAAATCTGCAAGTATATATAAAGATTCACCTTGATGAACAATTCCTCATTGTCCAAGCTCTGAATCACAAAGTCTTTCAATATCATGTTATAACTGTGCTAACCCTTTGATGTTTTATCTTATAGACTGTCTAGAATTTCAGCTGAGATTTTAGATAAGTTAGTGAGTTTTAGATCAATAGTGGTTTAAAGTTGTAAGTGGTTTTGGCATCATCAAAAAGGGGGAAATTATTGGGAAATTTATTAATATAAGTTTTGATGAATTCCAAAACCGACTGACCCCAACCGAGTACATGTTGCCAGAAACTAATGTTAGAATTTAGGCTCGCTGTTTGAGCAAAGTTAAGATTTTATCTTTACAGGTCTCCAGCTGAAGATGGCAACAAGGCATCACTCAGACTGAACATCAGTTGACACAAAATACAACTGAGAGCTCATTGTTCCGATGCAATTAGGGGGAAGTCTTCAGAACATCAGTTGTGAAGGAAATCAACTGAGGGTTCGTCAGATGAAAAGCGGTAGAAAGGAAGAGAACATCAGATGAAAAGGAAGTCATCTGAAAGTTCAAACCCAACTGAGTAAATACAAGGAAGACAACTGAGTGTTCAGTTTCAGAACCTCAGTTGTAGAACTCGAACAAGAAGATCAACTGCTTGAAATTCAAAGTCAGCTGAGAGTTCAACAGATCAGAACATCAGCTGAAGACCACTCAGATGAAGATCAAGACTTTCAACCGACTAACCAAGGTTGACTGTCAGAAAGGTTAAGATTTGAATTTCAAAAGGAAGTCACATGAGGGTTTGACCGTTCAGTCATTACCCCATCTGGCCCAACACAAGGCTGTCTCAGATGGAAAGCAGAAGAGCACAGATGCCATATCGGGAAAGTCTGCAAAAATGAGAGACAAGCCATCCCTTTCATCGATCAGAGATCAACAGCTCCTCCAACGACTAGTTGATACTCTCCGCCTATAAATAGAGGCATTCTCTCATTCGAGAGGCATACAGACACGAGAAGCGAGACAGAGAAGTGCAATCACAAGAGAATCAAGCAAAAGAAAATCTGCAAATATCCTATTCTAAGAACATCAGCAGCTGAGAGTTCAAGAGTGATAGAACATTAGTAGATGAGGGTTCATAGAGTGAAATTCTGTCTTAGATCTTAGTTTGAGTGTTTATTCGTTCAAGCCTTAGATCCAGCTCTCATTCGTGATCGAGCTGTAGTTGGAAAACCCACCCACACCCTAAAAAGTGTTTGCTAGGAGCTTACTCTTCCTGTAATTGAGTAGTTAGGTTGTCAAGTACCCGCAAACTTGACATAGGTTGTTAAGTACCCGTAAACTTAACTGTGAAGGTTGATAAGTACCCGTAAACTTATTGCAACGGTTGCACAGCCCGGGTAAGCTGTGTGGATCTGTCCAGAAGAACTTGGACTGAGGTGTGAGGATTCACATCTCTCCGTGGACGTAGGAGGGTTATCTTCGAACCACGTTAAATCCCGTGTGTCTGTGTTTATTTTCATTCAGTTGCTTATTGCATTCTTATCTGATCAAACTAACCAGCATACAAACTGCATTTTTGCATATTCAACTGTTTTGGTTGTTGACCAACCTTGCACTAAAAGCGTGAGTTGATTTTAACGAGTTTTATTTCCCACCACATTCCGCACAGCCGCACTCTTCCAGCTGAGGTTGCTTACTCAGCTGTGAGATTCCAACTGAGTCCGTTTTACTCGGTTGAAGTAATTTTTAAGGATTAAGTTTTTTAAATCCTAACTGGTGTATTCCCCCCCCCCCATACATCAGTAACTCGTTTCGGGATCATCAGTAATCAATAATAAACATTATCAAATATCAACAAGCTTTCAAGGGATCGGCTTCAAAATATAATAAGTGTTTTAGAAATCCAAGTCGAATAGGAAATAGTTTTGAGCATACAGTCAACGACAACAGAATAACAATGTTGCAGCGGAACATAAACAACTACTCAAGTTCAAAGGCTATATGTATGAAGACACATAACCTTAATCCAAACTTCCAAAATAGATTATATTAACAATGAGCCGCCCAAGCACACCGCGTCCTCCTCATCCAAGCTAACTTGCACGTTTTAGAAATAACATACAGGGTGTGAGTACTTCGTACTCAGTGAACACATGCCAAAAACATTTGAAACTCTGCTCATTAGAGCTATATGATTAGACTTTCCTCCTTTGCTGCATCACAAGGGTTAGATATATAATCGTTTAAAAACAGTTTACCACTTGTGACAGCCACAAAAATATTTCATACTTTTTTGAAATCATCTGCAGTCATTTATACTCAGGTATGAATCAATCTACAACTGATTTTACTGTGGTGTCGAGAAGTAGGCCTCCTTTTCGAACACGCCTTGCCCTGTATCTTACAGGACCACTATCTTGTGCGTCCACAGGACCTATATCCCATGCGTCCACATGACCATCAACAACTATAACACATAGATGATTGCATACCAAAATATTTAGAACATTTAGGCAAGTCAATCAATTTGAAAAGCGCACATAATACATAAATAGTAAGTGCATTCATCATTTAACTTTAGTTCAGAAAAGCCCACTTGACTTCTGGTATATTGGGTCGAGGTTGCTTACTCTTTACGCTTCCCGACTACCTCTCTGTCCCGCTCGGCCCTTCAATAATAATATCGAGTAAGAATGAGATTACTATCTCGTAAAACATAAGATAGACTTAGGGCTCGGCTGAAGGACTTCTACTTGACTCGGGTTTTTCTTAACTTATTTAAACTTCTCTACATCGATATCTTTCTTGGTTTCTCATTCTCGACTTATCGTCTTTACTCAGTTCCTAATTAAATCTCAAACTCAGATTCTTGCTTCTACTTTAATATTAGTTCTCAAACTTCACATAAATCGATACGTTACTAATCAAATCGTCTTATCTTCTTATGAATTTAAGTTATATGATTTCAAGGAATCAATACATCACATCTCAACTAACATCACACATCATTTATTCACACTTTAAAATTAAATTAAGGCTTGAAGTGAACTCGATAGGTTTGAGGATGTCAAGGAGATGGATTTCACTTCCTTTCCTTGCACGAAAAGAGATACAAGGCATAAGAATCAAAATAAGGATCAAATCCTTACATGGAATCAAGAAAATCGATGGAAATAGTGGGGTTTCTTAAGCTTATTTCAAGTTTGAAAAAGAAATGATAAAGGATGATAGCTTACTTCTTTAGACGATCTTGAAGCTGGAGGTGATGATCTACATCAATAAATCCTCAAGCAAACGTGCATGAATCCATAAAGAGAGGTTGTATATATGCACGTAGGGTTCGACGGTGGTGAAGATGATGAAGTCGAAGAGCTGCTGCAGCTCAATGTGAAGGAGGAGAGCTGCTGCACTTCGTCTTCTATCCCATGGCAGGAGTGAAGAAAAGGAAGGGGAGTTGCTACTCCTCAAGCTTCTTATAGTAAGGACTAAGAGAAGATGATGGAGAGGGTTGTTGCTTGTTGCTTCTCGGCAGAGATAGGAAATGAAAGAGAGCTATTGCTGCTGCTCTTAGTTTCGGCAGTGAGAAGGAGAAAGAGAAGAGGGGCTGCTCCTCTTGATTATCACGATGGAGATGAAGATGAGATGAAGAAGGAGGGCTGCTGTTCCTCAATCTACACGATAGAGATGAAGGTGACATGAAGAAAAACTGCTGCTGCCCTTGATCATTTTCTTTGGCAAATGGAAGAAGAAATGAGAGAGAAGAAGTTGTTTTCCTTCTTCTTCTATCGGTAGTAAGAGAGAGATAAGAGAGGAGAGATGAAAGGTGATAATTGTGGAATAAGGGAATGCATCTAGTTGATAAGATGATATAGAAAGATATGAAAGATTAGAGAGAGAGAGGAAAGATTGAGAGAGATATGGAGAGATTTGGAGAGAGAGAGAGGACAATGTGTTGTCTTCATGAGAGGGAGAGTGGCATTCTTATGCCTTAGTGAGAGTGATATTAGAGTTAAGGGTTCCCTTATGGATAAGAATGCAGTTTTTATCTCTTAATTTCGCCCGGTTAATTAATTTTCCGGTAGAAAATATCCCCATTATTTATTTTATTCCCTCAAACGTTTTATAATCCTTCTCGTCTCTTTCCCGAAATCTAAATTCTCTCTAATTTGTCTTATATCTTCCAAAATAATTTTAGGAATCCAAATATCTGATTTTTATCTCAAGATTCCATCTAACGAATTATTTCATAAAAACTGCTCGACTAAACGAGTCATTAAGTAATTTATTTTTGAAACTTCTTCAAACGAACTCGGAAAATTCTTCGACTTATTTCAAAAGTCTTAAAATAAATTGTAGTTTCAAATGAAACTAATTAGACTAAATTTTGAGCCAGTCGATGAATAGTGTTTTCTCGATTTACGTTACTATTCATCTAAAAATGAAAGTTCTCAGAAAATTTCAAAATTCATACTCAAGCTTATACTCATATAATTAAGCTCAAATAATGCATCACATACTCGTTTCGAATAATCGAAACAAGAAAAATCACATTAAAGCACATAAGGGCATTTTTGTCATTTCACAGAAAAATTTATTTTCATGAAAAATTTTTAGCACTCAAAACTCATCATTTAGGCATATTAATTTAATTTATATGCACTTAAGAACTTAGAAAAGTTCGGGGTATTACATGTGCATAGATTTCAGAGACCTGATTAAAGCTTGCCTGAAAGATCATTACCCATTGCCTTGCATCAATCTGTTAGTAGACTCAAATTTGGGGTGTGAATTGTTATCCATGTTAGATGCATATCAGGGGTACCATCAGATACAGCTAGCCCTTGAAGATGTGGTTAAAACGGCTTTTGTGAGTCTGTGTGGCACATTTGCTTATGTGAGGATGCCTTTTAGCCTGAAGAATGCAGGGGCCACGTATCTGAGAATGATGGATGCAATCTTCGAAAATCAAATAGGACGAATCTTGGAAGTTTATGTAGATGGTATCCTTGTGAAAAGTGTGAAAGCAGAACACCATGCTGCAGACCTGCAAGAAGTCTTGGCAGTAGTAAGAAAGTATAATCTGAGATTGAATCCAGCGAAGTGCACATTTGAAGTCAAGTCGGGGAAGTTCTTGGGATATATAGTGACCCCAAGAGGAATTGAAATAAATCAGGAAAAAGTGAGAGTTGTTTTAGAGATGGCCGCTCCTACTAACATTAGGGAGGTGCAACGGTTAAATGGGAGAGTCACAGCCCTTAGTTAATTCATATCGACTTCCGTAGAGAAAAGTTTCTTGCTCTTCAAAGCATTAAAGAAGGCTAGTAAGTTTGAATGGAATGAGAGCTGCCAAAAGGCTTTCGAAGAACTGAAGGGCCATCTAGTAGAACTACCAGTGTTAACTAACCGATACCGGGAGAGACCTTATAGTTGTACATATCTATTGGGGACCACTCATTGAGCGCAGTCCTCATCAGAGAAGAAAGGTCTTCCCAGAAGCCCATCTATTATGTTAGTAAAGCTCTGCAGGGAGATGAATATTGATACACGGAGCTGGAGAGGGCTGCTCTGGCTATAATGACAGCAGCAAGGAGACTGAGATTGTATTTCTTGTCTCACAAAATAGTAGTGAGAACTAATTTCCCTTTCAAACAGGTGTTGAGTAGACCAGCCTCTCAGGGAGGATGGTAAAATGAAGTGTGGAATTAGGCGAATACAATGTGGAGTTTGAGCCAAGAATAGCTATCAAAGCGCAAGCTTTGGCAGATTTTATTCAGGAAACCACTCAGCCCTTACAATGGCCGGAGTGGAAAGTTTATTTAGACGGCTCAGTAACGGTTGATGGATGCGGTGCAAGAGTAGTCATAATAATGCCAGATCAAGAAGAGCTGCATTATGCGTTGAGATTTGATTTCAGGGCATTTAACAATGAGGCTGAGTATGAAGCATTCATCAGAGGCCTCGAGATAATAGCTAAGTTAGGTGCTCAAAAGGTCATAATTTACTCCGACTCACAGTTGGTTGTGCAACAAGTCTCAGGGCAGTATGAGACGAAAGATGAAAGGATGGTCAAATATATCGAGCGAATCCATAGTTTGAAAGAAGAATTTCAAAGTCTAGATATGAAGCAGATACCCCGAGAACTCAATGCCCAAGCGGACTACCTTGCCAGAATAGCAAGCTCAATAGGAGAGCTAAGGCCTAAGAAAGAAACTCTGATAAAGTTGATGGCCAAATGTGTAGAAGGAGGTGTTAACGAGATAGAGGAAAGAGAAGATTGGAGAGCACGTATCTGTATTTCTTAAAAACAGGGGAACTACTGGAAGGGCTGAGGGCTGCTAAGAAACAAGTATATGACAAGTATTGCATATTAGGGGGCCACTTATTCAAGAGAGCTTTGTCACAACCTTTGCTCAGGTCTGTAACGGAAAAAGAGTGATATGGACGGAGGACCCGTTGGATATAGATCCAAGAATCCAACGTATAAAAGATAGGAAGCGGTCGCCCTAGATCGAGAATCCCTTTTGATCACCTCCTAGAGCAAAAAGAAACCTCGTCCCGTTGGCTATATAATCAGCCGAGAACCTAGGTATGGTTGAATGCCACAAGACTTTGCTCACTAGTCTTGATAAGTTCGGAACAAGCGAAAACTCTACAAGAGAGAAATTCAACTCACAAAGACAAAGCCAATTTATATTATACTTCAAAGATATCTCTTACAAATGAACCTACAAGACTATTTATAGGCTTTAGGAAAGACTCTTGAGTGACTAACATTAATAATCTATTTAAGACTCATAAATAAACTCTAAGACTCATAACAAACTCTTGAAAAACAGATATGACTCTTAGACTTCGAATTCCCGCTGGGATTATCTCTGCTCTGAACCGCTTGCGGTTGCACCTTCAGTTTGAAGCAGATCCGTTCAAATTCTCTCCAGAATACTTTCTACTTCAAACCGCTTGTGATTTTGCCTTTAATTTACAACAGTCCCCCTCATTCAGCCCATCAACTTGTAACATATTCACCATTCGGCCCAATGTATCTTGGTCTTGGAATCGACCCTTTAAATTAGCCAGCATAAGCATCATGGCCCTTTTATTTTCTTTGTGTTTGCCCTTGTGATCGGTCCTCCACAAATAATCAAAGGATCCACATTGTTCTCGTTCGACAACTTAGATGCGGCTCCATCAAAGAGGATCTTCAGATGATCAAGGAAGTGCATCAGGGCAGAGCAGGATGTCATTCAGGATATCATGACATAATCAGGCGAGTGCTGAGGGCTGAGTATTATTGGCCTTCTTTGAAAAAAGATGTCGAAGCCTTTGTAAAGAAATGTCCTAATTGTCAGAAGCACGGCTCGCTGATTCACATGCTGATAAAAGAGTTGGGGGTTCAATATACAGAATGTCCTTTTGATAAATGGGGCATAGATTTTGTGGGAAAGCTCCCTATAACAACAAGGAAGAAAATGCCATTTCATAGTAGCAATGGATTTCTTCAATAAGTGGGTAGAGGCGGAGCCCTTATCCTCGATAACTGAGGAATGTATCATAAAGTTCATATGGAAAAACATCTGCTGTAGGTATGGCTTGCCAAGAGTGCAGATATCTGACAACAATTCTTTGGCAGGAAAACACAAGCCTGGTGCTAAGCTAGGGGAATAGAGCAAAGATTCGCTGCTATAGCTCATCCTGAGACCTGCGGTCAAGTAGAAGTTACTAATCGGACCATAGTTAATGGCATCAAAGCAAGGTTGCAAAAGGAGAGATCTCAGTGGGTAGAAGAGTTAAGCTCAGTACTATGGACATACAGAACTGGACAGAGAACAACTAAAGGACAATCTCTCTTTTACCTGGTATATGGGGCACACGTTGTCATGCCGGTGGAAGCAAAAATCCCAACGCATAGAATGTTGGCTTACGAGAAAGAGGTGAATAGAGAATTGTGAGTGGAAAGTTTGGATTTAATTGATGAAGTAAGGGAGAGAGCTCATCAGAGAGCCCTTGCGTATAAAGCTCGCATTAAGGCAGCATTTGACTTGAGAGTCAAAGTGAGGAAATTTAAGGAAAGAGACCTCGTACTTAAGCGAGCTTATGCAATGCATCCAGTGAGAAAAGTTGAAGCAAATTGGGAAGGTCCTTTTGTGGTTACAAAGGTACTTCCTGGAGGAGCATACGAGTTGATGAGTGATGCGTCTTCGACTTTTGGGCCATTTGGCCCTATTTTTCATGTCTTTTTGTGTCATTAGAGTCTGTCCAGGGGAAGGAAACTGTTGTTCGAAGGAAGGAAGCTCAATCTAAGTCAAGCAGAGGAAAGGTGGTCAGAATGAGCAGAACTGGAGTGAATCCAGTCGGTTGCAAGGACTACGCAAAGGAGTATGCAGAGTAGGAGATGAATTGAAGCAAGAGACGAGGTTGAAATGAGGATTCCATGTGAACCCTGAAGCTAAGTTGATGTTCATCATTCGCATTCGTGGTATTAACGCAATGCACCCAACAACAAAGAAGATCTTGCAACTGCCTTGTTACAAAGAATCACATCATGAAACATGCAACCAGTTTGACCACTACAGCAATTGCCAGTCAATCACCAGACCTCAAGAAGGAAAGCCGCATGGAAGAAGATTCACACAATATCTGTCAAGCATCTATGGAAGGAAGGATTTGGAGGTCAGCGCCCTACCCTAAATAAATCAATCAATCGGAGATTGCCAATCATCAATCCAGTCAATCACAGATATTCAGAATCTCGCTCAACATGGAAATTGCCAATCATGCCGATTCAGTCCACCAGCTTAGGGTTTTGCTCGCTGCCACTACTACTATAAAAGTCCAGCCAGAGCACCTGGCACAAGGTGGTTGGTTAATCGATCAGTCTCCAGTTCTTAGTCCGAAGAAAACACTTTTATTCTCAGTTTTATATCTTCTGTTCAAAACAATTTTATCTGCTTTTATTTACATTCCGCTGTGAAGAACAAATCCAAGGTTGTTGCCTTAGATACTTTTAATTTGAGTATTTCGTATTTCTTTTCATTCATGTGGTCTCTTTCGCTTATCATAATGTATTTAGTTATGTGTGAGTAATTTACTTGGTGAGATTTGGGTATGGGAAATGATTGACTGTTGATATGTGAAATATTCGTGAGGCACTTGTGCCATCGGTTGAGTCCAGTAGTTTCGGAAGGGCTGGAGCAGAACTTATGGGCAGCCCCGACCTAACGGGTGATCTCCGTTCGGTTGGAGCTGTACCATGTCAAGCAAAGGCAGGGCATGACAAACGGCAGCGTTCGATGTGCCCATGACCGAGTAGCTAAGCAGCACCTGACATGGTGCTGTAGATCTAGATGGTGAGGAATGGGCAAGGGGATACTGCATCCTTCTTCAGTATTGGGCTTCTCTAACAATCACCCATCAACTGTGACGAGGCATCAAGCCATGGTTATTGACCAAAAGACTCATCTCGCGTATCATAGGCATACCGATGACCGGTTGGACGTGGTCCCGGAAATGAATATCCCGCGAGTTATGTCTACTCTGTAGGTGCGGACATGCGAAGTTTGGAAGAGAAGGTTGGTGAGGGTCATACTTGGAGAGATCGGGTATGACTACTATCTAAGGAGGAGTGAAGCACGGCCTTGTGACCGGGGTGAAGCGTAACCTTCGGACCAAGACGACAAAAAGGGATTCAACCATCTCAAGTGTGGAGTATGAACTCTTGAAATGCCCCAATGTCTTTGGGCCACACCTTGAGTTTATATGAAGCATGGACGGATCTTTAGTGTGCCTATGACCGAATTAACATATCAACAATGATCATGACCTATCCCAAATCTTACCCCTCTTTTTATATTTGATTTCCGTCTAGTTTATTATGCAGATACACAGATTGAGATTGTGACAACTCGATTTGTACACTGAAGAGTAAGGTGGTTCATCACTCTCCGTGGGATCGACCCTAGCTTACCGCTAAGACTAACCAGTCCGGTAGTGGGCATAGGAGCGTGTACTGTCCGTCTGGGGCATACACAGGTATTTTGATCGTACCACATGACGGGTGCGTGTCAATGAGCCATGAAGGCTATGTGGAACCCAGACCATGGAATGTGAGTAGTTTGAAAAAGTACTACGTGTGAGTGCTTTCTCTTTGGGAAAATTACTTAAGAATTTTGTTTCATTGGAAGGAGCCTACGTGCCAGGTCTCTTATTCCATTTCTTTTTGATAAAATACTTGATCAGCTAGACAAGTATTCCTGTAATGGCACGAAGAGAACTTGTTGAGTATAAATAAAGGCTGAGAAGTTGTTGCATTTTAATTACATCATCTCTTTATGTATTAAGAAAAATTAGCAGCATATGTGAATAGATGGATACTCTAAATGGTGTAACAAAAGGATGAAACCATATAGAGTAGGGGGAGTAAGGGTGTACCTTATACCCCATGAAAATGCAAAAAATAACATGCATAACATATGTGTGCGAAAATAACAATAAATAAGTAATAAGCAAGATAGTGTCAATTCGTTAAGAAGTGCAAAAGGCAGAAAATCAGGAAAGGAAGTTGGTGGCATCCAAATCCATGGTATCTTCCGCGTCACCAGCGGGCTCAGAAGAGGCGGAGTTGAAAGAAGAAGAGGGGCTAGCTTCTTCTTGAGGGCCTCCATGAGTATGAGGGGGAGCTAAAGAACCTCTTTCGATAAAGATAATGTCTGATTAGTAGGAAAGTTAGTATAAAGAGCATGGAGAATAACAATAGCATAAAATAAAAGTAAAATATACCTCGTGAGGAGGGCTCTTGGCAAGGGGCAGTCTCAGGAGGAACATGAGATAAGTAGGTGCCACATTGTTCGACCACTTTAATGAGATCTAAAGTGAAGATGTCGTAAATGAGAGCTGACGAACCAGAGAATGCTGAGCGAAGGTCGCAGGGAGTTGTCAAAGCCTTAAACGCCATATGCATCACGGAAAGCCACCAGGGAGTGCCGAGCGGAGCCTGGGGATCTTCTTTAAATGATGAGGGCAAAGGCAAATACTTCACTATGGGATTGACCTCGATAGGATCTTTGAATCTGAGGTTGCGAGCCTTCGCCAGTACTGTTATGCCACATCATTTGGCTAGGGAAGCTATATCTTCATGAATTAGGGCTAGGTATTTGGGAGAGGCTTGGAAAGCTTCAAGAAGCCCCTCATGAAGAATTTGGAGAGCTCTCTGTCCCATAGGAGTGCGAAGAATGAGGTTGTGGCATCCCTGGATTCCATCAGCATATCCCGAATTATAAGACAACTGCACGTCAAGAAGAAGGTCTTTGGCCTCTGAAAGTTCCTTGCACACTCACGACAATTGATGGCTGAGATCTGCATTAATAGCACTCAGGGAAGTGTTCTCCTCAACCAAGGCAGACATTCTGTCGAGTGACTTAGCCAAATCATGATTCTGCTTTTTCAGGTTGTCGTTAGCCAAAGAGAGTTGGCTGCTAGCCTCTATAATATCTCGGTTGTGCAGTTGCAATTCATCATAAGATCTTGTCAGGTCGCTGAGCTGAGATCGACAAGAAACCAAGCTTTTCCTTAGCTTTTTAACCTCTTCCTCTTGGGAGTTGCCTTTGAATTGGAGCAGTCGGCCATGAGCACTGATGAGCTGCCATGGAATGAAAGAGTGCAAGCATGCCATCAAGATAATAGCAAACAAGTAATAGTAATTCCTAAAGCTGAAGGAGAGAAGGAGATCTCGCTCAGGCCTCATCTTCGGAAGGAGGGATAGCTTGTAGCAGTGAAAGACATTCTGACGGAGAGAGCTCGCGAACAGAACTGGAGGTCTGCCCTCGAAAGACATACCCAAAGGAGTCTGTGGGTTTAGTAGGAGAATCTATGAGATGAGTGATGGTCTTGCTCTTCTTGGAGGTATTAAGATGAGGGCGAGTGGGCAGAGGCCTCTTGTCCTTAGAAGTGGTTTCACCAATTTTCTTCCCTTTCGCTCCAGAAGGTGGGAGAGCTAAGAAGGAAGCACTGACATGAGTTACTTTGTGAGCCTTTGTTTTAGTTGGAACATACTAAGGGATAGGGGGAGTCTTCCCCATACTTGTTGTTGAAAAAGGAACGGTATGGGCCTCAGTAGCAGACGAACCTTTTGATTCTTTGTTAACTTGTTCCTGAAGGAGAATATCAAAGTCGAACTCATTATCACCATGGAGCTTCACGTCCTGAATCCAACACATTTATGCAAAAAAGATGAGAGCACATGAAACGTTTAACAGTAATGGAAAATTGATGAATTATTAAAAGAGTAACAAGCAAATGAAGGCTATGTAGAACGCACCCTCACGGGAGAAAGAGCACCCCCCAGGAGGAGCTAATTCGAGAAAGAGTTGAATTTGAAGGCACTGAGTTTTGCCTTCCTGGTAAGCTTGTTTAGCACCTTATGATCGATGGGAGAAATGGTTTCTATAGCAGGGCGAGGCCACTTCAATTGAAATTTTTGCTAAGGGCCGTAAGAAAAACGCCAATCCCCTTGCTTGGGTGTGACAATGAAATACTTGTTTTTCCATTCTTTCCCCGAGCTATGGGGTACACACAAACGTTGAGCAGGACCTTTAGGTCAAGCACTCGCATAATAAAAACCATCCATGGGTTTCACGTCATAAACCATTTGAAATAGAGTGGGGGTGGGAAAGCTACCATTGCCATGCATCAATATGGAAAAAAGCAAGGATAATCTTAATCGAAGAGGGAAGAAATTAGTTTGGCCACAAGTTATGGAGGTCGCATACTCCACCTACAAATTCAGGAAAATGCAACCTCAAACCTGCATCAATTTGACTATACCAAAGAGCTACAGATGGATACTTTAAGGAACAGGGTCGCTCATGGGGTTCAGGTATACGAATGTTAAAGGAATCATCACAATTCAACCAGGACTTTACTAATGCTAATTCCTCAGGAGTCAAGAGGGATTCACCTGTATTTTCAAGGGAAGCTGGAAGAGGAGTAGTATAATCCACATTGTAGGAAGATTCCATAGTGTTGGTACCAAGGGCTTCGGGGTTATCTCCTCCATCCTGGCAGAAAGGCGCTGAATCCTCACTTAGGTCTACTATCTTCTTTAGGTCAGAGGAAGAATTAGTCGCTGATGGTGTTTGGTGAGATAAGCGGCGAGAGCGCCGCGTCCTTAGTGAAGAGCCCCTTCCTCGAGTGCGAGAAGAGGTTCCGAATTGGGAATCGCCATGAGAAGAGAGATCTGGCTGTCCCCCAGCAGAATGTGTTGCATGTTGACCGGAGAGGGCTTCTTCATCGGAATGGAAAGCAGAATGCGCCATGGGAGAAAATGAGAGGAAGAAGGGAAAACAGTACGCAAAAAGAGCAAAATGGAGAATGGGAAAAAAGAAAGATAACATAAGTTAAGAATAAGGCAGTTGAGGAAAAAAGGGGAAGAAGCCGAAGGGTTTTCCACTACCCGAGAAATAGGAAAGGAAATGATGAAGCTGCCAATTGATTACCCATCAAATCGTGTTAGAAGTGACGTCACAAACCCAGCAGAGGTCATTATTCAAAATGTGCAGGTCTCTCACCGATTGAAAAGAGGACCTCGCACCCCTCTGTTAGCTAGCAAAAGTCAGTACAAATTTACTCTTTATATTTAAAGGAACTTTGCCTCCTTTAAATATAGAGTAGGGGGGAGTAGATGATGTGGTCTAAAAACAATCAAGTCTCTCTTTTTGAGACCCGACCCTTAGAGCGAAGGGAATAAGTAAATGAATCTTCGAAGTCTTACTTTCATTAGAGCTAGGCTCGGAGGTGGTCTGGGTAGTTAGCTAGCGTGAGATAGATGAGAGGAAGTTACACTTGAAGGGAAGTCAATAGTAATTAAAAAAGAGGAGAGAGAGAGAGAGAGAGCTCGTAAGGTCTCCGAATAGGTCTCAAGTGAACCAGCATATCCCTGACAGAAAAGCTGCTTTATCATGCATCTTTTCAAAAAAGTAGAAGGTACACTCTGAACAGCAAATGAGGAAAAGATACGCGTCTCAACAACATTGGAGGAGCATCTCAATGTCTATACTTCATCCCCAAGTCAAAACGCGGAGTATATATACTGATCTTATCACTGTTCTAAAAGGGCAGATTCTACTTACACACATTATACACACTAACACGAGCAGCTAAAAGCACATTACTTAGCTTTGCTGAATCTGACTTTGGCATCGGAGGTGGTACACTGGGAAATCCCCCGGTATCCATTCTTATTGCAGATAGCGAGGAATTTGCTAGCTCGTGGTGGACATACGTTGTTTGAAGAGGAAGGAATTTTGGAAGAATAGGTAATTGGTTGTATGGTCTTACCTCCCTTTCATTAACATTATTGATGCTGTCTTTTTTGGGCCGCATTAGAATGCAACACTTATTAATAACCAAACCTAATCCTTTGATTGGTTCGATATCCAAACTCTTGACAAATGTTCATTTCTTTGAGAATAATTGATTTATAACTCACATCATTATGATTGGTTGTATATGTCATTCATTAATTATCGAGCATGTTTCTTGAGTAAAAGTTCAGTTGTTTCACCTCAGTGCCCCTTGCATTCTAGTCATTTCAATACATTAGAAGTCGGGCTGTGACATAATGGTATCAGAGCAGGCTATCTACTTTGAAGCTTAAACTTTCCTAAGAATTGAGTTTAGATTTGCATTCTCTAGACTTATTCGTGTATTCCTTGAATTCATTTGAGTATTCTTTGAATTTGTTTGAGTCAACAACGAGCCAAGCACCCCACCTTATCCGGCTGCCAGGTATGGGAAATTTCAAAGTTTTTCTAAAGATTTAGAATTTCTTTTAAAGTATTAATGACATTGAATCAATTGAAGAAAAGAAAGATTTTTGCCAAAGAAAGACAAAGAGAAAATTTGTATAAAGTAAAGCAAAATTTTATTTCCCGAGCAAGAAAGAGAAAGAGTATGACAAAGTTCGATTAATTAAGTTATTATATTAAGGTGATTAAGTGAGATTCGAAGTGAGTTAAGATATCGAAATGATTATGCAAATGATTATCATCATGAGACATTTTTATAAATGTACTTTATGAATGTGATTGAGTGCTTATAATGTGTAGGATGACTAACAATGAGAATTTAACCATTAAGAAAGAATACGATCGTACACAGAAAAGTCATCAGGAAAACTTAGCTGAATTTCTAGTACGTTATCACAAATTATGGCTAATAGTTCACTACCTCGGTGTTAGTGCCATAGAAAGAATGACCCATTTAGTTAATGTCCTTCCGGATGAATGGGTAGAATGGGCAGCATCGTTAATACCTACTTATGCGAGACAGCAATACGGTAGTATAAACTGGCCTGGAGACTGCAAAGGGTATATAGCAACTATAACCGATCAGTTTAGGGTTAATTGGTTTGGTTAAAACGGGCAAAGTTCTTACGATCACTTTGTGAGACAAGAAATACAACCTTAGCCTCCTCGCAGCTGTCATCACAGGCAAAACAGCTCTCTCAACATCCGAATACTCAACCCCCTGCAAAGCCTTATTGATATAGTAGATAGGTTTGTAGAGGGATTTCTCTTCTCTTATGAGAACCGCACTCAACGAATGATCATCCACAGAGATGTACAAATACAAGGTTTCTCCTGGGATTGGTTAGGTTAAAATAGGCAAAGTTGCCAAATGGGTTTTCAGCTCTCCAAAGGTTTTCTGGTAGCTCTCATCCCATTCAAACTTGCTAGTTTTCTTCAATATTTTAAGGAACAAAAAACTTCCTTCGGCAGAAGTCGATATGAACAGACTAAGGCCAGTAATTCTCCCATTCAATCCTTGCACCTCCCTCATAATACCAGGAGCAGCCATTTCCAATACATCTCTCACCTTGTCTTGGTTTAGTTCAATTCCCCTTGGAGTCACCATGTACCCCAAGAACTTCCCTGATTTGACTCGGAAGGTACACTTAGCTGGGTTGAACCTCAGGTTACACTTTCTTACCATAGAAATGACCTCTTCCAGGTCTCCAGTGTGGTGTTCTACTTTCACGCTCTTCACAAGGATATCATCTACATAAACTTCCAAGATCCGCCCTTTATGATTTTCGAATATCGCATCCATCATCTCTGATATGTAGCTCCTGCATTCTTCAAGCCAAAGGGTATTCTTACATGTGCAAATGTGTCATATACAGTCACAAAAGTTGTTTTAATCACATCTTCAGGGGCTAGCTGTATTTGGTGATACCCTTGATACGCGTCCAACATAGATAATACCTCACATCTTGAGGTTGAGTCCACTAGGTGGTCAATACATGGCAATGGAGAGTGATCTTTCGGGCATGCCTATTTCAGGTCCTTTAAATCTATGCACATCCTCCAACTACGAATACTTTTAGGTACCATTATTGTATTTGACAACCACTCGAAATACTGAATTCTAACAATATGGCCAACATCCAGCAATCGCTTAATCTTCTCTCTTATTACTTTCTTCTTTTCAAGTATAAAAGGATCTCTTTTTCTGCCTCACTGGTTTTGCCCTGGGATCTACATTTAAATGGTGCACGGCAATAACTGGGTCTACTCCTACCATGTCTTCTGCGCAAAATGCGAATAAATCTGCATTTCTCGTCAAACATTGAATTATAGCTTCTTTTTGCTTTTCAGTCATCAGCCTTCCCATTTTCGTAGAAAAACATGTTTTCTCCGGAAACAGCTCTACCATCATTAATTCTTCCTCAACTGGTTGCATGCGAGGCTCTAGATCTTCTTCTACATTATCCATTTTCATATCTTTACTTTACAACGGGCGTTCTACTGCCAAGGCTCCCTTCACATTTTGCTTGGCATGCTTAATGGATTTCACATAGGATTCTTTCGACATCTCTTGGTCTCTTGTGACCTCTCCTACCAGCCCTTTCTTCTGGGCTAGGAATTTTATTTTCATGTGGTATGTTGAGACCACAACCTGGAAATCATTCAATGCAGGTCTCCCCAAAATTATATTGTTAGCAGAAGGTGTATCTACCACCAAGAACTTCACCATTCGAGTATTCGATGTTTCACCACTTCCTAATGTCACCTGAAGGGTCACCTTCCCCTTAGGCTGTATCTCTCCCTCAGTAAAACCATACAATGCAGTGTTCACTAGCGTCAGATCGGCATTAATTTTCATCTTTTGAAAACAATCCTAAAAGAGCACATTCACTGCACTTCCCGTATCCACAAAGATTCGCACGACTCTCTAATTAGCTACCTCAACACTAAATACCAACACATCATTATGGGGTTCCACACTAACCAAGTCCTCAGGCCCAAAGCTCACATATACTTTCAAATTTGTCTCTTCCCCTGCAAACGAGTCTACTACATCGATTTCCATTCCAACTGCTTCTGCCAGCTCTTGGAATTCTTTGCTTATCTGAGCCTTGGCAGCTCTCACATGAGCTTTGCGAGCTCTCCAAGAGTCTCTAGTGGTATTCCCTCCCATGATCATATTGATATTTCCTCTTTTCGGTGGAGGATCTTCTCGGCAAGGAGGAGTTCTTTCTCTTTTTTCAGGTTTCTTGGGCTCATGCTCTTTCCTCTTATATCCATTATCTCTATCCTTCTTAACAAACTGGAGCAGAGTGCCGTCTTTCCTAAACAGTAGCTCAATAGTATCCTTCAGATATCGGCAAGAATTCGTATCATGCCCATAATCATTGTGATATTTACAATATAAATCAGATCGCAGATTGCGAGGAGCCTCTTTATAGGTGCTAGGGAATTTAAAGTGAGGAGATCTGGAGGCTGCCTCCATAACTTCCACTAAAGATGCATTGAGAGGTGTGTACTGATCAAACCTCTCAGAAGCTCTCTTGGGTTTCGGTCCTCCCTTGTCTCTATCAGATCTTGGTGCTGAGGATGACCTTCTCATGGAGGTCTCCTTCTTAAGGGTAGGAGATTTCTCCTTAGCACTCCTAGCTTCCTGAGCCTCCTCCAGATTAACATACTTATCAGCTCTCTGCAACAACTCTTCAAAGTGTAAAGGAGGCTTCTTATTCAATGAATTAAAGAATAGGCCTAGTGCTAATCCCTGCATCATGGCATGTACTTTCACATCGTCATAAGCTAAAGGGACTTGTAATGCCTCCGTATTGAAACGTCCTACATACTGACGTAAGCTCTCAGAAGGTCCTTGCCTCAATGCCATAAGTGAAGAAGATGTCTTTACATGTCTCCTCGTACTAGCAAATCGATGCAAAAACATAGACCTAAATTCATTAAATGAAACTATGTTGTTAGGTGGTAATTGAGAAAACCATTGTTGAGCTATTTTTTACAGAGTCTTGAGGAAAACTCTGCATTTGACTCCATCAGTGTATTGATGCAACATGCCCTATTTTCAAATCTCATTACATGCTCATGTGGATCTTTGGAGCCATCATACTCCAATGTCAACGTCTTAAAGTTTGTAGGTAGCTGATCTTCTCTAATGTCTTTAGAGAAAGGGGACAAGTTATCACTTGTCTTAGCAAATTTTTTAGGAGACTTCTTTGGTGAAGAGACCTTCTTTTGGAGATCTTTGAGCTGTTTTTTGAGAGCTGACATCTCTGCCGCAACAGCTTCATCTCGGGATTTTACCACCTTTCCTTTGTCTTCTATATGTTTTCAAAATAAGAGAGAAAAGATGTAAATAAGGGGTTACTACTTCACTCAAGGTTATTATTACTTATTCATTTTATTTTTTCACTAACCATTTTCAGATTCAGTTCGAGGGCTTTCATACCCATCACTTTCATATTGGTTCTCCTCCTCAGGTTCTTCCTGCTATAGATAACATAACATTCAAGTCATGAATAGTCGTTATCGTTTGAACGAGATTTAACTCACTTCACTAGCACTTCATTATTATTAAGGCCAAACATAACATTTTTATACCACTTTAGATTTTTCTTTAACTGTGCTGCTAAACTTCTTGTTTTGACTTTCAGGTGAAATCATAGCCTTGGACACATCTTGATTAACCATAGCACTGAGCTGATCGATTGAGAGTGCATAAGTGACATTCTATTGCACATGAGTTTGGAACATGTCCATTTGGCTTCCTAAACCCTTGCGAGCTCCTTTCTTCTGAGAGCTCACAGATTTAGCAGCCCCCAGGTGTTGTGGTTGGATTTTGTGGGGCCACCTTCAGAGCACTATGATTTTCCTCTTCAAGATGGTCTTCTGGAGAGCTATCATCACGCACAACCCTTCAAAGCGAGGTCCTAGGTCTCGAACCACTGTGATATCCATGACTACAGTTCAAAGATATCAGCAGTCAGATAACAATCACAAGAAACTGTCAAAATCAGCTTGAGTGTTCAACACTACGCTTATTTTTCAAAGAACCTTTACAAGGCTCTACTAAGGGTTAGGAAATTCAAGGAACATGATCCAACATGATTTCTTTTCCAGTATCATCATCTTTAGCATTATTTAGGACAATGTGAGACCTGCTCTGAGCACTTCTGCCCTGCATCTCTCATGTCCTCAGAATAATTGGGATCTACATTTTTTCATAACCCAAACTTTCATAACCTTTACCAGAAAAAACTTCATCCTTAAATATTAAACTCCCCGCAGGTTTTTACAAAATGACCAAGTGAAAATCAAACAAGAGAATAGAAGGAATTTGTAAAAACACGAGGCAAGAACAAAATAGTGAAGCATCACAGAAATTATAATTGGGATTATCCCCATTGGAAATGACCAACTTCTGAAAAACCAAAGGTGAACCATGAGAAAGGACATTCAAATCCATGATTTCTGTTTTTGGGCTACACCTAACGTGATTTTTTTCACCACAAACTGGGATAACCCCCTTTCATCTTGGGTTCAAACACAACCCAAATTTTTTTAAAATAAATAGAACAGAATTTCCCAAGAACAACTGTAAATCATTTTAGAAAATATTTTTAGAGGAAACATTTTCAGAAAAAGAAAATCGATTCCCACAAACAACGCCAGATAATACAACTCAAATTTGTTGTACTATAGATTCAACCAGAAATCACTAACATCTACCTATTTCCTTTTAGTTCTTTACACTTCAACGCCTTCAACTCCACAGCACGCTGAGCGGGGTTGGAATAACTGCATAGAAGAAGGAAAGCCGGGGGGTTTTTCCGACTAACCACCTCCGACGCCCAAGTTAGATTGATAGAAAATAGTCTTTTTGAAAGTAAGAAATGATAGGTGTGTTTCTGGATATTTTAAAACCTGAGTTGTGGCGACGGGTTTCCTCACTATATATACTTCCTTGGTTTCGTAGATATGAAGTAGTTGGGACTGGGGTGCGTCACCGATCTTATTATACAAGTGCTCTTTGATTATTGGCAGATACGAGAATGTACTCTCCGACAACACTGTGCCCATCCAGACTAAAGTTTCCTTCACATGTCAGACATATTTATTATCATGAGGTCTAGTCTGTCACACAATCCGAGCCCTAAAATGAGACCTACTTTAGACACCTGATGTGAGGACTGACCTTCAGGCCTAATATGCGGGCTATTAAGAAACTTGGTCTGGAGACTTAACATGAAGGCCTGGTTTGTGTTATGAGACCTGTGTCAGAGACCTTATATAAGGTCTATATCGTAATCTCTTGCATACCACATTCCTCAAAAGACTTGCTTAATCTTTTTGAATGAGTCGATTATCATTGGCCTCCATGATGTTTCGAAATGAACTATTATGCTTACTTCCTATTAAATATTATCTTGATAAGATAAAGGATTCAGGTCTCCTTGAGACGTGAATACTTTTATGATATAATAGTAATCATTACAAATTTCTATTGAAAATTGATTTATAAGTAATTTTATCTTATCCTGTAATTTAGGATTTCGAAGTTTTTCTTCTAAAGTAATTATATTTAGTTCTTGTTTAAGAAAATATAATTGATTTTCTTTTGAAGAAATATTATTTCATGTAATACTTTATTACAGGGTTCAGTTATAAATTATAGAAAAATATTATTTCCCTCAAAGGTTCCTAATATCCCTTCTTTATCTATCCTTTTTATTGGATATTTTTTCTCTAAAAATGGTGTTCCAAGTATAACTTGATCAGTAATATCTTTTGCAAGCAAAAAGCCTGTTTGAATACATTTCTTATTAATACTCACATTAGCCTTAGGTAATTTACAACTTATTTGTAAATTATTACCCACTGCATGTTATAATGTATGTGTTGTTTTATGAAAGTACCTAGTAGGTATTAATCCTTCTTGTATAACATTTAAATCTGCTCCACTATCTACTAAAGCTATAAACTCTTTTCAATAATAATTATCTATTAAAAGAGTAATTCTTATATGTCATTTCTGTGATATTACCATTTCTAATGTGGATAAAAAGTTTTCATTCATTTTAGCATAGTGAAGATCTTGTTCCACAGGAATAATAGACTCTTGTTAGGAAATAATACCCACACTGCCACACATACTATCACGAGAAAACATGAAAAAGAAACGTGAGAGAATTGTTTACCCAGTTCGATACGATGTATGTACGTGTGGGGGGAGGGGTGATACCAAGCCAGGGATTTCACTATATTTCTTTGGGATACAAAGTACAATGGGAGGGCACCTATTTATAATAGCACAAATTGAATCCTAGCCGTAGTTAAACTAGGAAACAACTTGTGGGCTAAGAAAATAGAAACCTTGTGGGTTAAGTAATCCTTTTTAGGCCCCATACACCAACAATCTCCCACTTGGAGACTGAAACTCCCAAGTAACCATACTCAGCCTTCGTGGTAGACAAAGCAACGACTTTCTGCAACTTAGAAGTTCAAGAAATAGCAGTACCACCATAAGTAAACACATACCCGGTTGTACTTCTTCTCTCATCGAGGTCATTAAATGCCAAATTCGCATCAACATAACCGACCAACTCAACACTCTAGCCATCGAAATATAAGGCTTTTTCCGTGGTACCTCTGAATTATCTCAAGATCCGCTTTACTGCCTCCTAATGTTGCTTGCCTGGATCACCCATGAACCGACTCACTACTCCCACTACATGCGCAATATCTGGTCTCATACACACCATGGCATACATGATGCTACCAATTGCCGAAGCATAGGGAACTTTCTTCATTTCAGCATATTCCTCCTTTGTACTCGGCAACTCTTCCTTCGACAACTTGAAGTGACTGCCTAATGGCACACTCACCGGCTTAGATTAATCCTTGTTGAATCTTTCTAAGACCGTTTGAATGTAAATGGCCTGTGAAAGATACAATTTTCTCGCTGCCTTGTCATGCTCGATTCTCATGCCCAAAATCTATTTTGCTTCTCCAAGATCCTTCATGGAGAATCGTTCGGACAATTGCCTCTTCAAGTTATCCATCTCTTTTGCATCTGCTCTTGTGATCAACATATTGTCAACATATAACAAAAGGATGAGATAGCTTTTGTCAAACCTCTTAAAGTAGCAACAATGGTCAGCGTGGCATCTCGCATAACAAATCTCCAACATGAAACTGTCAAACTTCTTGTACCACTACTTCGGAGCTTGTTTCAAGCCATACAAACTCTTCTTCAACTTGTACACAAGATTTTCTTTGCCTTTTACTACGAATCCCTCAGGCTGTATCATGTACAAGTCCTCCTCTAAATCACCATGAAGGAATGCTATCTTTACATCCATTTGATGTAACAACAGGTTTTCTCCAACTACCATACTCAACACCAAACGAATAGTGGTTAGTTTCACGACAGGAGGAAACGCATCACTATAATCAATACCATATCATTGTTCAAACTCTTTGACAACTAATCTAGCCTTGTAGCACTTGCTACCATCCGCTTCAACCTTGATTCGATAGACCCACTTGTAGTGAAATGCTTTCTTGCCCTTTGGGAGTTCCACAAGTTCCCATGTGCCTTTCAGAAGAAGAGATGCTAACTCATCATCCATAGCAACTCTCCCCTTTCGCTTATTACATCCAACACCTGCCTCTGCATAGTATTCAGACTCACCACCATCAGTAAGTAACAAATAAAAGTTAAAAGGTTAGTACCTTTCGGGTGCATGTCGCTCTCTAGCCGGTCTTGGCATCAGATTGTTCAGTGGTGGGGTTCTTGGCTTGTCCTCAAGAACCTCTTCAACATTCTGACCCTTCTTACTCCCACTCAAGTTGGAGATGTGTAACTCAACCACTTGGGAATTTGGATTGTCAGAGCTTGATGCCTTCAATCTGTCTTTGTACAACACTTGTTCATGGAAAACCACATCTCTACTATGGATAACCTTTCGGTTTTGCTCATCCCAAAGCCTATAAATGAACTCGTATCCCCCATAACCAATGAACGTACACTTAACATACTTAACATCCAACTTACTTTTTTCAACATTAGCAACATGAGCATAAGCAACACATACCTCTTTTTCCGTCCATTCTTCCTCAGGTATCCAAAACTCCAATAGAACTGATGGACCTCTATTAATTAAGAATGCAGCTGTGTTAATTGCATTCGCCCAAAAAGTCTTAGGCAACCCACTTTTCAACCTCATGCATCTTGCTCGCTTATTCAATGTCCGGTTTATGCATTCTACAACACCGTTCTGCTGAGGGGTTCCTTTCACAGTCCTTTCCATGCAAATCCCGTTCTCAGCATAGTAATTCTTGAACTTATCAAGTTCGTACTCTCCTTCATTGTCGGACCTCAAATACTTCACCTTCAGCCCTGTTTCAGTTTCTACAATGGCTTTTCACTTTCTGAAAGCATCAAACATATCAGATTTATTCTTAAGAAAATAAACCCATACTTTTCTAGTGCAATCGTCGATGAAGGTGATGTAAAACTCTGAGCCACCAAGGGACTTCAAAAGTGTTGGTCCCCATAGATAGCTATGGACCAACTCCAACTTTTGCATCTTCAAAGTTCTACCGCCTCTCAAGAAGCTCACCCTTTTCTGCTTCCCGAACATGCAATCCTCGCATAGGCCAACTTCAACAGTTTCTAAGCCATGCAGCCTACTCTTGGAACACATTATCTTTATCCCTTTCTCACTCATATGGCCAAGTCGACAATGCCACAAATATGCATTGTTTGTTGCACTCGCAAGATCAATGCACGCCTTAGAGTTACTTATCATATACAAGGTACCCTCCTTCTTTCCACGAGCTACTACCATAGTTCCTTTCCTGATATTCCAACAACCGCTGCCGAACGTCGTTGAATATCCTTCAACGTCAAGTTGCCCAACCGAAAGCAAATTCCTTTTCACTCCGGGAACATGTCTGACCTCATTCAGCTTCAAGATGCCTCCATTGGATGTTGCTACTCGCACGTTTCCCTTTCCCATAATTTTTAAAGGCTCATCATCTGCGAGAAACACCCACCCAAAATTGCCAGAGAAATAATTTTGCATCACGCTTACATTACTGCATGAATGAAACGACGCTCCAGAATTCAGCACCCACGACTCCATCAGACTGGTCAAATTCAAGACCAATGCCTTTCCCTCATCTTCGGTTGTGGCTGCGTTCACTGTTTTCTTATCTTTCTGATCCTTATTCTTATTCTTATTCTTTGGCGGTGCTTTACAGTGACTTTGGTAGTGACTGAACTCTTCACAATTCCAGCATTGGATTGAACTCTTATCCTTCCTGGATTGGCTCTTTCCTCTGGACTTTGACCTTCCCCAATTTTTCCTTCCCTTCGATCTGCCTCTGTTTTCCGTGCTCAATGCTGACCTTAAAGAAGAAGATTCAGATTGTTGTCTCCTGCGAATTTCTTTGCCAATCATCAGATTTCTTACTCTGTCAAACATCAGTTTTGCGTCTCCAGCGCTAACTGCTGTCACTAAGTTCACCCAACTTTCTAGCAGAGAAGATAGCATAACTAGGGCTCGAAGTTCGTCATCAAACTTGATATCAACTGAGTCCAATAGCGAGGTGATCAAGTTGAACTAGTTGAGATGTTGTTGCACTGGCGTACCCACTGACATGTTCAGATTGAACAAATGCCTAATCAAATGTACCTTGTTCGCCGTAGGTGGCTTTTAATACATCTCTTCCAGGATCATCAACATCTCCTTCGTAGTTTTGGTCGCCCTCGTGTGATTAGCTACATCCTTGGACAATGACAAACGAATCGCGCTCATCGTCTTTCTGTCCAGCAACTCTCACTCCTCCGCAATCATCTTTTCTGATTTTACTTTGAGGGGCTGATATAGATCATTACGATAGAGGTAATCCTAAATCTGCATCTTCCACAAACCGAAGTCAGATCCACCAAAATTCTCGATCGGCACCTTTCCGTCGTTCATCGTGACTTGTCCCTCTTAACTTGGCTCTGAGACCAGTTGTTAGGAAATAATACCCACACACACTATCACGAGAAAATACGAAAAAGAAACACAAGAGAATTGTTTACCTAGTTTGATACGATGTGTATCTACGTCTGGGGACGATTCCAAGCCAGGGGTTTCACTATATTTTTCTGGGATACAAATTACAATGGAAGAGCACTTATTTATAATAGCATAAATTGCATTCTAGCCCTAGTTAAACTAGGAAACAACTTGTGGGCTAAGGAAAGAGAAACCTTGTGGGCTAAGGAAAGAGAAGCCTTGTGGGCTAAGTAATCTTTTTCAGGCTCCATACACCAACAATTCTCTCGGAGAATCTTCTAATCTAGATATTATATAATCTAAATTTCTATTTTCATGTTTTAATTCTTGTATTTATTTTTTCAAATTATTAACTTCAATTATATCATTCATAGAGGTAGGATTTTGTTCTATTTTCTTTTGTTTTTTTATTCGTTTATAAACTTCTAACATCATATATGGTTCTTCTGGACTCAATATTTCTTTTTTAAATTCACTAGTTTTATTATTATTAGAAGTACTTGGAGTATTTTCCATTAGATCTATAATTTTAGATCTTAATTCTGGATCTATAATTATTTTCAAGAGATTCATTATATTACTATGTGTTAATTCATTTATATTTAAATCTTGGAATTTTGAAAGAATTTTATAAAAAGAAATTCCTTCAATATTATTAATATCATCTTTTTGACAAGTTTGACCAAGTATACATGGTTCAGTTTCTGACTGTGAATCTGATATAATAGATTTATTTTCTAAAATATCTATGTCATTATCAGCTTCAGTATTAGAAGGAAATTCAGATTCTTCAAATTTTGATTCTTCGTCCTAATTTAATAATATTTTAAAAAGAGTTTCTTTCATATTATTATCTATTTCAAGATTATTAATCTTTTTCTCGCATAATGACCAAATCTACCATATTTTTTACAAATTATTAATTTTTTTCCCACTTCGTTCTTTCTCTATTTTCTTTTCTTTCTTTGTTTTGTTCTATTTTCTTTCTAGAATATTTTCTTTTCTTATTCTTGTAGTAAGATTTATTACTTTTATAATTTTTTTTACTGTTGAAAGCGTTATTCTTCTTTTATTTAGTTAAAATTGTGTCTTCTTCTCAAATATATTAACATAAGTTTATTTTGTAGTCAGTGGAAACTGAAGACGACAAACTTACAGCAAGGGAAGTACCAGTCTCCATTGAAATATATGGCAAGAGAATGGTCTGAATAAGATTTCTCGTTTTCAAAACTTTTTGTAGTTTTCTATCTTTTCTGGTATTTCTTCTTTCCATCTTTTGGATGTAATTATGTTCTTTTTCTATTGATGTTTCAATTATGTTTTTATCATTGTGTCTATAGAATATATCTTTTGGATGTATATCAAGAAGTGGTATTTATTGATGAAGCTTCATAACAAGGTGATATGGGAGATAAATTCAAGTCGAGAGGACTGTCATTTAATAGAAGCACAAAAATAAGATATTTGAGAACCAAGGAATATTTGAATCTTTTGAGGTCTGGATGAGTTTCTCATATACCAAACAAAGAACTTTGAAATAGATTCCAAGATGTGCAAAATGAAACAATTTAGTTCACTTTGCTTTTGTCACCACCCAAGCATGTAGTTTAATTTGTGGTTGTGAATTTGGCTTCCCCCCTCCTTTTTTTTTTTTTCTGAATGAGTTTTTTTGTTAGTTTGGATATTATTTTAAAATTCTACCATGTATTCTCATTTTGATCTATCGTTGGAGTCATTTCAGTCATTTTGCCCAAATTTTGTCTAAAAATTTCCTTCAAACTAACTGCAACCTAAGTAACTTCTGTGTCCCTGATGGTCCCGGTAATGAGTATCTAGTGTATTGGAGGGAGGGGAGGGGGGAATACACCAGTAGCAATTTTTGTTGCTTTAAAATCTTTTCACTAAGTAAACTGCTCATGTAAGTTTGCTCGACAACTAGGAAAGTTAGTGGAAGCAGCTCAACAACTGAGATGGTCAGTTGGAGCGAATCACATAAGTTGGTGCACAACTAACTTCTTTCACCAAGGATCATCTGTGTAGACCAGCTGAGGTTTTAAACTTCAACTCCATTTGTAGAAGCCAGTAGAAATTGAGCTCGTTACTTAAACTGAAACCTTTGTGAAAATGGGGAAGGTCAAGTTCCAAAAGTTAGTGCAGCTTGTATGCTGGGGTCAGTTGGTTAGGTAATTGAATATAAAATACTGAATGTAAATACAGAATCTAAAGGATACAGTATTTTAATGCGGTTCAAAGATTGACCTCCTACGTCCATGACTTCCTTTTCAGGGAAGTAATCCACTAGATAAACATAGACGTGCTTACCAAAATGTTCCACTTAGTTTCCAAGTACCAAGCAACCTAACCAGTTCGATTATGGGTTCGAACAAGATCTTACAACACTTTTCCAGGCAAGTGTACAACCTGGGCTTAGATTACGGGTTCTAAGGGGACCTAGTCTTAGATTGCGGGTTCTAAGTGACCTAATCTTTGATTACGGGTTCAAAGGGACATTGTCTTTGATTACGAGTTCAAAGGAACTTAGTGACTTTGATTACGAGTTCAAAGTCAGACCTAAGGTTTGGGGGGTTGGGGATTTTTCCAACTAAGAAGCCTTCTACATAGAGAGAAGTGGAGGCTTCGTCCTAAGGCTTTGGACTCGATCTATTGGGAGACAGTCCGGTCAGACACAATATGAGCAAGAACTTATACTCTAGACTCGATCAAAGAAGGGGCTTTCTGAGAGGCTAGATGGAAGAACAGGAGGAGGTTTTGACACTCAATTTCTACTGGTCTTCAACTGAGGTCGTCTTGCTGGAGAGAGAGGTGGTCTGCTACTGCTACTTCTCTCTTGATTTTGTCTCTCTTGGCACTCTGCATGCTTGTGTATGCCTCACAAGCTTTGATGTGGAGACCTCTATTTATAGAGGAAGATCTAACTAGCCGTTGGAAGGAGTCGTTTGATCTCTACCAAAAATAAGGCACTTCACCTGCTTTTCTAGAAACTTTCCGAAAACGGTAATTGCGACCTCCGCTTTTTGCACGTCACTGTTGTTGGTCCATTTATAGTAAGTTCTCTAGCTGACTTGTGCTTCCGAGTAGATTTGAATCTGGACTTCAGCTCTTCTACCTTCAATGTCTTCAAAGTCTTCTCTTCATAGCTTTGTGATGTTTGACTTCGACATAACTTCTCTTCACACTTGAGCTGCATGGGTTAGTTGAGGAGTCAACTGAGTTGTTGTCCAACTGAGTCTATGCTTCAACTGAGCTTTGGGCTGAAGTTGAGGGTCAGTTGAGTTTGGGTATTAGTTAAGTTCTTCACGAAGTGCCTTGTTGAGTCCGGCTGACTTCTTCTGCTTGAAACCTGTGAAGATAAAATTCTTATGCTCAAACAGTGAGCTCTAGCTAAGTTGAGACTAATTTCTTTCATCTACTCGGTTGGGGTCAGTTGGGGTTTTGGTATCAATCGAAACCTTTTACTAGTTTTTCCAATAATTTCCCCCTTTTTGATGAAGCCAAAATTCTAAACTGACATCACCTAACTTTCCTAACTGATACTATAAACTGATACCAAAAAGACTAAAAGATAAACTCAATTCTATTCTATAAGAGGAAAGGGGTTAGCACAAGATAAAATATAATAATTAACCTCAAACTTGGACAACGAGATAGTAGTCATCAAGTGATGTTAATGATTCAAGAATATTGTCAAAAACCACAACTTATCATTCATGATAATAATAAGGGAGATTACATTACAACTGAAATTATTAATTCAAAACATCAAGAACTAAATGCATCAGTTACATTGTCTTCACTTTGCAACATCAGTCGTTCTTTTCTTGATCTTAAATTTTCAATCTATACTTCGCGTAGAAGTGCTTTCTGATTTCCTGGAATTACTCAGGTTCTTCAACTGTTTCATTCCTGAGTTTCACGGCCAATATTTCTGCCTCTTTCTCAATTAGGCTGGAAGGAATAATTTTAATTCCAGGTACCATGGGAGATGGGAAAGTCTTCTTTGCTGGGACAGCTGGAGGAAGGCGACCATATTTCTGTAGAATTGTAGCGAAGAATCTACTAACTGCATCTTCCATGGCAAAAGTTTGGATATGCAACAACCATACTTCTTTGGCAGGTGTTCTTCCATAGAATCCATCGTAGTAGAATTCAAGAATGAATTCTTCCTTCAGATCTTTCCAATGATCATTCAAGATATTTGGGATAAACTTGTCAATGTGAGGATGCACTCCTTGATTTCTCTGACTCATTCTGATTTGCAATCTTTTCTCCGAGATTGTTTTCTACGACCTTCTTCTTTCATTAGTGAGATAACATCTTCATAGATAGAAGAGTTTTCTTGGTCCTTCATCCATGCTGGTTTCCAAACTCTCTTTTCATCTCCATCTTGAATCTCTCAAGTTTTACCGCTGGATGTGCTCAAATTCTTTTAGCCACTTCCTATTTTCCACCTGATCGGTCGTGGCTCTAGCAATTTTGGCCAAGATGATGATGTCATCAGGAGTAGGAGACATCATTAGATCAACTTCAATATCATCCTTCTCAATCACAAGTTCTTGTGAGAGCAATCTTGCTTCTTCAGCCTCAAGGGGATCTTGGGAGATCTTGGCGTCTCGATCTTCAACCTGAACGGCAAAAATTGAAGTTCCTACAACTGTAGTATCAATTTCTTCAGTTGATTCATTTCCAGCCATTGTATCCTCTATTTCCTTTGCTGGTTCAGTTGCCTTAGCTTTACTTGCTGGTTGGTCCTTCTCGACAGTCATGACAGTCATGACCGTCTCATCTTCCTTTGTTGACTCATCCTCCTCAACAGTTGTAGTCTGAGCTTGAGTTTGCTCACCAGTATCCTGAGCACTTGGGAGACCTTCCTCTACCTGTGTTAGTTTCTCATCTTCTCCCTTTTTGGCATCACTCAAAAGGACAGAGATTGTGACTTTCAGTTCAGAGAGCTCTGAATCAAGTCGAGAGTTGACTGCAGACATGTCCTGGATAAAATGAAGGGATGACACCCGCTCTTTCATCAGTTCTAAGTTCTGAGCTTGGAGCGCTTGCACCTCATGCTTCAACTCACTGAACTGCTCATTATGATGCTTTAATTGTAACTCATGATCTTCAACTCGTTCATTGATGGCAAAAATGTTGTGTGCCATGGTATCGAGGTTTGTTGAGCGTAACTCTGTGATGAAAGCTTTCCGATGATTGACAATCTTTACTTTCAAGTCATTAGTGATGAGATGTTTGAACTTGATGAAAGCAGTCGTCGTTTTCTCTCCATGTAAGTCAAGTTGAAGCTTGACTCGGTCAATCGCCTTTAGTGATTCAGTGATAGATGCAAACTGATTACTAAATTCCTCATCTGGGTGGAAGAAGACCCAAATTCTTCTTGCGATTGATCAAATTTGTGACTCAGTTGTTTAACCAACTTTGTGAGGTTAGATAACTCGTTAGTTAGGTTTGGACCAGTGACAGGATATATAGTCAATGGCTCAGTGGCGATTAGTGCTTGGCTTGGAGCGAGTTCTTCTTAGCTCCTGTGAGGAAGAACTATTGCTTGTGCCTTGATATGGGCTTCTTTGCACGAAGAAGTTGGTGCTGAGGATTTAGGTGGAGGAATCCAGCCACATCGACCAATCTGCTGAAAATGATGTTCAGTTTCTTAACCATCGTTCTTCTCACACTGAGGAACTTTGCCTCTCAGCTCCGAGCGGTGCTCCAGGTATGTTCTGATCAGATAGTCTTGATTTTGGATCAGTTCCAGCTTCGTTTTGAACTTGAAGGCTGTCATCATCTCTCCTTCAGTGTTTTGCAGCTTCTTGATGTCATGGACTTGCAATAAGTCGGTCATAATGAAGTAATCACCGAGACTAATTGAGATGTACACATACAGTTCGACCAGGAGGTTGAGAATGTGGAGATGTTCTCCCAGTTCTAGGAACAAAGTGAGAGCTTTCTTGTAGGCATTAAGATACACTTTGTCAATTCGGCTGGCAATTGCCTTGAGCTCTATCTTATTTTCTGTGAGCTATGGAATCTCATCATCCTGATTGTCCAGCAGAAAAGGATCAAGTCCTTGAAATACATCATCTTCGGTAAGGACTTGTCTCTGTGGATATTCTTTCAGAGTCTGATCCTCTCTGAGGTCTACCACCTCGACCACGATTTCTCTTTTGTGACTTGATGGTACCTTTGAAGGTCAAGGAGAGAACTGTAGTAATCCTATCTTTAGTTTGCAAGAATCTTTCTGCATCAGTTAACTCTTTCCTATTAGTCTGATCCCAGTCAATCTTTAGCTCCTTCTCGTCAACAACACACAGAATGATAGAACTAACTTTAGTTCTATAGAGCAGCTTTCCCTGGCAAGTGAAAGGACTCTGTTGATGGTCGATTCTGGCAACTTGGGCCTGCAAGAGTTTCATTACATTTGACACCCAGTCGGTATCAATTCTTTCATGGATAGCCATTGTTGGTCTCATCTTTGGTTTGCTGACATTTGATTTTGATCCAGATAGTAGATAGAAAGTAGTGCACAACGATGTCATAAAGCATGCATGGTTTTGGCTCTAGCTTTGTTCGCATCATTCCTCCTTCGAAATTCTCCTTTCCAATGGTAATCTCTTGGATAAATTCACTAATTGTGCTTTCTTTGTGGGAGAAAAGATTTTCTCCATTGCTAGGAAGGTGGAAAAATTTCTTCAGGCATTGAGTAACGTCAATGAAGATTTCCTTCTTTCTGAAGCCATCATTTGTCCCCAAACAAATTGGCAAGTGAACAACAGTTGACACATGATCGTTTTCATCTAAGTGCAAGTTCACAAAGAATTCAGCAATGGCGGAGGGAAGGACAAACATGGGTTCATAACACAACCATTCCTTCAACCATGCACCTTGAATCCAGTCAATATTCTATTAGAATAGGATGATGTTCTTGCTCTCGAGATAGAATCGGTTCAAACATAACCTTTACTCTCACATTTTCCTTTGTTGCTTTGATGGACATGGTGGTTCTTGATAGATGCTGGATGAGATATCACAATAAAATAAAGCGTGATGATAGAAGGAAGGGATTCCAAGAATTCTCCAATTGAATGAACTGATATAGTGAATCTATTAAGGATTTCAAGCATTCATTATAATGAGGAAAGAGGATTGCAATCAATGGTTGTCAATGATTCCCGCCTTTTCATGATCGACGGCTTGGATTGGAGACGGTTCGCCTATGTGGAACGTAGCGTGGGATGTGCGTAACAGCTTCCACGTCAGCCCACTCGCGGTCTCAAAAGCTTAACCTATTAATTAGGGATAGCTTTGCATTGAATGTGACTGCGGGGCTTAACTCAAAGTGATCATTATCATCAGATGATCTTTGAATTTATTTCAAAACACCTGCTTTAATTACTAATGGACGAAAATAATTTTTGGATCTTCTTAGTTGGTCTGAATCCTAACTGAATCAGCATACACTCAACTGGCTCAAATTCATCTGTTCAGTAGAGGTTTGATCTTCACGTCCTCCATCGCACTGTATTGTCGTTGTCTGACTCAATTCCCCCTCAAGTTGAGATTCCCCCTCAACTTGTGATCTCCAATCTCCTTCACTTTTCAGAGATCATGTATTTTTCCAACAATCCATACTGACCCTGCAGGAGAAACTGTTCTCAGTTCATCCTTTTCTTGCAACCTACACGACAAACTCCTATTCCAAACTCAGTTGGATTCAGGTTTGGAAGCATCGGGTGCTTCCTTGAACACTCGAACTGAATGGTTGATGCAGCCATCGCTTAAGCTGCGAAAAAATACAATTTGCAGGTCTAGGCCAAGGCTAACAACTCATTCTTGCTGCTCACAAGGAACGTAAAGCAAGCACGAGCACTTCTTGATAACCCTCATGAGATGTAGGAATTCGTAAGTGCCCAGGGCTCGTTGGCCTTCCGAGTTACCTGTGACCACCGAACTTCTTTGGAATCGTTGTCCAACGCCTCGGGAACACACTTATATACAACTATCAAGGACACTTAGACCTCAAGAGATTTACAGGTTATACATTATATCATCTACCCTAAACCTGGATTTAAAGGCTTAGCTAAACATAAAGTAAATAACGAAAGCAAAAACAATAAAGAAAAAAATACTTGAATAAATAACGATAACCTAACATTGTCTGCTTAAGCTGGGACTTATCAACGAAAGTAAATCATATCTAAGAACTTCAATATAAACTGCAGAAAATAAGAGTGTATTGAATTACAAAAAGTAAAGAATGCGGTAAAGATTGTCTCTCCAAGTGTTTTTTTTTTTTTTTTTTGCACCTTGCATGCATTGATGTATTTATAGAGTACAAGAACTAGGGCAAAACCACAAACAGGCCTTCTAGAAAACGGGCCCGCTACTTCCATGTAAGGATCAATGGATAAGGTTGGAAAGATCTCCTTCCTTATCGCTAAAATCATGCTGCTGTTGTAGTAGGAAACATCGATCGAACTCTTGTGTTGCAAAGAATTTGTTTTCTTATAGGACTCTAACAACTGCATCTTCACGCGCCAGCACCGTTACCCAAGCTCTGCACCTTGCATTCCCCAATCTCTCTGCCATCTCTTGTCCACGATAGCCTGCACCTTACCTTCTGCAGCGAAACATATAATCGTCTAGATTGACCATACCACTAAAAGTTTAGCAGCTCTTCATATTGATTTGGACTTATGCCCTCGGTAGCTTGAGTCACGAGCACGGCTACTATGGTCATTCCATAGTATCGCCAGTTCCTTCTATTTTTGCATGTTTTGGCTCCAATCTTGCCCAATTCCTGCCTTTCCTTGCCCTGCCAACTCGAGTGTCCTCTCAGACACAAAACAGACACAAAAGACACTAAAATAGACTCGATCTAGACCTAAAATACACATAACAAAAGCACAAAATATGGGCTCGTCATACCCACACACTTAAAGTCATGTCTGTCCTCAGGCATGGTGTATGGCTTGCCCAAACAAAAGAAAAAACAGAAAAGACTCAAAAGACTTGACTCAAAACATAAATAGAGGTTATCACAACATAGGATAAAGAAATAAGATAGAGCATAATCAAGTTCACATACAACTCAAGCAAATAAACCAGTCCAAGCAAATCATCAAATAGGTTGAAAATGAACAAGTGAGCATTTTCAAGGATATTCCTCACCAACACTCTTACTCTTGTGTATGGGGTAGTGTTTACGCTAAAAATATATCATTCTTAACCACACCATAGGCTTGCCTGCCTGCTACTCTCTCCACCTCTTAGACTAGGTTCAAAGGACTTATCCATAGGTTTTTTATTTGGTTGTAATTGGCTTTGGCAAGAGTATGAATTATTTGGAACTAGGCTTGGGTCATTCGGACTTAAGTTGGCCAAGCGGAGCGGCCAACCTTAGCTTCCTTTCCTTTGCCTTTTCTTCTTGCGGGCCTTAACACAACTTATTTAAGACTTCTTCTTCTTCTTTTATATTTTCTTTTTTCCCTTTTTTTCTTTTTTTTTTCTTTTTCTAAGTTCTTTATTAACTAGCTCTTATAATTCTTTTAAAGGCTCAACTGCTTCTTCCCTTCTCCCTTCATCTTATGCACCTAAGTCCTTATTGAACGGGTAGGATATAGTGTATAGGCTGCATATATCTGATCAAAGAAATTTAAAAAACTCAAAGGGGCTTAATAAGGGAAATTCAGTTGGCAGGCTCTTTGGCTCAATTGGGCTCACAAAAGAAAGAACGTGCCTAATTCATCTAAGTTATTCTAGCCTAAGTCAATGAGGTCTTAAGGAGTAGACATGCAAGGTCTAGGTAACATCCAAATAAACATATCATAAAATCACACAAGAAAGAAACTGCTTGGTCAATAACATGCAGTGTAAAGCTTAAATCCTCACAACAACATGCTCACAAGTTCGTTCGTCATCCCTATTTACATACGATCATGCTTGGACTAGAATACAAAAGTGCTCTCATCATGTAACTCAGAATCAAATTATGCTCCGACATTATCTAATCATCCTAAGCATGCTTGACCTCTAAAATGCACACAAATGACGCTCGTCCCACGCAAAGTGGGTGGAAAGCACAGACCAACACAAAACTAAAATTTATAAAAACAGACGCTCTACCCCCCATACCCACACACTTTTCCTTTGGCAAAGTGAGTGAAAATAAATGTAGATCACAAACTCAGACTCTAAACAAAAACTAAAAAAACATTTAGACCCAAACAAATTAAGAAAAAAACATAAAAGAAAACACAAAATAAAAACCTAAACTACTAAAAACTGGGAGGACAAAATCATTGGGCAGGATTAGATCCTGACCTGGTCGGATCAACTTTCAAGGCACTCATGATCTCGGCAAGGGCTTGCTTGTTCTCCAGTCCAAGTTGCTCCAGTCTGGCATTACTTTCCTTCAGCTTGGTCAAACGTTCCATCATCCCTACTTCATCTTGGGCAGGCAACACCAGAGTACAGGGCACTCCACCTCCACCTGATTGAGGAGGAGAGTCAGCAACTTGGGCAAGCTCGTCTGGTTGAATCACAAACACCAATGTTCCTTCATCATCCCTTCCACACATGTCCATGGCAGTCAAGCAAGTGAGGTCTAGGCACTCCTCTTGCATTGGTTGTAGTTGCGTAGTTGCGTAGTTGCTTCGTCAAAACCGTGCATCCCTATGGCATAGCGAGTTACCAGGTGGGCAAGGAAAAACCTCTGATTTTGAGAGTTTATGATATCCTTGAAATGGTGCATAGCATAAGCCCCAAAGTTGAGCCTCTACTTGTGTACCATGCTTGACAGTATGAAGATCTTTTGGAGTGTGACTGAGTTGCTGCTATCCTTCTTCCCGAAAAAGTTGTAGGCAAGGATTTGGTGACACACCCTCAAGGCATCATCCTTCATCATATGCCCCTTTGTCGTGTCAGCCTTGAAGAAAGGATCATCACTGAACTCCGCCCATTCATCAACATCCAGTTGAGGAATGTACCTCAACACTCCCTTGTACTCCCCTTATCGTGCGAAAATCCTCAATGCCCAACGCCTGGTTCAAATCATTCACTGACCGCTCCTCGCTTGCCCCCATAAACTTAAATTGCATGCACTTCGTGTTGTGATTCCCCACCGTAGGACTCCTCACTTTCCAACACTGATAAAATTCATACACCAACTACGGATACACCCTCTCTTGCCACTCCAAAAACTTCTCCCAACCAATCGCTGCAAAATACCCATGCACTTCTTCCCAAACCCCCCACTCCTCCAATGCGCTCCGATCAACCAATTTGGGGAGAATGATTCCCCTCCTTAGCATCTTCCCTATTCCACGATTAGAGGCTCTGCCCGACACTGAGATGTGCCGCTTGGGTGGTGCAGAAACTACCTCTTTGCCCTTGGCAACAGACTCTGCTCCTTTGATCTTTTTGGTTCAGGGTTCCTCCAATTCTTCCTTAACTTGTTCATCCTCCGTAGCCTCTGAATCATGCTGCTCCACCAAAATCAGATCTCCTACTCTATCCCCAGTGGGTACATTTTCCTTCTGCTCCGGTTTCTTGCCAAACGAACCGCCTGCCTCAGATGCAGCGGTTTTTTCCTCATTGAGTGACGGGGCAGGCATGTCTGTAAGTAGTCGCGCGACATTCTCCTCTTCTTCCATGTGAGAAGATCCAGACATAGGTGATCGTTTAGTGGAATGTTTCCGAGTTACTTTGGTGGGGGTAGAAGTGTTAGAAATAAGTTTGGGTGACTTAGATTTTTGGCCGCTTTTTTATCTAAGGCTTTGCTGCTGCGTGTGTTCTTCATTGTGAGAGTGGTGAGGGGGTTTTGTTTCTGCAAAAGTAGAGAGGGAGAGCGAATCGAAGTGTTCCGATTTGAATTTAGAAGAGGAATGAAAATTGTGAGATAGAGGGATGTAGTAGTAGGCTAGAGAGTAGGGTATAGGTGTGTGACTTGGCAGTTACAACAACTGCCACTGGATGTGACGTGGTGACGTCATCCACGTTTTCCTGCGTTGCTTGCCTCGTATTCACCCAGCTCAGCCTCCCCTAGATCAACACGAACTCCTCACTTGCCTATCCTCTCGGTGTACCTGCCCTGCACACATAGACACAAATGCACTTCTAAAATAAAAACTACTATCCTATGACGAGAAAATAAAAGCTAACATAAAATTAAGAAAAGACAATACAAAAAAGGAAAAACTAAAATAAAACTTACTAGGTTGTCTCCTAGCTAGCGCCCCAGTTTACGTTGTGGGCACGACGTAGTCCTGCTTGCCCATAAACGGGCATCATTACGTGAACTTTCTCTTTTCCCACGCCCTCATCCTTCTTGTCTCCATAGAAAAGCTTTAATCTCTGACCATTGACCCTAAAATACTTGAAAGACTTTGGGCAATAAATCTCCACATACCCATTAGGAAATTGGGTCACCACTTCATATGGTCCAACCCACTTCGACTTAAGCTAGCCCTGCATAAACTTGAACCTTGACTTATATTGAAGAACTGCTTGCCCAGGCTTAAATTTGTTTGCCTTGGTCAACTGGTCATGAGCCTTCTTCATCCTTGTCTTATATAAAGTAGCATTATCATAAGCCTCTATTCGAATCTCCTCTAACTCTTGCAACTGCAACTTCCTTTCCTTGTCAACATCACTCCAATCATAATTGAACTTCTTTACTGCCCAATATGATTTATGCTATAACTCCACACGCAAGTGACGTGGCTTACTTAAAACCAACCGGTACAGTGGCATGCCCAAAGATGTCTTGAAAGCTGTACGATAAGCCCAAAGTGCATCGTCCAAGTGCAAACTCCATTCCTTTCCATTTTGCCCAACTGCCTTCCTCAATATGGTCTTGATAATCCTATTTGTCAGCTCTACTTGCCCATTAGCTTGCGGATGGTAGGTAGTGGTAACTCGATGATGAACTCCATATTTCTTGAACAGCTTGTCAATGGTAGAATTGTAGAAATGCGACCCTTGATCACTTATAATTGCTCTAGGAACTCCATATTGATTGAAAAATATTCCCCTTAAGAAAAGTAGCAACCACATGAGCATCATTTGTTGGTGTAGCCATTGCCTCTGCTCACTGCGACACATAGTCAACTGTCAATATGATATACTAATTTCCTCTTGAGCTGGGCAAAGGTCCCATAAAATCCATCCCCCATATGTCAAACATCTCCACTGTCATGATTGGGGTCATGGGCATCTCATCCCTTCTAGTTGCATTCCCTTCTTGTTGACACTTGAAATGATTCTTGCACCATTCATAAGCATCACTAAAAATCGTAGGCCAAAAGAACCCACAATCAAAAATCTTCCTTGCAGTTCTTCGGTGCCCAAAGTGACCTCCACATTCCCTGTTGTGGCAATGCTTCAAAATACTCTTAGTCTCCTTGTCGGGAACGCACCTCCTTAATCCTTGGTCAGCACACTTCTTCCATAAGTAGGGATCATCCCAAACATACTTTTCGCTCTTCTTGAGAATTTTCTGCCTTTTGTAGTATGAAATATCATTTGGAAGATTTCTTGTACTCTTAAAATTGGCAGTGTCAGCATACCAAGGCTCTCCATGAAATTGGGCTTCAGTCATATATAGATGCTCGTCAGGGAAAGTCTCCGTAATGGGCATCGAATCTTCTTCTCTGACTATCCTACTTAAGTGATCTGCCACAAAATTATGAGCTCCACTTTTATCTTTAATCTCCACATCGAACTCTTACAAAAGAAAAATCCAACGAATAAGTCTTGGCTTCGACTTCTTCTTGTTCATGAGGTATCTCAGTGCTGCATGGTCAGTGTAAACAATTCCTTACCCCTCCTTTGACCAACCACTGCTCTCACGGCATACCCACTTGCATCACACATCAACTCAAATGGCATACCCCAATTAGGGGGTTGTATCACAGGTGTCGTGACCAAGCATTCTTTCAACACGTCAAATCCCTTTTGACAATCTGCATTGAATTCCCACTCTACTTCATTTTAGAGCAATCTCGTCATTGGTTGGGCAATCTTAGCAAAATCCTTCACAAACCTTCTGTAGAATCCAACATGTCCCAAGAATCCTCTTAGTTGCTTGACGTTGGTTGGATAGGGCAACTTGGAGATGGCATCAATCTTTGCCTTGTCAACCTGTATCCCTCTTTCTTAAATCACATGCCCAAGCATGATGCCTTCTCGTACCATAAAGTGACACTTCTCATAGTTCAACACCAAGCTCTTTTCCACGCATCTGCTCAAAACCAACTCTAAATGCCCAAGACAAGCCTCAAATGATTTTCCATAGACGGTAAAATCATCCATGAACACCTCGATGCAATTCTCCAATAAATCTGAAAATATGCTCATCATGCACCGTTAAAACGTGTCCGGGGTGTTGCTTAGACCAAAAGGCATGTGACGATATGCAAACGTTCCGAATGGGCTGGTAAATGTTGTCTTGTCCTGATCTTCTTGGGCAACCCATATCTGCATGTATCCAAAGTATCCATCCAAGAAGCAAAAGTACTTGTTCCCTGCCAACCTTTCCAACATCTCGTCAATGAACGGTAAAGGAAAGTGATCCTTCCTCGTTGCCTTGTTAAGCTTCTTATAGTCAATACACATCCACCATCCCATCTGGAGTCTTGTAGGCACAAGGTCATTCTTCTCATTCTTGACCACTTGTATCCCCAACTTCTTGGCACCATGTGTACCGGACTTACCCACTTACTATCTGGAACTGAGTAGATAATGCCCAAGTCCAACAGCTTGAGTAACTCCTTCCTAACAACTTCTTTCATGGCTGAGTTTAACTTCCTTTGTGGATCTGTAATTGGTTTAGCATCATCTTCCATCAAGATATGGTGAGTGCAAAGAGATGGACTAATGCCTTTGATGTCGGCAAGGGTCCAACCAATTGCATCTTTGTAACGCATAAGGACATCTCGAACTCCATCTTCTTCTTTTTTTCTCAACTCTGAACTTATAATCACTGGCAATGTATCATTCTCTCCCAAAAATATGTACTTCAAATGAGCGGGAAGAGATTTAAGTTCCAACTTTGGTGAGCGAATAAGTGAAGGCACCAATCTATCTTCATCTCTGATCTTGGGTGAGGTATATGGGGACAGTCGGGGTCCATCCACTTCCTCTGCTCCTAACTACTCCAAAGCTCGACTAACCTGGAAAGAATTATTTGGGATCTCTTCAACTCCTCGAATAACTGCATCTAATGGATCTTGACTTCCCAGAAGAGGGACTGCCTCTTCTTCTGTTTGATCAAAGTGGTCAATATACTTGACCATCTCCGTATCTTGGGGGTGCTCCATCGTCTTAAATAAATTAAAAGTAACTGGCTCCCCATCAAATTCACATGTTAGTGGCCCTGAGTTGCAATCGATTCTAGTCTTGGCAGTCTTCATGAATGGCCTTCCCAATAGCATGACCGATGCTTTAGCTCCTATCTTGCCCATGTCAAGGACATAAAAATCTGCTGGGAAAATTAAGTTCTCCACTTTGACTAGCACATCTTCCAGTATGCCCTCAGGGTACACATTAGACATGTCCACCAATTGGATAACCACCCTTGTAGGCTTGAGTGGTCCCATAATATCTTTATCATACATGGACAATGGCATCACATTGATAGATGGACCTAGGTCAAGCATGACACATTCGATCTTCATATCACCAATTATGTAGGGAATGACAACCATCCCTGGATCTCCACACTTCTTGGGCAAGTCTCGCTTCAAGACTGCTGAAAAACTCTCTCCTAAAAGAACCTTAGATTCGTCCATGCTTTTCACCTTCTTTGAGCAAAGCTCCTTCAGAAATCTTGCACACTTGAGCATATTACGTAGTGCTACGAGGAGGGACTAGTTGATCTCTACTTTTCGAAAGATCTTGAAAATCTCGGACAACTCTTCATCTTTTTTATTTTTTCTCAACCTCGTAAGAAAAGGAGCACGAACCACAGGGTTAGGTTTGAAATAAACAGATTTTGGAATTTCTTCCTCGCCATCCTTCTCCTCATCTACTTCCTTCTCCTTCTCCTCATCTACTTCCTTATTATTGCCCTCTACCTCTTTCTCTTTTTTCTTGGGCAAGACAGTGTCAGAATTCAGCATATGTACTCTATCAGGCAACATCTTTCCTCCTCTCAATGTGACTGCATTAACTTGGGCCTTAGGAGGGCACTTCAGGTTGGGCAGGCAGTTCACCTTGCCTTTTCTCAAATCTGGACATAACGTTGACCAAGTTAGTCAGTTGGTTGGTCATACTCTGAATAGCTCCCCTTGTCTCCATCCTAAACTTCTCAAGCTCCTGCTACACTCTGATATTATCCTTGGCCAAGGAAGTCACTTGGTTTGTTAGGTTTGGTGTATTCTGATCTCTAGGAGGATATTGTTGTTGTTGCTGTGGTTGAACTTGCTGTTGTTGCCCAAACCCTTGGTAGTTATTGTTTCCATACCTCAAGTTCTCATGATTCTTCCATCCTGGGTTATATAATTGCGAGTTTGGATCATATGGCCTCCCTTGGTTGTTATTGTTGAACCCAATTGCATTGACCTCCTCTTCCAAGCTTGGGCATTGATCCGTAGCATGCGTGATCGCCATACAAATTCTACAAGCTCTCACCGTCTTCTTATTGTTGCCTGATAAAACGGTTACCAGGGCATCCATCTTGTTGAACATCTGGTCAAGCTTATCCTCCATACGAGTTGAAGTCGGTGGGCCTTTGGCTGTAGTTGTTGTTAGCTTCGGAAATTCTCCCCCATCGTCCCTCAGCTCCTCCGCCATCTCAGCAATCATCTTGAACACGACACTTGGCTATTTTCTCATAACTGACCCTCCACAAGCTGCGTTTACCAATGCCCCTTCACTCGTTCTTAGTCCAGCTACGAAACATTGGATCAATTCATTGTAATCATCTTCCTCAACTTCTGAATTCTGGCGGCTGGAAAGTATTTTTCTAAGCATTTCTACTGCAGCTCTTGCCAAGTGGTAACATATCCTGTGGGTAATGAATAAAGCCACTCCCTTGCGTTGTCTTGCAAAGAGAGTGGAAAGGCAATGAGCCTTACATATTCCCTCAGATTTCCATCAGTATGGATGGTTCCACAAGCCATCTCGAAATCTTGCAAGTGTCTTTGATATTCTTTGCCTGGGTGATCACTGAACTTGGGCAAGATCTGAATAAAGTGGAACTTCAGTTCCCATCCTCGTGTGGGTGTAGGCAAAGTAATGCCTGAAGGCCTCAGGTTCATGGTGTTGGGCAACACCATCTCCTTTAAGGTTTTCTCCTCCACCACTACTGGGTTATGCATTGACGTTTCGCCTTGATTTTTCTCTTCTGCTTCGCTTGACAAGGAAAGTTCTTCCTCGTCAAAGGTCTTCTCTGGAATTACTTCCAATGCCTCTTCCTTGTTATTCTTCTTTGCTTGAATCTTCCTTAAGGTCAGGTTGATGTTATCGTCGTACCACGTTTCTCCTTCCTTTCCTGTAAGGTTAGTTTCTTGCATAAAATAAAAACAGAAATTAGCACAACAATTATCAACGAAAGTAAATTGTATCTATGAACTTAAATATAAAATGCAGAAAATAAGAGTGTATCGAATTGTAGAAAGTAAAGAATGAGGTAAAGATTGTCTCTCCAAGTTTTTTTTTACGCCTCGCATGCATGGATGTATTTATAGAGTACAAGAACTAGGGCAAACCCACAAACGGGCTTTCTAGAAAACGGGCCCGCCGCTTCCATGTAAGGATCAATGGATAAGGTTGGAAAGATCTCCTTTCTTATCGCTAAAATCGTGATGCTGTTGTAGTAGGAAACATCGATCGAATTCTTGTACTGCAAGGAATTTGTTTCCTTGTAGGACTCTAATAGCTGCATCTTCATGCACCAACACCGTTGCCCAAGCTCTGCACCTTGCCTTCCCCAATCTCTCTGCCATCTTTTGCGCACAACAGCCTGCACCTTGCCTTCTAGAGCGAAACATACAATCGTCTAGATTGACCATACCACTAAAAGTGGAGCAGCTCTTCATATTGATTTGGACTTATGCCCTCGGTAGCTTGAGCCATGAGCACGGCTACTATGGCTATTCCATCGTATCGCCAGTTCCTTCTCTTTTTGCATGTTTTGGCTCCAATCTTGCCCAATTTCTACCTTTCCTTGCCCTGCCAACTCAAGTGTCCTCCTAGACACAAAACATACATAAAAGACACTAAAATAGACGTTATCTAGACCCAAAACACACTTTATAAGAGCATAAAATATGTGCTCGTCAATGGTCAGTTCGGATCACTTTTCCTTCATTATCCACGTAGACTGCCGACTGAAACTCCTTGGGTACGCGTGCAGTCCAGTTAAGAGGTGGATATCCTTGTCTCTGAGGAGCTTAATTTCGACTCAGCTGAGGTGGTCAGTTCTTCTGTGGTGAGAACTGTCTGAGAGTTTACCCAAATTGTCTTCCTCTTTGAGCATACCCGAATTGAGGATAACTAGGACCATTGAACTGATCACAGTAGTTTCCTTGTTGTTGATATACTTGCTGGTGATGATGAGGCATTGGGAATGTCTGATGGTAAAAGTGAGAATTGTCCCAGTTCAGATGCCTTTGGTGATGATGTTGAGCTGAGTAGTTTGGCCTGCGCCTGGACTCAGTAGTTTGGCCTCAGTCGGTGATTCAGTAGCTTTGAGGAACTGAGCTGACTGAGCTCCAGTGTCTATCTCTGGATTGTATCCAAGACCTTCTACACAATTAGAAGGTCTTTGTTGGCTTATCATGCTCTCCAAAGCTGCACTCGAGGCATGAAGGGATACTAAATTCTCATTTCCAAACTTCAACTCCATTTGCAACTGAGAAATGTATTCCGCCTGAGTCCTAGTCATGTTGATTAAGTTGATGACCTGATTTTTGGTTGACTAAGAAATTTCTTCATGGAATCTTCGGTTTTTCTCCACGAGCTTCTCTATGTCATGATCCTTCTTGATCAGCTCGTTGCTCATGATGTCAACAGAAATTACCACTATAATCAAATCCCCTGCAACGGCTCCAATTTTGACGCAACCGTCGTTTAATCTGTGACAAAATATAATTTGTATTTCACTTATATGCCTACCCCTAGGAACAATTAGTTGGCAAGTACAAGGTCGAACCCACAGGGAGTTGCTCATGATAATCTCTAGTTGGAGCACAAAAAGGTTGTGTTGAGTATCTATCTACTATAGCCTTGGGCAACTGTCACTAACACCTTTGGCAAACTGCTGAAAGTAAATAACTGAAACTAGACAAGCAAAACGATCAATTATAAAAACAATCCAGATTTAGGTTTCGAATCAATGAGTATAACTTTATCTCGATCATTGATTCAAAGATATTTGTTGCGTAAGTGTATCAGTGATTATAGGCTAAAACTATGCAGGATCCCAATTGTCATGTCGCCACGTACGCTACATAGCCCGCCCAGCTTCATCCTTATATTTATGTCTTGACAGGGACACCCTACCAAATCTTCTTGCTTGCCCAAAAGTCCCGGGCATAAGACCTTATCGAGTGCATGTTGGTCAAGCAGCATTTGGTTCTAGATGGGCCCACTCCGGCGTAGGTGAGATAACGAGGATCTCTGTCCGACATTCACCAGCATTAACACATCTTTGCAGGTCTAGGCCAAGGCTAACAACTCATTCGTGCCGCTCACAAGGAACGTAAGGCAAGCATGAGCACTTCTTGATAACCCTCCTGTGATGTAGGAATCCATATGTGCCCAGGGCTCGTTGGCCTTCCGAGTTACCTGTGACCACCAAACTTCTTTGGAATCGTTGCCCAATGCCCCGGGAACATACTTATATACAACTATCAAGAACACTTAGACCTCACGAGATTTAAAAGTTATATATCATATCATCTACCCTAAATCTGGATTTAAAGGCTTAGCTAGGCATAAAATAAATAACGAAAGCAAAAAAGATAACGAAAAACATACTTGAATTAATAACGATAACCTGAAATTGTCTGCCCAAGCTGGGAAGCTTGAAGCTATTTGCACTGTACAACTTGTTCAGCGCACAATCTACTCAGGTGTTCGACCTCATCCCAAGACGGCTTGATGTCTTCGTCTAATTCTCCTTTACATTGATTAATAGAAGAAACAATATGAAAGAGATGGAAAGAAGAGTTTACCTCATCAGTTGACTCTTTAGGCAATGCCATGAAGTACTGATCTTTTCCTGCTGAGCTTGATGTCGGGTCAATTTCTTCTACATCTAACTCGGTGAATACATCGGTGTCATCGACGTCTTCCTCAACGATCGGTCTTTTCCTTGGCCTTTTCTCGGGGCTTATTTCTCCTTCATGGAGAGATTAGGATAGTTGGCTTTGAAGTGTCTTGGCTTCCCACATTCAAAGAATCATTCGCTTTAATTCCTTGAGGAGGGTTCAGTTGAGTTCCACCTGCTCCTGTTAATCCTCCTATACTTCTCAATCGTGGAGTTCATCTCCTCGAGTTTTTTGGTCATTTCGTCAATCTTCTTCTAAAGTTCAGACCTGCTCGATCGAACCCTAGCTCAGGAGTCAACGGACCGTGAGGGTCTGGCGAACTTAGATCTGCCTGATTCAGCTCGAAGCGCCACTGGCTTGGCAGCTGAGCTCTACTCGGTCTGTTCTGGTTTCTGAAACCTGCTTTGCCATAGTAAGAGGATATCATACTCATTCGCCTTGAACATGGAGAACAACTTCTCAGTTGTCATCAAACTGAGGTCACTTCGATTTTGATGGACGACTCTGTATACCACCCAGTCTTCGCCTAATGCTGAGAGAACTTTCAAGTTCATCTCACACTAAGAGTATTTCCCTTTTTAGATATTCTCAATGTCAATTAGGACCTCTGTGAATCTCAGCTGCATTTTGTCGATCGACTCGTTGTTGAGCTGAGAGAAGTTCTCATACTTCTGACAAGCCAAGGTAAATTTATTCTCCTTTATCTCGTCAGAGCATTCACAGAGTGTAGCTAAGGCTTCCCACATATCTTTTTCTGTAGAGCAATTGATAATTTTTGGCACGTAGGCTTTGACGACTGTGGAAGAGATGACGTTCTTTGCTATGTCATCTAGCTGTGCGATGTCTCTTTGTTCTTTGGTGTACTGCCCCAGGGCTTTTGGTTCGGCCTTCATGGTTGGCTCTCCTTTTCCCGGAGTGAGCGAATGAACCAATACTGTCTCAGTCATACGGATGGGACCATTTTCAATAGTCTCCCAGATCTGGTGGTGCCTGGCAGTTAATGCGATCTTCAGGCAAAACTTTCACGTAGTATACTCATCCATAGAGAACTCCGGTAAGCTTCCTAGCAACGTCGGGTTCATGTTTCCTGCACACCATAAAAGACAAACAAGAAAATATGTTGCAGAATCCACTAAAGGTTTTCAGAAAAGATTTGTTCAGTTGACCAGTGAAAAATCTACTCGACTCATACCTTGTGAACCAGAGTCAATAATCTTTTGAACCACTACTCTGATACAACTTGATGGTCCCGGTAATGAGTATCTGGTGTTTGGGAGGGGGGGAATACACTAGTAGCAATTTTTGTTGCTTTAAAATCTTTTCGCCTAGTTAACTGCTTAGGTTAGTTTTCTCGACAACTGGTAAGGTCAGTTGGAGCAGCTCAACAACTACGATGGTCAGTTGGTGCGGATCACACAATTAGGTGCACAACTGAGTTCTTTCACTGAGGGTCAACTGTGTACACCAACTAAGGTTTTAAACAATTCAACGTTTGCGGAAGTTGGTGGAAATTATGCTCGTTACTTAAACTGAAACCTTTGTGAAAACGGCGAAGGTCAAGTTCCCAAAGTTAGTGGACTTTATAAATATGCAGTTTGTATGATGGATCAGTTGGATAGGTAACTGAATGTAAATACAGAATGTAAAGGACACAATATTTTAACATGATTCAAAGATTGACCTCCTACATCCACGACTTCCTTTTCGGGGAAGTAATCCACTAGATAAGCTTAGACGTGCTTACCAAATATTTCACTTGGTTTTCGGGTACCAAGCAACCTAATTAGTTCAATTAGGAGTTCAAACAAGACCTTACAACACTTTTCAAGGCAAGTGTACAGTTTGGGCTTAGATTACGAGTTCTAAGAGGATATAGTCTTAGATTGCGGGGTTCTAAGGGATCTAGTCTTTGATTATGGGTTCAAAGGGACCTGGTCTTTGATTACGGGTTCAACGGGACCTAGTGACTTTGATTGCGGGTTCAAAGTTAGACCTAAGGTTTGAGGGGTTGGGGATTTTTTTCAACTAAGAAGCCTTCTACACAGAGAGAAGTGGAGGCTTCGTCCTAAGGCTTCGAACTCGATCTGTTGGGAGAGAGTATGGTCAGACACAATATGAGCAAGAACCTATACTCTAACCTCGATCAAAGAAAGAGGTTTTTGAGAGGCTAGATGGAAGAACATGAGGAGGTTTGGACACTCGACTTCTACTGGTCTTCAACTGAGGTCTTCTTGCTGGAGAGAGAGGTGGTCTGGTGCTACTACTTCACTCTTGATTTTGTCTCTCTTGTCGCTCTACCTGCTTGTGTCTACCCCACAAGCTTTGATGTGGAGACCTCTATTTATAGAGGAAGATCTAACTAGCCTTTGGAAAGAGCCGATTGATCTCTGCCAAAAGTATGGCACTCCACTTGCTTTTATGGAAACTTTCCTAAAATGGTAACTACGACCTCTATTTTTCGCACGTTGCTGTTGTCGGTCCATTTATAGTAAGTTTTCCAGTTAACTTGTGCTTCCGAGTAGATTTGAATTTGGACTTCAACTCTTCTGCCTTCAACGTCTACAAAGTCTTCTATTCTCAGCTTTGCAAGGTCTCACTTCGACATAACTTCTCTTCACGCTTGAGCTGCATGGGTTAGTTGAGGAGTCAACTGAGTTGTTGTCCAACGGAGTCCGTGCGTCAGCTGAGCTTTGGGTCTCAACTGAGTTTGAGGGTCAGTTGTGTTTGGGTCTTAGCTGAGTACTTCACGAACTGCCTTGTTCAGTTTGGGTGACTTTTTCTGCTTGAAACTTGTAAAGATAAAATCCTTACGCTCAAATAGTGAACTCTAGCTAAGTTATGACCTTCATCTACTCGGTTAGGTTCAGTTAGAGTTTTGGTATCAATCGAAACCTTTTACTACTTTTCCCAGCAGTCCCTAATGCATGTCATTTGTGAAACTATTGAAATATAGAAAAATGTGTATATATAGATACATTTACAAATATAATTAGTTGATGGAAATTATTGCAGTAATTTTTTCCTAGGTACTTAGAGTTGGTATTTGATTATTAAGTAACAAGTATGGAAGAGAAAAGGTACATAACAAGTACGTACATAGTTTTCATTACAACTAATATAAAGAGCAGAATGAATGATCACTAAGATAAGATTTATTACAATGAAATAACTGTTTACGAGTGTACAAACATCAATCTGAGTGACAAACTTTAATGTTTTACTTTTAGAGAAATAAAAAATTCTCTATTATAAATTATGTGCCATAATTACTTCGAACAAAATCTAATGAGTGCATTAAAGGTTATTGTTTTTCTACAGGAGCATCTTTCTTTCTCATTATATAATTAATTCGAGTAAAATTTCTAACTACACTTAAAATTTCGAATAGATTACTACATCGATTGCATATTAGTACTACTTAACACGACTAGCTAATTTCAAACGTATATCATTCTGAAATTTTAAGCATTAACTGTTTATATAGAAATGAGAAACTTAATACTATATAATTTTGATTTAATGACCAACTACGTATGAGAGTCCTAATTAATTTTTTGAATCTATACCATGATCTTAGGAAATAAATAACCCTTTTGTTTTTCTTGCAAATATTATCTATGAGAGATAAATGATTAAAATTATGACAAGATAATGTACAGTAGAATTTGATGTTTCAAAAGTTGCATCATGGGCTGTATATTTCTAAAGAGAAACATACATAAATTCGTGGAGAATTGCATAAACAATATGATAAGCTTGACAATTAATCGGAGGGAGAAACTAGATCAAGGGCCTGAGTGGGCTACTCCTTTAGCTAGATAGCAAAATGATTTTTTTGGCTCTTGGCCTAGAGACGATAAGTAGGAAATTGTGTTTGCTTTATAAATATTTTGAATCAATTTATTCAATATAAAATTATTGTAGATACATAATTGATGGTTCCGGTAACGAGTATCTGGTGTATAGGGGGGGAATACACAAGTTACGAATTTTTTCTTTCAAAACCTTTTCACTGAATTAACTGCTCAAGTCAGTTTGCTCAACAACTGAGAAGGTTAATTGGAGCTGATCACACAGTTGGGTGTATAGCTGACTTCTTTGACTGAGGGTCAGTTGTGTATTCCAACTGAGGTTTCAAAGAGTTAAGCTATGCGGAAGTTGGTGGAAATTAAAGCTCATTACTTATACTGAAACCTTTAGGCAAATGGGGAAGGTCAAGTTCCCAAAACTTAGTACAGTTTGTGAATGTGCGGTTTGTATGCAGAGTGAGTTGGTTAGGTAACTAAAAGTCAAATACTGAATGTAAATACAGAAATGTAAAGGACACAGTATTTTAACGTGGCTCAGAGATTGTGCTCCTACATCCATGATTTCCTTTTCGGGTAAGTAATCCACTAGATAAGCTTATGCGTGCTTATCAAACGTTCAACTTGGTTTGCGAGTATCAAGCAACCTAACCAGTTCAATTATGGGTTCGAATCACACCTTACAACACTTTTACGGGGAAGTGTACAGCTTGGGCTTAGATTATGGAAGGGGACCTAGTCTTAAATTGCAGGTTCTAAGGGCCTAATATTAGATTGCGGGTTCAAATGGACCTAGCCTTTGATTACGGGTTCAAAGGGACCTAGTGTCTTAGATTGCGGGTTCAAAGACAGACCTGAGGTGTGAGGGATGGGGGTTTTTCCAACTACGAAGCCTTCTACACATAGAGAAGTGGAGGCTACGTCCTAAGGCTTAGAGACTCAATCTTTTGGGAGAGGTCTGCTCAGAAACAAAATAAGCAAAAACCTATATTCTAAACTCGATCAAAGAAGGGGCTTTTTGAGAGGCTAGGTGAAAAAGAACAGGGGGAGGTGTGGACACTCGACTTCTACTGGTCTTCAACTGAGTTGTTCTTGTTGGAGAGAGTGGTGGTCTGCTGCTACTTCGGTGCTCATGTTTTTCTCTCTTTTATCCCTCTGCGCTCGCCCAAAACTCTTCCACAAACTTTGATGTGGAGACCTCTATTTATAGAATGAGATCTAATTAGCCGTTGGAAATAGCTGTTTGATCTCTGTCAAAAGCATGGCACTCCACCTGCTTTACTGGAAACTTTCCTAAAATAGCAACTGTGACCTTCACTTTTTGCGCGTCTCTGTTGGCGGTTCATTTATAGAAAGTTCTTCAGCTAACTTGTGCTTCCGAGTATATTTGAATTTGGACTTCAACTCTTCTATCTTCAACGTCATCAAAGTCTTCTATTCTCAGCTTTGTGACTTCTGACTTTGACATAACTTCTCTTCATGCTTGAGCTGCATGGGTTAGTTGAGGAGTCAACTGAGTCTCTGTCCAACCGAGTCCGTGGTACAGCTGAGTCTGAGGTTCAACTGAATTCTTCACGAACTGCCTTTTTCAGTCCGACTGTCTTCTTCTGCTTGAATCCTGTAAAGATAAAAATCCCTATGCTCAAATAGTGAGCTCTAGATGGCATTCATCTACTCGATTAGGGTTAGTTGGGTTTTGGGATAAATCAAAACCTTGATAAATTTTCCAACAATTTTTCCCTTTTTGATGATGACAAAACTCTAAACTGACACCACCTAACTTTCGTACCTAATACCGTACAACTAATACAAAAATGACTAAAAGATAAACTCAATTCTAGTCAATAAAAGGAAAGGGGTTAGCACAAGATAAAATATAAAAATTAACCTCAAACTTGGTCAATGAGATAGTTGTCATCAAGTGGAGTTAATGATTCAAGATGTTCTTCAAAAACCACAACTTATTATTTTTTATAATAAGTGGTGGAGATTACATTACAACTGATTTAAGATTTCAAAAGAACAAAAACTAAATTCATTAGTTGCACTGTCTTATCTTCGCAGCATCAGTTGACTTGTTGTCCTTCAAGCTTCAGTCCATACTTCTTGTAGATGTGCCTTCTGGTCATTTGGAATTTTTCAGGTTCTTGGACTGTATCAATCTTGAGTTTCACAACCAATATTTCTGCTTCTTTTTCAATCAGGCTGGATGCAATGAGTCTGGTTCCAGAGATCATGGGAGGAGTGAATGTTTTCTATGTTGGGATAGATGGAGGGAAGTGACTAGATTCCTTAAAATTGTAACGAAATATTAGCCAACTACATCATCCATGGCAAAAGTTTGGATATGCAACATCCATGCTTCATCATCAGGTGTTTTTCCATAGAATCCATCATAATAAAATTCAAGAATGAACTCTTCCTTTAGATCTTCCCAATGACCATTCAGAGTCTCTGAGACAAACTTGTCGACATGTGGATGCACTTCTTGATTTCCCTGACTCATCTAATCTGCAACCGTTTCTCAAAAAATCATTTCCAAGACCTTCTTCTTTCTTCAGCAAGATGAAGTCTTCATTGATAGGAGAGTGATGAGTCCATATTTTGTGTCTTTTTAGTGTCTGTTTTAGGTAGTTTAGATCGAATCTTTGTGTGTGTTTTGTCTAGTTTTTGTGTCTTGGAGGACATATTTTGGACAGGAGGGTGTTTGCTGCCTTGCAGGTGGAAACTAAGCAATACAGGGAAAGAAAATAGCACTTCTAGAAGCAAGTCAGGTAGAGCCATATTGGTTAAGACAGATAGAAGGAGTGCTTTGGTCAACAGGCGAGTTTCTCTCCTAGGTTTAGAAGGATAAGGAAAAGATGATCTAACTTAAATATCTTTCCTTATCCGACTAGATTTAGGATCCGCAAGGTATCTCTTGGAGATAGACGTGAATTGCCATGTTGGGGTCGAGCTTATCAAGTATTACTTGCATCCCAAGGTAGCTCGTGGATTCCTTCCATGTTAAGGACTAGGGGGCTCAAACTCTAAGCACTCACCTATAAATATTGGAGCCTTGCTTCTGTGATGATACGCTGTCTTTATGCTTTATTTCCTATAATTTCTTTGAGCGATAGTGAGGAGAAAAACATGTCCTGCAGGCATACTTTAATTTGTGTTTTGTTCATCGGCACTTTTGGCCGTGTTTTACTTTGCACGTACTTAGTAAGTTTTAATATAGTTCTTCTTAAGAGTTCCTTAATTTAATATGTTCGTAGTTTTATGATTATGTCTAGCTGAGCTTTTATACTTGGTCTAGGCAAGACGGTTAGGTGTTAACTTATGCTTGAGAGGTCTAATTTGTGCTAGATAATTGCATGCATGTGTTCCCGATATGTTAATGAGCTTGTTCCAATATGAGATAATACGAATAAGAGGTTAATAGGCCGTTAATCACTTAGGACATATTAGATCACCAATCAATTGGTAAGTAGGAGTGTTTTCCAACATCTTCTTGATGAAGATCGATTAACATTAGAGGAAGGTGTCTACCCTCTTGGGCTGGACGTGAAAATTCCTTGTTGGGCCTTTTGAGAGATGAATGCTCCTTGGGCAAGAAACTGAACGATGACTCCGACAGAGGTATTGCCCAAGTTAGGGAGTCGGCGGTGCGTCGCCAATTAAGTAAGGATAGGTATGGGAAGGGTTTGTTGAGAGCGTGACGAGTAAAAAGGAATCTCGGCATTCAAGTCCTATAACTAACGATGCATGCATGTGATGAATATATTTGCACCAATGACCAAGCTAAGGTTTTCACTTAACAATGTCTTAGTCCAGATCAAGTTCTTTTTATTATTGATCAAGTTACTTGTTTACTTTTCAGTGTTTATTTGAGTTCTCGAATTGGGCAAAAGAGTCCTAGTGACCAAGATAGCAAAACCCAACTTTTCTAAACAGGTGGAGGAGGTTTCAAGAGATAGTGGCAATCAATTCCTTGTGGATCGACCCTGTACTTAGTTGCTAACTATACAGCCGTGAGGATAGGCTACGAATTCATTTTGAGAGTGTGAACAATAGCCTCATCAAATTTGGCGCCATTGTCGGGGAGCTGATTTTGTAACTGTCTCTTGAGGGAGAGACCCTATGCATGTTTGGCTCCGACCCTGTTTGGATCGACGATGAATTGAAGTTCCATCCTGACCTAGAGAAGTACATCAAGGAGCAGAAGAAGCTGAAGAGGGAAGCTGAAAAACGAGCACGAGAGGAGGAACGAGCGAGTGACGAGGAAAGGTCACTACTACAAACTTCGGATTGCAAACAATCTGAAGAAGAGGAGATGGCACGACAACAACCTGATCCTGAGAAGACTCTGAAGGAAATTATGTTTTCGACGGATGTCAATCTTAACCCAGCAGGCATCACTTTGCTCGCTATCACTGACAGTTGGGAGCTGAAGCATTCTCTGATACAGATCTTGCCCAAGTTCAGTGACTTGCCCGGAGAGGATACACAGCACCACTTATAGGATTTTGAGATGGCAATGCATACCGTGCACACCACCGCTGTAGCAAATACACTGAGAGAGTACATTCAACTCCTGACATTCCCATTTTCATTGCAAGATGGAGCGAGGGAATGGCTGTACCAATTACCTCAAGGCAGCGTAACATCTTGGCAACAAATGCAACAGAAGTTTCTTGAGCAACTCTACCCCTTTGCCTGGATCCAGAACGCTAGAGCTGCAATCTAGAACATGAAGATAGGCAATGGAGAATCTATCTATGACTACCACTCTAGGTACAAGAAGCTAATTGCAATGTGCCCTCAACATGGTTTGGGTGACAAGGATTTGATTAATGCTTTCACGAATGGGCTGAGGCAATTTGAGCGGGACTGGATCGATGCAGCCTGTGGAGGCAATGTTATCAACAAACCACCCAGTGAAATCTTCAAATTATTCGCTGAGATGGCAGACAGGAAAAGAAACTAAGATGAAACTATCGTGCCCAGGACGCATGAGCCGACCAGCAGTGATCCCAAATTTGATATCCAGGTCCCTATGATGAAAGAGATGATGAACCAGAACAAGAATAATGCTAATGAGAATAAGAACCCTGGACAAATCCCGAGGAAGAGGGTCATGAAGTGTGAACTTTGTGCTGCCAATACCCACCCTACTGATACGTGTCCATCATTGTATGAGGATGAAGAAGTCAATGCAGTTGGGCAACCGTACCAACAAGGAGATGCTGGGCAGCGAAGGAACTTCAACAATGGACCTTGGAGGCCCAATGACAATTTGAGATATGGGAATAACAACTATATGAATGCACCTCAACAAGGGCAACTACCACAACAACCCTACGTACCTCCACATAATAGAGATCAACCAAGAGATACCCTGAGGAGTGAAGTGGAGAGACTTGCAGCTGAACAAAGGAAGACGTATCAAGAATTGGACAGTTTTCGCATGGAGACAATGGGAGGCATGAGAGATATTAATGGAACATTGAGCCACTTGGTAGAATCAATCTCTCAAATCAAGTCACTGCTAAATGGAGAAAAAGGAGAACTACCATCTCAAGTTGAGATAAAGAAGGCTCAAGTGAATGCTATCACATTGCGTAGTGGAGCTAAGTTGCCTGAAGTAAGAGTTCCTAACCATTATGAACCTCAGAAAGCTGCATCTCGGCAACAACAGTCTCTTGGGCACAATATCAATCTGGAGCAAGAGGATGAGGCTGAACCAGAGAGGTATGAAGAGGCCCCTATAGGATCAGGTGATGTTGAGGAGCTATGGCAAGAGTTGTCAGTTGAGAAAAGAGCACAAGTTGAAAGGAAAGCAGTGGACATAAGAAGGAAAGCTGAGCTCAACGCTGTCGAAATCAGAGCTAAAGCAATGAAGGAGACTGAGAACGTGACCAAGTCCAAACCTTATGAACTAAAAGCTCCTTACCCAGGATGGTTCATGAAAGATAAGGAAGCTCAAGAGATAAAGGAACTGACCAAAATATTCCAGAAGGTCGAGGTCAACATACCTCTCTTAACCGCTTTACAATCTATGCCCAAATGTGCCAAGTTTTTGAAGGAGTTATGTACAAGAAAGATCAAGTACACAGACGATGCAAGGTTCCAAGTTAGTGAGAATGTATCTGCAGTGTTGCAAGACACCCCCATACCGACCAAGTGTACCGACCCTGAGATGTTCTATATCCCTTGCATCACTAGAGACATGAAGATTGAGAAGACTATGCTGGATCTTGGGGCATCAATTAATGTCATGCCCAACTCGATGTATGATGATCTAAGGATGGGACCACTCAAACAAATAAAAGTGGCAATCCAACTAGCAGATAGGTCTACTGTATGGCCTGAAGGGATTTTAGAAGACGTCTTGATCAAGGTAAGGGACTTAATTTTTCCAGCTGATTTCTACATCTTTGACATGGAGAGATCATCACAAAAGGTGCCAGTAATGTTGCTATGAAGACCGTTCTTGAAGACCGCTCGCACAAGAATCAACTGCGACACGGAGAAGCTAATATGTGAATTCGGAGGAGAAGTGGTGGCATTCGACATCTACAACACCATGAAGCAACCTAGTGACACGGAGCTGGTGCATATCATTGATCATATTGACCAGATGGTAGATGAGTTCTGGCCAGAAATAGCAATTGAAGATAAGATGGAGGTAGCTCTACAAATTAGCTTAACGGAGGTTGTTGCCCAAGACGGCTCTGTTGAGCTAGTCGAAGTAGTTCATTACTTAAGACGGGAAACAGAACCAGGAAGGAGAGTAGAACCATTGGTGATACCTACACTAAAGCAAGAAGACAGGTTGATGCCATCCATAGAGAAAACACCCAAGTTGGAGTTAAAAGCACTACCTAGCCACTTGAAGAAGAAGAGACACTACCAGTGATCATAAGTTCAGAGTTGTCTATCGAGGAAGATGAACGTGTGAAAGAAATCCTGGTGGAGTACAAGCTAGCCATTGGCTGGACATTGGCCGACATAAGGGGTATAAACCCCACTGTGTGCAGACACCACATCTTACTCGAGAAAGATGTCGTGCCCATTAGAGATCCTCAAAGAAGACTGAATCCAGCAATGAATGAGGTAGTGATGAAAGAAATCTTGAAGCTGTTAAACCTTGGGATCATCTACCTGATCTCTGGAAGTAGATGGGTTAGTCCACCATATTTTGTGCTCTTGTCGTGTGTATTTTAGGTCTAGATCGAGTCTGTTTTAGTGTCTTTTGTGTCTGTTTTGTGTTTGGGAGGACACTTGAGTTGGCAGGGCAAGGTAAGGCAGGTATTGGGCAAGACTGGAGTTAAAATATGCAAAAAAAGAAGGAACTGTCGATACGAGGCAATGACCATAGTAGCCGTGCTCGTGGCTCAAGCTACCGAGGGCATAAGTCCAAATCAAGATGAAGAGCTGCTCCACTTTCAGTGGTATGGTCAATCTAGACGTTTGCATGTTTCACTCTAGAAGACAAGGTGCAGACTACCGTGGTCAAGAGATGGCAGAGAGACTGAGGAAGGCAGAGTGCAGAGCTTGGGCAACGGTGCTGGCGTGTGAAGATGCAGCTGTTAGAGTCCTATAAGGAAACAAATTCCTTGCGGTACAAGATCGCGATCAAAGTTTCCTACTACAGCAGCAACACTATTTTGGCGATAAGGAAGGAGATCTTTCCAACCTTATTCATCGAGCTTTACATGGGAGCAGCCGGCCCGTTCTCTTGAAGGCCCGTTTGTAGGTTTGCCCTAATTTTTGTACTCTATAAATACATGCATGCATGCGAGGCGCAAGACACTTTTTCAGCTTTTATCTCTTTAGTATTCCGCAGCAAACAATTAATGCTTTTGTTCTTAAGTACAATTTACGTTTATTGTTAAGTCCCAATAGGGCGAACTTCTTTTGCTTATTGTTATTAATTCAAGTATGTTTTTCTATATCTCTTTTACTTTCGTTATTTACTTTATGTCTAGCTAAGCCTTTAAATCCAGGTTTAGGATAGATGATATGATGTATAACTTGTAAATCTCGTGAGGTCTAAGTGTTCTTGATAGTTTCATAAGTGTGTTTCCGACGCATTGGGCAACGATTCCAAAGAAGTTCGATGGTCACAGGTAACTCGAAAGGCCAACGAGCCGTGGGCACATACGGATTCCTACATCGCAGGAGGGTTATCAAGTGTTGGTCGCAATTACCTTACGTTCCTCGAGAGCGGCAAGAGCGGGTTGTAGTGTTGGCCTAGACCTGCAAAGATGTGTCAATGCTGGAGAAAGCCGAAAGAGAGGTCCCCGTATCTCACCCGTTGCCGGAGTGGGCCCATCTAGAACCAAATGCTGCTTGACCAACATGCGCCTTATAGAGGTGGAATGCCTGGGGACTTTTGGGCAAGACCTAAATGTAAGGATGGAGCTGGGCGGACTATGTAGCGTATGTCGCGACGTGACAGTGGGGACCCTGCATAGTTTTAGCCTATAACCACTGACATACATGTGCAACAAATATCTTTGAACCGATGATCGAGATAAAGTTATACTCAATGATTCGAAACCTAAATCTGGATTGTTTTTATTACTGATCTTTTTGCTTGTCAAGTTACAGTTATTTACTTTCAGCAGTTTGCCAAAGGTGATAGTGACAGTTACCCAAGGCCATAGTAGAAAGATACTCAACACAACCTTTTTGTGACCCAACCAGAGATTATCGCGAGCAACTCCCGGTGGGATCGACCCTGTACTTGCCAACTAGTTGTTCCTAGGGGTAGGCATAGGAGTGAAATAAAAATTGTATTTTGTCGCAGCTTAAACGACGGCTGCGTCAAAATTGGCGCCGTTGCCGGGGAGTTGATTACAGTGGTAATTTTTGTTTTGCTATTTTCTTTAATCTGATTTTATGCAAGAAACTAACCTCACAGGAAAGGGAGGAGAAACGTGGTAGACGATAACATCAACCTGACCTTGAGGAGGATTCGAGCAGAGAAGAGGAGGACGGAAGAGACATTGGAAGAAATTCCAGAGGAATTCTTTGACGAGGAAGATCTGTCCTTGTCAAGCGAAGCAGAAGAAGAAGAAGAAGATAATCGAAGTGAAGCGTCAATGCAGAACCCAGTGGAGGAGGAGAAAACCTTAAGGGAGATGGTCTTCCCTAACACCATGAACCTGAGGCCTTCAGGCATAACTTTGCTTACACCCACGCGTACATGGGAGCTAAAGCCCCATTTTATACAGATCCTGCCCAAGTTCAGCTATCACCCAGGCAAAGATCCACAAAGACACTTGCAAGATTTCGAGATGGCCTGTGGAACCATCCATACTGTTGAAAATCTGAGCGAATATGTAAGGCTCATTGCCTTCCCATTCTCTTTGCAAGACAACGCAAGGGAGTGGCTTTATTCATTGCCCACAGGATGTGTTACCACTTGGCAAGAGCTGCAACAGAAATTCTTGGAGAAATACTTTCTAGCCACCCGAATTCAGAAGATAAGGAAGATGATTACAAGCATTAAGATGGGCATTGGAGAGGATTTTTACTCGTACTTCCACAGATTCAAGAAGATGCTAGCAAAGTGCCCACACCATCAAATTGTGGATCATGACTTGATCGAATGTTTTGTGGCTGGACTGAGAACGAGTGAAAGGGCATTGGTCATCGCAGCTTGTGGAGGGTCAGTTATGAGAAAGCAGCCAAGTGTCGTGTTCAAGATGATTGCTGAGATGGCAGAGGAGCTGAGGGATGACGGGAGAGAATTGCCCAAGCTATAAACAACTGCAACCAAAGCACCACCGACTTCAACTGAAATGGAGGATAAGCTTGACCAGATGTTTAACAAGATGGATGCCCTGGTAACCATTTTATCAAGCAACAATAAGAAGGCGGTGAGAGCTTGTGGAATTTGTATGGCAATCTCGCATGCAACGGATCAATGCCCAAGCTTGGAGAAAGAGGTCAATGCAATTGGATACAACAATAATAACCTAGGGAGGCCATATGATCCGAACTCGCAATTCTACAACACAGGATGGAGGAATCATGAAAACCTAAGGTATGGAAACAACAACTACCAAGGGTTTGGGCAACAGCAACAGGCACAACCACAACAACAGCAGCAGTATCCTCCTAGAGATCAGAATAAGCCAAGCCTAACGGACCAAGTGACTTCCTTGGCCAAGGATAATATCAGAGTGCAGCAGGAGCTTGAGAAGTTTAGAATGGAGACAAGGGGAGCCATTCAAAGCATGACCAACCAATTGACTAACTTGGTCAATGCTATGACCAGATTCGAGAAGAGACAAGGAGAGCTACCTGCCCAACCTAAAATGCCTCCTCAGGCCCAAGTCAATGCAGTCACGCTAAGAGGAAGAAAGACGTTGCCCGATAGAGATCAGATACCTGGTGCCGATACTGTGCTTTCCAAGGAAGAAGAAAGAGAAGTAAAGGGCAAAGATAAGGAAGTAGATCAGGAGAAGGAAGAAGAAGTAGAAGTTCCAAATTCTGTTTATGTCAAGCCTAACCCTGTTGTTTGTGCTCTTTTTCCTACCAGGTTGAGAAAAAATAAGAAGGATGAAGAGTTGTCCGAGATGTTCAAGATTTTCCAAAAGGTGGAGATCAACCTGCCCCTCCTCGTAGCACTTCGCAACATGCCCAAGTGTGTCAGATTTCTGAAGGAGCTTTGCTCAAAGAAGGTGAAAAGTGCGGACGAAGCTAAAGTTCTCTTGGGAGAAAGTGTTTCAGCAGTTTTGAAGCGAGACTTGCCCAAGAAGTGCAGAGATCCAGGGATGTTTGCCATTCCCTGCGTAATAGGAGATATGAAAATTGAGCGTGCCATGCTTGACCTGGGGGCGTCAATCAATGTGATGTCATTGGCCATGTACGATGAAGATGTTATGGGACCACTCAAGTCTACCAGAGTGGTTATTCAATTGGCGGATAGATCTAATGTGTACCCTGAGGGCATACTTGAAGATGTGCTTGTCAAGGTGCAGGACTTAATTTTCCCAGCAGATTTCTATGTCCTCGACATGGGCAAGACAGGAGCTAAAGCACCAATTATGTTGTTGGGGAGGCCATTCATGAAGACTGCCAAGACTAGAATTGATTGCAACTCAGGGTAGCTAACATGTGAATTTGATAAGGAGGCAGTTTTTTTCAATCTATATAAGGCAATGGAACACCCCCAAGACACGGAGATGGTCGAGTATATTGACCATGTTGATCAAGCGGTAGAAGAGGCAGTCCCTCTTCTTGGAAGTCAAGATCCCTTGGACACGATCATCCAAAGAGGAGTTGAAGAAAGCCTGGATAATTCTTACCAGGTTAGTCGAGCTTTAGAGTACTTAGGAGCAGAAAGAGTAGATGGACCCCGACTATCACCATATGCCTTGCCCAAGATTAGATATGAAGACAGATTGGTGCCTTCACTTGTTCGAGCACCTAAGTTGGAACTCAAATCTCTCCCCGCTCATTTAAAGTACATTTTTTTGGGAGAGAATGATACACTGCCAGTGATTATAAGTTCAGAGTTGAACAAGAATGAAGAAGATGGAGTTCGAGATGTCCTTATCTGCTACAAAGGCATTAGTCCATCTCTTTGCACTCACCATATCTTGATGGAAGATGATGCTGAACCAACTAGAGATCCACAACGGAAGTTAAACCCAGCCATGAAGGAAGTGGTTATGAAGGAGTTACTCAAGCTGCTAGACTTGGGCATTATCTACTCAGTTCTAAATAGCAAATGGGTAAGTCCGGTACACATGGTGCCCAAAAAGTCAGGAATACAAGTGATCAAGAACGAGAAGAATGAGCTTGTGCCTACAAGGCTCCAAACTGGTTGGCGGATGTGTATTGACTACAGGAAGCTTAACAAGGCAACGAGGAAGGATCACTTTCCTTTACCGTTCATTGACGAGATGCTGGAAAGGTTGGTAGGGAACAAGTACTTTTGCTTCTTGGATGGATACTCTGGATATATTCAGATATGGGTTGCCCAAGAGGACCAGGACAAGACAACTTTTACTTGCCCATTCGGGACGTTTGCGTATCGCCGCATGCCATTTGGTTTATGCAACGCCCCGGGCACGTTCCAAAGGTGCATGATGAGTATATTTTCAAACTTATTGGAAAATTTCATCGAGGTTTTCATGGATGATTTCATCGTCTATGGGAAGTCATTTGAGGCTTGTCTTGGGCATTTAGAGTTAGTTTTGAGCAGATGCGTGGAAAAGAGCTTGGTGTTGAACTATGAAAAGTGTCACTTTATGGTACGAGAAGGCATCGTGCTTGGGCACGTGATTTCAAAAAGAAAGATACAGGTTGACAAGGCTAAGATTGATGTCATCTCCAAGCTGTCTTATCCAACCAACGTCAAGCAATTGAGAGGATTTTTGGGACATGCCGGATTCTATAGAAGATTCGTGAAGGATTTTGCTAAGATTACCCAACCAATGACGAGATTGCTCCAGAATGAAGTAGAGTGGGATTTCAATACAGATTGTCAAAGGGCGTTTGACGTGTTGAAGGAATACTTGGTTACGGCACCTGTGATACAGCCCTCTGATTGGGGTATGCCATTCGAGTTGATGTGCGATGCAAGTGGGTATGCCGTGGGAGCTGTGCTTGGTCAAAGGAGAGGTAAAGAAAGCCATGTTATTTATTATGCCTCTAAAACTCTTAATGCAGCTCAAATCAATTATACCACCACGGAGAAAGAGCTTTTGGCGGTTGTGTTTGCCTTTGAAAAATTCAAGTCTTATCTACTCGGAGGCAAGACAATTGTTTACACTGACCATGTAGCGCTGAGATACCTTATGAATAAGAAAGAGTCGAAGCCAAGGATTATACATTGGATTTTGCTCATGCAAGAGTTCGATGTGGAGATCAAAGATAAAAGTGGAGCTCAGAATTTGGTGGCGGATAACTTGAGCAGGATAGTCAGAGAAGAAGATTTCGTGCCCATTACGGAAACTTTCCCTGACGAGCATCTATACATGATGGAAGCTCAATTTCATGGAGAACCTTGGTACGCCGACATTGCCAACTTCAAAAGTACGGGAGAAGTTCCAAACGATCTTTCATACTATCAAAGGCAGAAAATTCACAAGGAGAGTCAACACTACGTTTGGGATGATCCTTACTTATGGAAGAAGTGTGCTGACCAAGGATTAAGGAGGTGCGTGCCCGATTGGAAAACCAAGAGTATCTTGAAGCATTGCCACAACAGGGAGTGTGGAGGTCACTTTGGGCACCGAAGAACAGCAAGGAAGATCTTTGATTGTGGATTCTTTTGGCCCACGATTCTAAGAGATGCTTACGAATGGTGCAAGAATTGTATTAAGTGTCAACAAGAAAGGAATGCAACTAGGAGGGATGAGATGCCCATGACTCCAATCATGCCGGTGGAGATCTTTGACATGTGGGGGATGGACTTTATGGGACCTTTGCCCAACTCAAGCGGGAATTAGTATATCATCTTGGCAGTTGATTACGTGTCAAAGTGGGTAGAGGTGAAGGCTACACCAATGAATGATGCCCGAGTGGTTGCTACTTTTCTTAAGGGGAATATTTTCAATCGATATGGGGTTCCAAGGGCGATTATAAGTGATCAAGGGACGCATTTTTGCAATGCCACCATTGACAACTTGTTCAAAAAGTATGGAGTCCATCATCGAGTTACCACTGCCTACCATCCGCAAGCCAATGGGCAAGCAGAGCTGACAAATAGGATCATCAAGACCATATTGAGGAAGGCAATTGGGCAAAATGGAAAGGTTTGGAGTTTGCACTTGGACGATGCACTTTGGGCGTACCGTACAGCTTTCAAGACACCGTTGGGCATGTCACCATACCGGTTGGTGTTTGGGAAACCATGTCACTTTCCTGTGGAGTTAGAGCATAAATCATATTGGGCAGTGTGGAAGTTTAATTACGATTGGAATGATATTGCTAAGGAAATGAAGTTGCAGTTGCAAGAGTTAGAGGAGATTCGAATTGAGGCTTATGATAATGCCACTTTGTACAAGACAAGGCTGAAGAAGGTTCATGACCAGTTGATCAAGGCAAAGAAGTTTGAGCCTGGGCAAGCAGTTCTGCTGTATCAGTCAAGGTTCAAGTTTATGAAGGGCAAGCTGAAAACGAAATTGACTGGACCATATGAAGTGGTGACCCAATTTCCTAATGGGTCTGTGGAGATTTATTGCCCAAAGAGCTCTAAATATTTTAGGGTTAATGGTCAGAGGTTGAAGCTTTTCTATGGAGACAGAAAGGATAAAGAGGTGGACAAGGATGAAGTCCATGTGATGATGCCTGTCTAGGGGCAAGCAAAACTGCATCGTGCCCACGACGTAAACTAAGGCGCTGGCTAGGAGGCAACCTAGTGAGTTTTTATTTTCAGTTTTTCCCTTTAAGGAATTTTCTTTTCAGTAATTTATTTTAATTTTCTAACCATAGGATAGGAGTTTTTGTTTTGGAAGTGTGTTTTCTGTCTATGTGTGTAGGGCAGGTATGCAGAGAAGTTAGGCAAGCGAAGAGTTACTTACACGTAAGTAACGTTCACTTATTTTATTTGGCTTTGATTCCCTTTATTCTATCTTCGTCGTCTCGTTCATATCTTTCTTAATTCAAAGCCGGAAGCTTCTCAAACGTCTAATCTTTCCCTTTGTTTACTAACACGATTTACCGAATCATTTTTATTTCATTTTCCTCGCAGGAAATTCTTATTTGGATTTTTAAAACAAAGTTCGACTTTGCCGAATCTTCATTCATGTCACTTAACGCACATGACATTCATCAGTAGAAGTTCTCCTCGTGTCGGGGATCTCCTTTCGAAATCATTTCATAAATAACGTTTCTTAAAAACGTCTAAATTCTCGAAGAACCGGAAAGATCTTAGGTTTCGAGTCTACGTTCTCATTGAACCGGGAAAAATCCCTAAAATCCAACTATATTCTTGTGTCCAAAATTTTTTTCATAAGAAAGAAATTATCGCGCAAATAATTTCACATAAGATAGTACTCGTACTATCACATAATCACATAAAGTATAAAAATTATACTTCCATAAAATTCTTATTTTTGGCACACAACTCATTCTTATTCTCAATCTCATTGAATACTTATTCATAAAATTTCTTATTTAAAAGAAATCGCATAACGAAAATTCTTTCCTTTTCCTCGTTGAGTCGACATAGCGGGAGGTTGAGTTGACATCTACATTCTTAGTCTTAGTGTTATAGTCTAACTTAAAAGAAGACCCTGATCTAGAGTATATACAAATACTCTATCCTATGACTCGAAAGAAGACTCGATATAGAGTACGAATGAATACTCTATATTACCACTCGAAGGAAGACTTGTATATAAATACCACTCTGTGATATTACTAGAAGGAATGACTCATACTAAGAAAGAACGACTCATAACCAGAGCAGGAAACAAACTACTGCTCCGATACCACTTTGTGGTATTACTGAAAGAATGACTCAGACTAGAAGACTGACTCGCAACCAGAGCAGAAAACGAACCTCTGCTCAGATACCACTTTGTGGTATCACTAAAAGGAAGGACTCATACTAGAAAATTAACTCATAATTAGAGCAGGAAACAAGCCTTGCTCTGATGCCACTCTGTGGTATCACTAAAAGAATAACTCGTACTAGAAGGTTGACTTATAAGCAGAGCAGAAAACGAACCACTGCTCTGATACCACTTTGTCACAACCCCAAATCCCGAGGGACGGCAGAAGCCGGGGTGCGACTGGGATTGGATTAAAGAAGCGGGGAAGAAGGGGGCTGACTAACTAAACATACATAAAAGACAACATACATTCAATGAACAAGACTTTACTAATATAAAGGAAGAGTTAATCGCAAAGGATTACTCGACAAAAGTACTCGAAAGTATCTAAGTTCAAGATTACGGACTCATACTACAGTGATTTAATAATTTACATGTTCTCAAAAGACCTAGAGTTTTGCAGCGGAAATTAAGTCATAGCTAAAGCATCCTAACTTCTCAATTCAACTTCAACCACCGCCGCTCTCGTCGCTTCAACCTGCACATTTAGAAAATATATGCCGGGCTAAGTACCAAAGTACTTAGTGGGCACGATGCTGAAATCATAATCATAAGTATAGATAATTTGGCATTTCATAATTTGTAGCACATCGGGGTTTTATTTGAAATTAGCCCGTGTCTACTAAACATTTTCTGACTTATTTTCACAATTTACTCGGCCGAGCATTTTCTGGTATGTTACGTTCAAATCTTGACCAATTCTCATTCACCGTGGCTGGTACCCCTCAACAGGGTATCACATACACCACATGTTACAAAGTGCACTAACTCTGGAAAGCACTTAGCAGCTAACTCAGAGCCGATCGTTAGTTAACCTATTTAGATTAACTCTAAATCTGGAAAATACGAATGTTAACTCAGATAGGTACAAGAGAACTCACATAAAACATTTAAATAGTTCATTCCATAATTATCACTTTGAAAACACAGTTATCAAAGCGATAAAGAAAGGTTTTCGAGCATTGCTCGTTTTATTTTATATGTAAAAGCCCACCTCGATGATACAGAACTACTAAACAGGTTCCTATTCTTCTATTCTTCCGTCCTTTCCTTAGTGCTAGCTTCCTCCTTCAGCGTAAAATAATAACACTTTAAAAATCGGTCGTAAAAGATAATCGAATATGGAAATTCGAATTAGGTTTTAGTCGTTTCATTTCTTTAGGCATTTGCACGCTACTAGATTCATTTTAATTAAACGGGAAACGAGACTTGAACAAATTAAACAATCAAACATCATCATTAATCCCTTAATCATACTATTATATCATCAATTAAACAATTACAAGTCTAATTGCAACATTAAACAAAAATCCCCAATTCAAAACCCTAGCTCAATTCGGTCCTCATCAATTACTTGGGGGTTTTGATTTCTTTTTGTTTTAATTCTCAATCGAACACCTCCTAAACATGATTATACCATCAATTGAAGAATTCAAACATCCCACATAATGCCCTAAATTTTCGGTATTGCATAGGTCTTAGGGTTCTTGGATTTCTTTCCATTTTAAACATAGATCCATAACTAATCCATCCTATTACACTAATTAGAGATCAAATCATCTATATCCCAACATCCTTAATTTTCGATCCATATGAAAAATAAAAAGAAATGGATTTGGAATGGATAGAATTAGAGAGGAGATAAATACCTTGAGCTTTAGTGAAGGGAGTTAGAAGATTCGATGGATGATTATGAACTCGTGTAGAATTTCTTGCTCAAGAACTTGATGATCTTCAATGGAGTTGGAAGAAAATGGAAGAGTGAATGTATGTGTGTGTGTTTTCGGTTTTGGGGGGGGGGGGGGGGAGGGAATAAGGAAGATGACTTCTTAATTTGTTATTAATTAACTTACTACAATAGGTATAAAGTTTTAGTAACAAAGGACATTAGTCATAGATTAATACTATATAAAAATGAAAATATTGATGCGTCTTCGACTTTTGGGTATTTTTGGCCTCATTTTTCTTTTCTTTTGTGTTTGTATGAGTCGTAAAGGGGAGAAAACAGATATTATGGAGGTGGAAGCTCGGAAATGAGCATATGGACGAAATATGAGCGAAATGGGCATTACTGAGACAAATCAGCCCAAGTTGCATCTGAGCAGCGATGATTTCAAAAGTGTACCACCTGGTGCGAGGCTAACCAAAGGATGCAGTCAATATGACCATGCTGGACAGCAGCAGTCAGCAGCAAGAGCCAAACATGGAAAGACATGTGAAGGAGATATTAAGGAGATTCTGGCGAGTCCTAACAATGGAAAGATTTGGAAAAATGTGGAGTCAACTTAATCAATCAATAATTGATGGCCAATCACCAATCAGATCAATCAAGGATCAAGCTAAATATGGAAGGTGATCACTCATATTGGTAAGGCCATGACAGACTGTCCCAATCAGCACATATGGGCAATTTATGGAAAAACGTGTGAAGGGCCAAGGATGGAAGGTTTCAGTGAATCTGGGATATCAACAGCAAGAGAAAGATAAAGTCAACTCAATCAATTAAGCCAATCATCCCCAACAATCAAATCAATCACGATCATCTATTTATGGAAAGTCAGTCACAGGGATACTGTCAGACAGCTGGGTTAGGGTTAGACTGACGTGTGTCAACTATATAAAGCCAGCAAGTGTGGCTGACAAAGGTGGCTACTCCCCATCGTGTTCTACTTCATTTTTAGTCCCAAGATACACTTTAGCTCAGTATTTTCTTTTACATTTTCGTACTAAACAATTTACTTGCTTTTATTTCAATTCCGTTGTGAAGAACAAGCCCAAGGCGGTTTGCCTTTGGTATTTATTCAAGTATTTTGTATTTTCTTCTATTCATGTGTTCATTTTATTTTGTGTTTATGTATTTAATTATGTGTGAGTAATTCCCCTGGTGAGATTTGGGTGGGAAAAATGATTAAGTGTTGATATGTGAAATGTTCGCGAGGCATTTGTGCCATCGGTTGGATCCAGTGGTTCCAGAGAGATCTGAGCACAATCCATGGGCAGTTCTGATCCAGCGGGTGATCTCCACTCGGTTAGAGCTGTACCATGACAAGAAAAGGCCAGGGCATGACAGAAGGCAACGTTCAGTATGCCTATGACCGAGTAGCTGAGCAGCGCCTTCAATGGTGTTGTAGATCTAGATGGTGAGGAAAGGGCAAGGGGATACTGCGTCCTTCCTCAGTCTTGAGCTTCTCTAACAATCAACCATCAACTATGACGAGGCATTAAGCCATGGTTATCGACCAAAGGACTCCTCTCGCGTATCGTAGATATATCGATGACCGGTTGGACGTAGTACCGGAAATGGATATCCCGCGAGTTATGTCTACTCTGTAGGTGTGGACATGGGAAGCTTGGGAGAGAAGGTTGGTGAGGGTCATACTTGGAGAGATCGGGTATGACTACTATCTAAGGAGGAGTGAAGCACGGCCTTGTGACCGGGGTGAAGCGTGATCTTCGGACCAAGACGACAACAAGGGACTCAACCATCCCAAGTGTGGAGTATGAACTCTTGAAACGCCCCAATGTCTTTGGGCCACGCCTTGAGTTTGTATGAAGCATGGACGGATCTTCAGTATGCCCATGACCGAATAAACATATCAACAATGATCATGACCTACCCCAAATCTTACCCCCTTTTTTATATTTGATTTTCGTTTAGTTTATTGTGCAGATATACAGGTTGAGACCGTGACAACTCAATTTGTGCACCGAAGAGTAAAGTAGTTCCTCACTCTCTGTGGGATCGACCCTAGCTTGCCACTAAGACTAGCCAGTCCGGTAGTGGGCTCAGGAGCGTGTATTGTCCTTCTGGACCATACACAGGTATTTTGATCGTACCACACGACGGGTGCGTGTCAAAATTGGCGTTGTTGCCGGGGAGTGACGCGCAACAATTTTACTCTTCATAATCCATCATCCGCAAACTGCTTGACGTGGTACGACGAGACGCGGGATGGCAGCTACTGCCCCGTAGACCATCCGTCAGCTGGCTTTCTCGGTTGATCTGAATTTGAAACCCAGCGGTATAACCCTACCGACCATCGAAGGCTGGTATGACCTGAAACCAGACGTAATCCAATTGCTGTCCAAATTCCATGGCATACCTAAAGATGATCTAATCACACATCTCCAAGACTTCGAGATGATATGCTCAACAGAGGAGAACCAAACATCAATGGGAGAATACATTAGGTTGGTGTTGTTTCCTTTCACACTACAAGGAAATGAAAGGAAATGGTACTACAGCTTGTCCGCTGGTTGTGTGACCACATGAGCTGAGATGCAGCAAACATTTTTGGAGCGGTATTACTCAGCAGCCAAAGTGTTTAGTATGAGGAGGACCATACAAAACATCGAACAAGGAGAGCTAGAATCACTCTACGAGTATTGGGGCCGATTCAAAGGATTGTTGGAAGAATGCCCACACCATCAAACACTTCCTATTGGGACTCAAGAAATACGAGAGAAAACTCGTTATTGCGGCATGTGGAGGTTCGATGTTTGACAAAACACCCAAGGACGTGTTGCAACTATTTGAAAGTATGGCCAGAGAGTCGGGAGCATATGAATGCAACCTGGAAGCACCAAAGAAGATGGAGGATGACAACCTCATTGAGTTGAGGAAGGAGATCAAAGAGATCAAACAACTCGTAGCAGCTGTGACCATACCGAAGAAGGCTCCTCTGTATGACCAATACAACATGACTGGACATCAAACTGATGAATATCAACTCTTAGGGAATGGACCAATGGAGAATTTTGCTATGGGAGAAAGTGATGACCAGCACAAAAAGTATGATCCATTCTCTCACTCTTACAATGCTGAATGGAGTGAAAGTCCAAATTCCCAATGGCGACATAGAGGATGGGAGAATCAGCAATTGCAGCCAGTTTGGGGCATACTGCAGACACCCTCGTACCAGTCAGAACTACAAGAAGGACCAACTTGGGAAGAGTTAATGAAGGATGCCGAACTCTTTGGACCTGAAACAATGGATGAATGTAGCCAAGAAATCTTCCGTTGGGATGATATTATAGCAAAAGACGTGGAGAATCAAAGGAAACTTCCACCGGAAGAGATCAATCTGATCGAGGAAGCTGATGAAGCAAAAATGCAAAAGGAGAAGGACCTCGAAGAATGGCATGACGGTATGACCAAACCACCAGGCACTGTAGCAGAATTGATAGGAATAGGCATACCGGAGTCTGGTGAATCTGTCAGAGCATCCCATACAGAAAAGGCCACCCAGAAATTGCCAACTACTGCACCGCCTTGTCCGAGTATCTTGGAGGAAGCTAATGATCACAAACGCCCACTATCCCAAAATGCCATAAAATCGAAAAAGGCAAAAATGGAAGGGAATGAAAAGTTAGAATGTGTGGCGGCGGTCATACCGAGCGAGGTACTCACGGAAAATTCGGATGAGTTGTTTATCCCATGTGCTATTGGTGGAAAAATAATTGAGCAAGCTAAGCTAGAGTTGGGATCATCAATCAATTTGATGCCCCTATCAATGTATAAAGAGCTCAACCTCAGATCCCTCGAGCCAACCGGAATGGTCATACAGTTGGCAGACCATTAGAATGCCCATCCCAAAGGGTTATTGAAGAATGTTGAAGTGAAGGTCGGTGAAACCATACTCCCAGTAGATTTCTATGTGCTAGATATGGGACATGAGACTCAAAAAGGTTCTGGACTGATATTGGGTCGTTCATTTATGGAAATTGCTCGAGTCTACATAAATGAGGATGGAGGAATCATGATTTTCATGCTCGGAGACACTACTTTTAGGTTCAATATCTTCGATGCTGTAAAAGATGCTAGAGTTCATCAACCGACAACCTTCATAGAGTTGGCCGAATACTATGTTGATAAGCTATATCCAGACAGAACTGTGCAGGTCATACCAGAGAAGGAGCTGCTGAATGACCTTACTGACAGTAATGCTGCCAAACAAGAAGAGTTTAAAGCAACAAGTTTGGAATCATACTTTTTGGAAATCCCTAGCCAAGAAACTCCTGGTGATGATGGTGCACCTTCTCTATCAGAAGATGAAGTTGAACAGAAAAGGCAACAAGAACATGAGGAGTGGAGAGCCAATGCATACGGTAGTGCTGGGATGTACATGGAGTTGGGCAAGAAGATTTACGATCCAGGCATATCAAAGATGGAGAAATGTTTTCTCCTAGATCCTTGTTTTGCATGATGGAAAAGATTGCGTCGAGCTCAAGACAATAAACAAGAGCGCTGATTGGGAGGCAACCCAAAATAAGGTCGCTGGTATGACCATTACTGCTTTGAATTTATGTTTCTTTTATTTCTTGTATTTTATGTTTCTTGGAGGACTAACCTTACAGATGAGATGAGCTGGATTCTATGCATCGGAGATCAAAACCCACTTTGCAATGCAAAGTATGTAGGTGGGGTCGGTGGAGAATCGACAGGATGGTCAAGGGATTACCGAAGCAGCAGTATGACATGTGTTCATGGTCTGCCCCAACTGGTGAGACTTTCGCATTTTGAAGCAACGGAAAATTCATTCTCCCACTCACCACCACTCCATGACTGCTACACATGATCTTCACTCCATATAGAAGTCAGAACATAATTTGTTGGACATTCGAGATGCATTCCGCTAAGTGAAGAGTAAATCTCTTGAGACCGAGTCCTCACACTCCATGAATAAGTTTTCTCTCCCTAGTAAAGGCCTTTGTTTTTCTTTTGAGTCTTGAGTTTAGAGTCAATTTGCACATGTTGATGGTATTGGTGATTCATGCATGCTATTTGGTTTGACTGGTTTGTTGGCATGATGAGCATTATCACATGATAGCAGTAGAGAGCATACTGAATAATCCATACTTGTGAGATTTGAGCTAATTTGCATTTATTTTCTGGTATGACTATGCTGCTTAGTAACCCTAGAACTTGATTGTGGATTCTAGTTGGATGGTGTAGTTTATATGATTAGGGCAATTCCTTCATTTTAGAGCCCCAGATTTATTTCTTTGAGCTAAAAATGATAAATCCTTGATAACCACTTTGAGCCGAATGAATTCTTTTTTTTATAAGCCCTTATATTAAAATTGATTAAAGGTATGACTCCCACACTATACGAAAGATAAAGGGCAGCTCATTACTTAAGGTGGAAAAGCATAAATTGAGAAAGGAGAGTCTGGGTTTAAAAAAAAAAAAAAAAACGGGAAAGGTGAAGTGGGAGTGCTAGTACTGGAAAAGATAGGTCGGTATGACCGGAACTAAGTTTTAAATTACTTATCCAAAAATCCTTACCTCTGCTCCGTATACCCCACTACAACCTAACGAAGACCCTTTGATGAATTGCACCAGATTGAACATATGCTATGAATCCATGAACAAGCCTATAGGGAAGCTAAGGCAGCATAGAATGAGAGTATACACTTAGCCATACACTTGAGTGTGTGAGAGAAACTGCTAATCTCTTCATGTGATTTATTTGCTCAATGGTTTGTGGTATGAAATTACGGTTGATGCATGCATGTATGATCTGATCTGATAATTGTGCAGTTTCGTGTCTTGAGTCTTTAATTCTTTTATTTCTTCTATTTTCGTCGGTGTCTTTTGTGAATCCACCTGCATACTTGAGGGCAAGTATGGCTTAAGTGTGTAGGTGTGATGCGTCTTCGACTTTTGTGTCTTTTGGTGTAGGTGTCTTTTGTGTAGGTGTCTTTTGTATAGGTGTCTTTTGGCCCCATTTTTCTTTTCTTTTGTGTTTGTATGAGTCGTATAGGGGAGAAAACATATATTTTGGAGGTGAAAGCTCGGAAATGAGCATATGGACGAAATATGAGCGAAATGGGCATTACTGAGACAAATCAGCCCAAGTTGCATCTGAGCAGCGATGATTTCCAAAGTGTACCACCTGGTGCGAGGCTAACCGAAGGATGCAGTCAATATGACCATGCTGGACAGCAGCAGTCAGCAGCAAGAGCCAAACATGGAAAGACGCGTGAAGGAGATATTAAGGAGATTCTGGCGAGTCCTAACAATGGAAAGATTTTGAAAAACGTGGAGTCAACTTAATCAATCAATAATTGATGGCCAATCACCAATCAGATCAATCAAGGATCAAGCTAAATATGGAAGGTGATCACTCATATTGGTAAGGCCATGACAGACTGTCCCAATCAGCACATATGGGCTATTTATGGAAAAACGTGTGAAGGGCCATGGATGGAAGGATTTAGTGAATCTGGGATATCAACAGCAAGAGAAAGATAAAGTCAACTCAATCAATTAAGCCAATCATCCCCAACAATCAAATCAATCACGATCATCTATTTATGGAAAGTCAGTCACAGGGATACTGTCAGACAGCTGGGTTAGGGTTAGACTGACGTCTGTCAACTATATAAAGCCAGCAAGTGTGGCTGACAAAGGTGGCTACTCCCCATCGTGTTCTACTTCATTTTCAGTCCCAAGATACACTTTAGTTCAGTATTTTCTTTTACATTTTCGTACCAAACAATTTACTTGCTTTTATTTCAATTCCGTTGTGAAGAACAAGCCCAAGGCGGTTTGCCTTTGGTATTTATTCATATATTTCGTATTTTCTTCTATTCATGTGTTCATTTTAGTTTGTGTTTATGTATTTAATTATGTGTTAGTAATTTCCCTGGTGAGATTTGGGTGGGGAAAATGATTAAGTATTGATATGTGAAATGTTCGCGAGGCATTTGTGCCATCGGTTGGATCCAGTGGTTCCAGAGAGATCTGAGTAGAATCCATGGGCAGTTCTCATCCAACGGGTGATCTCCGCTCGGTTAGAGCTGTACCATGACAAGCAAAGGCCAGGGCATGACAGACGGCAACGTTCACTATGCCTATGACCGAGTAGCTGAGCAGCGCCTTCAATGGTGTTGTAGATCTGGATGGTGAGGAAAGGGCAAGGGGATACTACGTCCTTCCTCAGTCTTGGGCTTCTCTAACAATCAACCATCAACTGTGATGAGGCATTAAGCCATGGTTCTCGATCAAAGGACTCATCTCGCGTATCGTAGATATATCGATGACCGGTTGGACGTAGTACCGGAAATGGATATCCCGCGAGTTATGTCTACTCTGTAGGTGCGGACATGGGAAGCTTGGGAGAGAAGGTTGGTGAGGGTCATACTTGGAGAGATCGGGTATGACTACTATCTAAGGAGGAGTGAAGCACGGCCTTGTGACCGGGGTGAAGCGTGACCTTCGAACCAAGACGACAACAAGGGACTCAACCATCCCAAGTGTGGAGTATGAACTCTTGAAACGCCCCAATGTCTTTGGGCCACGCCTTGAGTTTGTATGAAGCATGGACGGATCTTCAGTATGCCCATGACCGAATAAACATATCAACAATGATCATGACCTACCCCAAATCTTACCCCCTTTTTTATATTTGATTTCCGTTTAGTTTATTGTGCAGATATACAGGTTGAGACCGTGACAACTCAATTTGTGCACTGAAGAGTAAAGTAGTTCCTCACTCTCCGTGGGATCGACCCTAGCTTGCCACTAAGACTAGCCAGTCCAGTAGTGGGCTCAGGAGCGTGTATTGTCCGTCTGGAGCATACACAGGTATTTTGATCGTACCACACGACGGGTGCGTGTCAAATATCAAGGTAAGAGAGGGAGTGGCAATGTCGGCTAAGAGAGGGAAAAGAAGAAAATTACGCGCTTTTCCGGCACAATACGACGTTACGAAAATCGAACGACAAAAAACGTAGCTCGGCACAAAATCGGCAAATTCCGATTCGTCCAAAAATTATAACGTATTAAACTTAATCGGAAAGTAATATTTAAAAACTTATTTCCGACAAAAACTCGGGACGACACAGTCCGAGTTTCGTCCGGAAAATCATAAAAACCAACTTTCTCGGGCGAGTTCGTATCGCGATTTCGTGAATGTAAAAATCAGACGGTTTTCCGTTCTGAGTTCTAGAACTAAAAATTTTTCGTATGCGATAACCCTAAATACAGTAGTCATCTGACTGACTTCCGTAATTTATTTTTGGAAATGGATTTCACCGTTGGTCTTAGAAATCAGAATCGTAAACTTAGGCGTGCAAAGCCATTATTATTAAAAACTTTAAAATTTTAAGACTGTACGGAAAATTTGGGGTATTACACATGTGATACCCCGAGCTTTCACATCTTTAGAGAGCATATAAACTAACCGAGTAAGTTAAAAGATGAGAATTGAGGAATAAAATTTTTATTTTCTAAATGAATAGAAATGAGTAAAACAACTGAAATGTCATATATGTTATTGTGTGAATTTATCTGTTCAAATTCTTGAAATGATGATGTGATGTATATGTTGAGTTTGTTTATACGAGAATAAGTGTGAGTGTGATTTTCAGAAGAACCCCGAAGATTTTTGATTGAAAAAGAATAATGTTGATCGCCAAGAAAATTCTATGCGCCGAAGAATTTAGAATAGAGTAGAATTAAAATCTTGAAACCTAGAATTTCTTCTAAGGTCATTGAGATAAAGTAAGAGCTTATCGGAGATAAATTGAGAAGAGTTACGAAGATTTAATCTTTAAAGGATTAATAACGGATTAATAAGCCGACTAGTTTCTTTTAGGATTGAAAAGACTAGACGGTCGGAATCGTTAATCTTTTGAATGAAATGTGAATTAGGATTGAGATGTTTTAGTGTTGGAAATGAGACGAGGAGAGATTAAACCTGTTTATAGCATAAATGAAATAATATATCTCAATATCGCTAATTGTAATCATGCTTTATTCCCTTTGTTGGATACACATGCATGTATCTACCTCTTTCTCTCTCAATATCTCTCTATGTTCAAGGAGAAAGGAATTCATTTCATCCAACATCAAACAAAAAAAGAAAACTCTCCCTCTCTACTCTCTCTCTCACTCTCGGGAATCACACACACACACCTCTTCCATGCAAACCTTGTATTCAAGCTCAATATCCATGGAAATGAAGTGAAGAGCATCATCCTCCATTTATTTCATCTATACCTTCAAGAAAAAGGTAAAAATTTCCTCAAGTTCTTGAATTGAAATTCAATAATCATCCCCCATTTTTTCTTCATTTTTAGCTCTTAAGCCCTAAAGATATGGATGATTAATTATTGTGTTATTCTTTTCTTTGAGGATTCAAGAAGAGTTCTTCCTTTCATCCAAGCTCAAGTTTGAAGCTCAATTTTCCTTTCATTTCGATCCCAAGAAGCCAAGGAGAAGAGATCCATTTTAATTTTCAAAGTATGATATTCCATTTGTTTAATTGTATATATGTATATCTCTAAGCCCTAAAAGAAAAAAAACATGTATGCATGGTATTTATTTATGTTTAGGTAAACTTAGGTTATCGATGTGAGAATTAAGTGAGAAGAAATCGTTAGGAGAATCGAACACTAGGATTCAATCGGTGAATTAAGAGAAGAAAAAGAAATTAAATCCCTAAAATAAATAATGAATGCCGAAAAATAGGAGGAAAAATAGGAAAATGTGAACTTCTTGAGTTATTGTTATTTTGATGCTTGAGTTATAATTTTATTCATGTTGTGAATGAATATATATGCATGAAAAATTGAGAAATAAATTGCCCCAAAATGTGCATAAATGCCGTGTGTTTTGAGAAGGAAAGAAGGAATTATTTTGTTGATTTTGTTGATGATTTGAGTGACGTTTTGATCATGAAATTATTATGTGATATGTTGATGTAATCATATATGTTGTTAAGTATAGGAAAAACAAGTTGCATGTTAAGTTTTGAAAGAAAACAATTTGTGATAATATAGAAGATTTGATGTTTTAATGTTATGATGTGTACTAAAGTATTAGTTGAAATCATAGATGAAAAGAGAAATTTTTGTAACAAAAGAATGAAGTTTAAAAGCTTTTAAAATATTAAGAATTGAAAAATGCATAAAAAGATATATCTAATAAGTGTTCTTGTAATAAAACTTAAAGAGATGAATTTTTAATAAACTAAATCAAAAAGAAATTTTATAATTAAACTAATGAGATAAACTAGTTTTTATAAAAATGTTGGTAGCACTTGGATTAAATGCGTCATGCCTTTCAACGGTCCTATGTCCATATACTGGACTTTTCCCCATATCGAATGGTAACGCGCTAGAAATTCCGCTAGCGATTCGGTGCTCATTTTTCTCACGTGCAAGTACTCTTGCATCCAATCGTTGTCGTCCATCCTAAACGAATTTTTAAACACATAAGCACACTTAACAATTAATCGGGCATACTACAAATTCCACTACATACTCATTTCTGCGTTCCAAAGAGGGATTTTCGTTCATGGATTCGGGCAATTCCAAATCATGTAACCAATCGCACACGCGTTTCATCCTCTCCGATTTTTCCACACGTACACGCAAAGGGGAGGACATTCTAAAGCAATCTAGTTATCAAACAATTTAACCACTTGATCTCTAAACAACATAACTCATAAATAACTTAAAAGAAATTCTCAACACTTTGATAACTCAAACATCACTTTAACTTGAAAAACTTTTAGAAAATAAGACATACCTGGTTGCCGGATGAGATGGAGGATAGCTTGGTGTGATTTACTGACTTGAGGGCAGGAATGGAAAGATTGGGCAGCTTTCCTTGTTCCACGATTTTTAGGCTACCGCTACTTCGATCAAACCCTATATGGCGATGTGAATGCGTTTATCTCCGCAATTTCAGCCCGTTTCATGTCTTATGGTGCTCCTCCGCCAGAACCATATGATGATGATACTCCAAGTCTGCTAAATGAAATTGTTCGTGCTCCTCCATCAATTCCTCAAAATGACCCCGTCTTTCTTCAAATCAATTCGCCACCACGAACTATGCTTGAACCTCAAAATTCCCACTCAGATCATCTAATTCCGAGTGGATGCAATGGAAATCCTTCATCGAATGAAGATCAGTTTGTCCCTTATATGTGTCGTCAGCAAGTAACTTTTTCAAGTCATCCCGAAGCAGAATCTTCTAGGCCACCCCGTTCAGGCAATGGCATCGAAAACGAAAGTGAGCCAAATGATGCAGCAACAGTAGGAAAAGGATATCTTCAAACCCTACCCAACAATGTCTTTCCTACCCCTTTTGCTTGTGCATCTACCTCCCCAGCAAGGCAAGAAGACGAGCACAACTCTCAATTTGGCGTCTCCATTGATGTAGCTCCTTACCTTCGTCTCCACTGATGAACTACACCTTGGAAGACTGTGAAGAAGCTTTGAGGGAAGCTAAGCGCGAGTGTTTCGCCATTGAGGATGACAACGTCGAGGAGGATGGTGAACAGTTTGTAGGTCAGATGCTTGAGGAAGAGGAAGAAGAGGAAGAGGACCCCGAGGAGGACGAAGATCCCATAGAGCACTATGGAGTCGACTCCGATGTGGAGCAGTATGATGACAATGGGCCAAGCGAAAGTGATTCCTGCATGTAGAAGTGATTTAAGGAAGCCATCGAAATTAAGTATTTTTATTCGTGTGTGTTGGAGAAACAAACTCTTTTATATTTTTCAGTTGTGATGTAATTTATGATTTAAGACTTGCATAACTTGAGTAGGAAGGAGGGAAATTTTCAAATGGATCACAAATTGTTATAAGTCCTTGAAAAGGCTGCTGCCGAGCGATTTGAAATTGAGCCATTGGGCTTTTTGAAATTAAAATTTGAATTTCCTGCGTTATCAATTTGAGTTAAATATACGAATATAAAAGTCGTGATAAATCTATTTGGTGATTATGATTGATTATTTTGAGAATATGTGATGATGATGTGAATGCTTGATGGTTACTAGAAATTGAATGAGATGCATGTATGTATGATAAATGGAAGTAATGAAATTACTTGAGAAGTTCTTGAATGCTTTTAATTATTTAAGTACCGATCGAGAATCGTATTCCTCCCAAAAGAGAAATGTTTTCAGAATCGAGAAAGGTTCCTAGTGAACTAAAGAATTAAAGTGGCTAAATTTTTCTTGTTATAATTTTTAGAATCCCGCCGAGACGCAGAAATGTCAGAATTCCTGAAGATAACCCTGAGGGACAACGTGACCCTACCCCACCCCCTCCGAATGAGAGACGAGTCGAAGAACTTTTTCTGCGACAGAATCCCCCAACCTTCAATGGTAAAGGCAGTCCAGCTGATGCTGAGGACTGGATTCGTTCTCTTGAGCGAATTTTCCATTTTCTTCGTTGTTCGGATCGTGAACGTCTGGAATGCATGACGTACCAGTTGAAAGGAACAGCCGACTATTGGTGGGAAGCAAAGTAAAGAATGTATTCTCCCAAAGAGCGTGAAGAGTTAATGTGGGATCAGTTTAAGGAAGCCTTGTATGAAAAGTACGTGCCGAGGAGTTATCGTAAGCAGAAATCCAATGAATTCACCAGTTTGAAGCAAGGAAAGAAGTCTGTGGCCGAGTATGACCGAGAATTCTGTGAATTAGCACGATTTGCACCCGAAATGGTCGATACTGATCAGAAGATGTGCGAGTTGTTTCGAGCGAGACTAAGGCAAGACATCCGAGTAGTTCTTGCTAGTCAAAGTGGTTTGACTTACGCTGAAGCTTTGAACCGAGCCCTGGATATGGAGTTGGCAATGCAACCAGAGAAAGGATCGCATCCTCCAGCGAATCCTCAATTTCAAAGCCAGGCAACCACGACTGTGTCTACTCAACAATCCCAGTTGGGCCAGTATGGAAAAAGGAAGGGCAAATGGAGTGGTGGAAACCACCCGAATAAGAAGTAGTGGCAAGGGAAAGGTCAACAACAGCCCCAAAAGGGAAAAGCTCCACAGATCAACCGAAGTAACCTACCTATAGGACCCTTAGGATTCCCTCCTTGTGCGAAATATGGTAAAATGCATCAAGGCGTCTGTAAGAGTGGGAGTAATGTTTGCAATACTTGTGGTCAACCTGGTCATTTCTCGAACCAGTGTCCAAGTAAGCAACAAGGGTTTAGTGGCGGAAGGCCGAATCAGTTCCAGCCGTCGCAGATGAAAGCCATCGAGGCAGCTCCTTTGCAAAAGTTTGTCCCACGCCAACGTAAACCACCGCAGCCAAAGCAACAGTCTCTTCAGCAAAAGCCTCCGCATTACCAAAGAGCGTACGCAATTGAGCAGAAACCGCTAGAGAAAGAGAAAGGAAATTTGGCAGGTATGAGAAAGCTTAATAGCATACCTGTTATTGTTTTGTTCGATACGGGAGCTTCGCATTCGTTTATATCTAGCATTTGCGTAGAAAACCTAGAATTGAAAGTAGAAGAATCAAACCAGGTGCTTAGTGTCCCAACCCCTTTAGGAAAGTCTGCGTTAGTTTCGCGTGTTTGCTCGAATTTAGAAATTGAAGTCGGAAGTCGTAAGTTAATCGTGAAATCCCTGAATGTGATCCAGATATGTGACGTTGATATAATCCTAGAAATGGATTGGTTAACCGAGAACTTGGCGACGATTCGATGCGATTCAAGGCCAATATCGTTTAAACCCCCTGGAGAAGAATCAACCATAGATTTCGGAATGGAAAAGAGAATGAAGAAAAGCGTACCAATAATTTCAGCCATGAAAGCGCATAGATTGATAACGAAGAAAGATACACAAGTGTATCTAGTCTATCTGAATAAAGACGAGAATCAAGAGTTGAATATCGATGATGTTCCAGTCGTGAAAGAATTCAAGGATGTGTTTCCAGAAGTGTTACCAGGCTTACCCCCTGATCGTCAATTGGAGTTTACAATCGATTTAGAACCCGGATCAGCCCCGATATCCAAGGCCCCGTATAGAATGGCTCCAAAAGAACTTCAAGAGTTGAAGATCCAACTGCAAGAATTGTTGGACTTGGGTTATATTCAACCAAGTGTATCGCCTTGGGGTGCTCCAATTTTGTTTGTGAAGAAAAAGGATGGTAGTTTGAGGATGTGCATAGACTACCGAGAGTTAAACAAGATTACGCTGAAGAACAAATATCCTTTGCCAAGGATAGATGATTTGTTTGATCAGCTAAAAGGAGTCGGTGTTTTCTCCAAGATTGATTTAAGATCTGGATACCACCAACTAAAGATCAAGCAGGAAGATATCCCAAAAACTACTTTCAGAACGAGGTATGGACATTACGAATTCATAGTAATGCCATTTGGATTAACAAATGCTCCAGCAGTATTTATGGATATGATGAATAGAGTTTTTCACGAATATTTGGATAAGTTCGTGATTGTCTTTATAGACGATATTTTAGTATATTCAAAAGATGAAGCCGAGCACGAGAAGCATTTAAGGATTGTGTTGGAAACGCTTAGAGCTGAAAAGCTGTATGCCAAGTTCAGTAAATGTGAATTTTGGTTGAAGGAAGTAAATTTCTTAGGACATGTTGTTTCGTCCGAAGGAATTAAAGTGGATATGGAGAAGGTGAAAGCGGTGCAAGAATGGAAATCCCCGACATCAGTCCATGAAATCCATAGTTTTCTCGGTTTGGCAGGATACTACCGGAGATTCATAGAAGGATTCTCCAAGATCGCGAAGCCAATGACGAGCCTGTTAAAGAAAGAGACAAAGTTTGAATGGACGGAAGAATGTGAAAGGAGTTTCCAAGAGCTCAAGACGAGATTGACTACAGCTCCGGTGTTAGCACTATTCGAGCCAGACAAAGACTACATCATATATACCGACGCATCTGCTCAAGGACTAGGATGTGTCCTAATACAAAATGGAAAAGTAATTGCATATGCTTCAAGGCAACCCAAACCTCATGAAGAGAAGTATCCAACTCACGACATGGAATTAGCAGCTGTTGTTCATGCTTTAAAGATATGGCTACATTATCTCTATGGAGCCAAGTGTGAAATATTTTCAAATCACAAGAGCCTGAAGTACTTCTTCGAGCAGAAGGAGTTGAACATGAGACAAATAAGATGGCTCGAGTTGGTGAAAGATTACGATTGCAAGATATCTTACCATCCCAGTAAAGTAAATATAGTAGCTGACGCGCTAAGCCAAAGGAGAAAGAAGGAAAATTTGGATGGGACCGAATTAGGATTCCTTCTAACCAATGAAGTCGAGTTGATTGAAGAATTTGCGAAGATGAGAATTGAAGTATTGGTTCCTACGGCAACAGTAAACCAAGTAATTGCTACCTTGATAGTAATGCCTAACTTGAGAACCTGCATCATAGAAGGCCAGAGAAAAGACGAAGAATTAGAGAAGCTACGAATGAAGGTGAGAAGAGAAGAAGTTAAAGATTTCTTCGAATCGAGCGATAATGCCTTGTTGTACCAAGGAAGAATTTGTGTGCCTAACGACAACAAGTTAAGAAATGAAATAATGAGTAAAGCTCACGAAACCCCGTATACAGCTCATCCTAGCAGCACGAAGATGTACCAAGACTTAAGAAAACAGTTTTGGTGGAATGGAATGAAGATGGATGTGGCATTGTTCGTTGAGAGATACCTAGCTTGCCAGCAAGTGAAATCCTTACATCAAAGACCGTATGGACCTCTGCAACTGTTACCAATCCCAGAATGGAAGTGACATGGAATTACAATGGATTTTGTGACGGGATTACCAAGATCAAGGAAAGGAAATACAGTAGTATGGGTGATAGTGGATAGGTTGACTAAGTCTGCTCATTTCATACCTATTCCACACACCTATAGATCAGCCAAGTTAGCTGAGATCTACATCAAGGAAATTGTAAAATTGCATGGAGTGCCGAAGACGATTACTTCTGACAGAGATTCGAAGTTCACAACCTGTTTTTGGGAGAGCTTCCACAAAGAGTTGGGAACTCAGTTGCAATTCAGCACTGCTTATCATCCCCAAACCGATGGTAGTCTGAGCGAATGATTCAAATTCTCGAAGATATGTTGAGAGCTGTTCTGTTAAATAAAGGAGTTGAATGGGAAAAATTCTTACCTCTTGTCGAATTCGCGTACAACAACAGTTATCAAAATACGATAGGAATGGCCCCTTAAGAAGCTCTTTACGGAAGAAAGTGTAGATCGCCGCTTTATTGGAATGAACTAGGTGAAAGAAAAGTGATAGGGCTAGAAGCGATTGAAGAAATGATGGAATCTGTGCGCCGAATCCGCTAGAAGATTAAAGAAGCTCAGAGTCGACAAAAGTCGTATGCTGATAATCGAAGATCCAAGTTGGAATTTGAAGAAGGAGATAAAGTATTTCTGAAGGTGTCCCCTTCGAGAGGAGTATATCGTTTTGGAGTTAAGGGAAAGCTCAAACCTCATTATATAGGACCGTACAAGATCCTTGAGAGGATTGGATCCGTATCGTATCGTTTAGCGTTACCGCCCAGTTTCGGAAGTTCGCATAACGTTTTTCACGTATCACAATTGAGGAAGTACGTCTTCGATCCGAAGCACGTAATACGCCAAGAAGATGTCGAGATGAAGCCCGATCTAAGCTACGAGGAGAAACCCGAGGAAATTCTAGACCATAAAGTCCAGCAGCTTAGAACGAAGTCGATTCCCTTAGTGAAGGTCAAATAGTGTCATCATGATCTCGAATAAGCCACATGGGAACTCAAAGAAAAGATGAAAGCGAATTATCCCGAGTTATTTTCTCAAGGTCAGTAAATTTCGGGATGAAATTTTTTTAAGAGGGTGAGGATATGATACCCCGAGCTTTCATATCTTTAGAGAGCGTATAAACTAACCGAGTAAGTTAAAAGATGAGAATTGAGGAATAAAAATTTTATTTTCTAAATGAAGAGAAATGAGTAAAACGACTGAAATGTCATATATGTTATTGTGTGAATTTATCTGTTCAAATTCTTGAAATGATGATGTGATGTATATGTTGAGTTTGTTTATACGAGAATGAGTATGAAGAACCCCGAAGATTTTTGATTGAAAAAGAATAATGTTGATCGCCGAGAAAATTCTATGCGCCGAAGAATTTAGAATAGAGTAGAATTAAAATCTTGAAACCTAGAATTTCTTCTAAGGTTATTGAGATAAAGTAAGAGCTTATCCGAGATAAATTGAGAAGAGTTACGAAGATTTAATCTTTAAAGGATTAATAACGGATTAATAAGCCGACTAGTTTCTTTTAGGATTGAAAAGACTAGACGGTCGGAATCGTTAATCTTTTGAATGAAATGTGAATTAGGATTGAGATGTTTTAGTATTGGAAATGAGACGAGGAGAGATTAGACCCGTTTATAGCATAAATGAAATAATACGAATCGTTTTATCCGGAAAACCTTTACGACTGGGTATTTAATACCCGTCACGACACGACGAAGACAAGTGTCGTCACCTCTCTCTCCCTCTCACGCCACCTCACTACCTCTCTCCCATCTCTCACCATTTTCCCATGCAAATTTTCATCATTATGTCTTCTCCATAATCTTAGCAAAAGATTACATGCAAGATCACATCACATCAACTATCCATCACACTTAAAACATACCAATTTCCAATGCTAATTGTAATCATGCTTTATTCCCTTTGTTGGATACACATGCATGTATCTACCTCTTTCTTTCTGGTGGGTATCCTTAATTCTCTCATTTCTTGAACCTATTGGTCCCAGATCCAAAACCGAAACGACCCCCCCAAAAAAATTTTCTCGGTTGTGAGACACATTGCAATTTAATATCAAGTCCCCGTAAGAAAATGAAAAAAGAAAATTAGAGGGGGGTCAAACTTCTTGGATGAAAAAAAGAAAATTAATTAGATTAAAAAATAATTGGAAAAACTCTGAAGAGAGTCTCTAGCCTGATACTGCACAAATAAAATATAGGTTATCATATACATATATGTATATATATTGTATATCATGAAGAAAAAATGCGGATATGGTCGAATGGTAAAATTTCTCTTTGCCAAGGAGAAGATGCGGGTTCGATTCCCGCTATCCGCCCAAGACAAAGTAATCCTTTTAATATGCTAAAGGGTTGGGTATAGTTAGTCGTGATAGTGTAGTGAGTCTATCCCCTATTTTTCCTTTCCTACCCCCCAAAAGGGGGGGTACTAGCTAACATTAACAGAGTCCCCCAAATTTTTGGATAAAACAAAAAAAGATGTTGCGGAGACAGGATTTGAACCCATGACCTCAAGGTTATGAGCCTTGCGAGCTACCAAACTGCTCTACCCCGCGCGGAAGAGAAGAAGTCAAAACT